>CM059349.1:3227759-3624538 GCA_030324255.1 Phytophthora capsici | reverse complement strand
CAGCACCTCCTAAACCTAAACCCTAAAACCTAAACCCTAAACCCTAAACCCTAAACCTAAACTCCCTAAACTAAACCCTAAACCTAAACCCTAAACCTAAACCCTAAACCCTAAACCCTAAACCCTAAACCCTAAACCCTAAACCCTAAACCCTAAACCCTAAACCCTAAACCCTAAACCCTAAACCCTAAACCCTAAACCCTAAACCCTAAACCCTAAACCCTAAACCCTAAACCCTAAACCCTAAACCCTAAACCCTAAACCCTAAACCCTAAACCCTAAACCCTAAACCCTAAACCCTAAACCCTAAACCCTAAACCCTAAACCCTAAACCCTAAACCCTAAACCCTAAACCCTAAACCCTAAACCCTAAACCCTAAACCCTAAACCCTAAACCCTAAACCCTAAACCCTAAACCCTACCCTACCCTACACACTACACACTACACTCTACACCTTACATCGTTAACCCTAAACCCTAAAAATCACATATTCACGGTGACCTTTTAAATTATATCAACGCTATAATCCTGAGAATGCATTTTTCCCTAATGGGTTTTTCCTTTTCTCCGTAGTGGTGTTTTCCTAACGATTTCCTATAAAATATAAAATATTATATATCCAAATTGCTCTTCACTCCAACACGTGTTATAATTCTTGTTATGTTACATACGCGATGTTTCCATCTGGCCTCGACGATGCTCCAAATGGGTGCGTACGAGTAACAAATCGCTTGATTCAAAGCACTAAGAGCATCTCCAGCGGTAGGACTTATATATCGGTCGTAACGAAACATTTGAGACCTCCAATTTAGATATAAGTCTATGCAAAGAGGTGCTACTCCCAGCAGCAGCTTTTCTCAGGCGGACTAACGAAATCTGCAGCGGGGCTGCCGTAGCTTATCGTCAGAGGAAGACGGTTAACTCAACGAGTTAAGGATTAACACACACCTTATTAAGGGTTAATAGGCCTTAAGATCCGAAGGCACCTACTAACTACGACCTTAATAAAAGGACTTTTCACTTTGTGTTCTAAATCCAAACTGTTTATTTATCTTTTATTGCGGCTAGCCGCCTAGGGTGTAAATGTATGTGTTAAACTATCTAACATAGTAAAACCAAGTAAAATCCTACTTCAAATGCATAACGTGTGGCTCTCAGCCACACACACTCCCTCGAGTGTCCGTACATCAAATATGTACCTTACACAAAGTGTATCCATGTGTGGAACACACCAGGTGTAACCCGTGTAACCCCGTTACACCACCCCCCACCAAGATGTGGACACCCGTGTCCACGACACTTTCTCAGTGAGGTCTAGTCTTCTCAAGACGTTAGAGGTCACTTTACCTCATCACAAGTTCAAAGAACTTCGGCTCCCAGAGCCCATTATCGAAACTGCATTTCCAATGCTCAACCTCACGCGCGGGCCGTCGGCCATTACATCGCCTCCGAGGTCACCCGACCAAACTCCGACGTCACATGGTGACAGCGCCTCAGCGCACAGCAGCCCACGTTCCCCACAGGCCCTAGGCCATCGCAACGATGGGGAGGCTGCTCCGCAGCGGCTCAGTGTACAACAGTACCACCGTGAGCACCGACGACGCCATGGCTCCGGCTCCGCGAGCCAACATTCGGGTGGGAGCGACGCTCCACGCTCTCCTGAGCCTTCTACACGACGTACGCGTCAAAACGCCTGGCTCGACGAGCTTGAGCAGGGCGAGATCGTCCCTGACGATGACGAGGGGACTCCTACGCGCCAGGAGGCTGCCTCTCCGAGGCCTTCAAGCCCAGCGTCGCGCTCTCGCGAGCTGCAGACGCCTAATCCGTTCCCGAACCGTGATGGTTCGGCGAACGCCCTGCGCAATGCGCCTCCTCTCTCCTCGAGGTACGAGGACGAGCTCCCTGAGCCAGGTGTGGTCTCCAACGACCTGGACGGGGCTCAAAGCCGGCAGCTTGAGGCTGCATCGCGCGCACGGTCTAACAGACCTGTACCTCGCCCCATTGTGGGCCCGTCGCGTCGCGACTACGGTTATGACCGTCTCTCTCCTGCGGAGGTCGTTCGACGCGCTGCCTCGCAGCTCTTGGACACGTACACGTGTGGGCGCGCGCCCGAGACGCCTGATGAAGTCGCCCAGCGACACTCGCTCCGCGAGCGCTTCTTGACTCCACAAGTCACAACTCCATCGGAGTACCGGGAGCGCTTGCGTCAGCAGCTCAACGGTGAGGCCGTGCCGGCCATGCGGACAGTGCCGGTGGTCCTCTCAGAGGGTGAAACGATGGCCGCTTACGAAGCGCAGTTTCAGAACTGGGTGGAGCTATCCCGACGGCTCCACTCCTTCGATGCTCTCCGAGCTAGTTTCTCGGAAACCGATATCCGCTTAGAGCGGCGCTTACGCCTCGACTTCGCGAAGCGACAAGCAAGACGGCGTGTACCGGGACAACGTCCCTCACGCTACGAGGCACCCCGGCCTCCTGCTCCCGCTGTGAGCAGTCCTACCCATAGCCATGGGTCGGCTGTTACAGCCACTGGTCAAGGCCTGAGCTCAGCTCTTGACCTGTCGTCACCCCACTCTAGTAGTGGGAAGCGCGGCGCGCCCGGCGACTCCGTCGCGCGCCCTGCGGGCGCTCCGTCACCGGGTGACGCCGATCGTAAGCGTCCACGACGTCAGGGCAATCTTGCCGCAGTGGCACCTCGAACTCCCATGAGTTCTGGGAATGAGGGTAACCTCGCCACTTTACCAGATACTGGTTATGACCCTGGCGCCTGCGCCGCGCCATCAGGCGCTCCACATGATAGTGGAGATTCCCATGCTCATCGAGCAGAGCAGGGGGAGGCCGGGCGGCCGCTGGACTCTCGCGCTGCGAGCTTCGGGGACTTCCTCTCCTTACAGAGCCGTGTCCGCTCGGTGAGCGACTACGTCGCCGACGTGGACCGCTCCTCGCATCGCCTAGCGAATGGCCTCGAGGAGGTCGAGCGTCGCCTCGACTGGCTGGAGTCGCCTCAGGCGATGCAGCAGCGGGTCGCAGACCTTGAGCGTCAGATTGCTCAGCTGCAGGGTCAACTCGACCTCTTGGTTCGGATGCAGCCGTACGGCTCTCGTCCCGTGGCAATGCCACCGTCGATGGCCCTACCGCCTGCTGCCTTGCAGCTTCCTGTGCCTCCGCACCCTGCTGCTCTGCAGCGTCCTGCTGCCCCGCAGTATCTTGCGCCCTCGGACCCTGGTGCTGGGCCTCAGCACCCTGTTGGCTCGCAGCCTCCTGTTGGCTCGCAGCCTCCTGCTGCCTCGCAGCCTCTCGCTGCTTCGCAGCCCTCGTCCGACCCGGCGCTAGCGCCTCAGAGCTCACCCGAGCAGGGTCCCGGTATGGCTTAAGCAAGCCCACGTAGAATACCGGGTGCGTACGCATCTTCTTCGGAAGATTGAGCGTGTACGCTAGGCCCTTCTTGGCCACGACCTTAAACGGTCCGATGAACCTAGGTCTCAACTTGGTCTTAAAGACCGCAGACACTGCATGTGTAGGTAGGTTTTTAGCGTTTAATAAAACAAGATCCCCGATCTCAAACCTTTCCATGTTCTTCCTGCCTTTGGCATCTGCATACTCCTTTTGGAGATCCTGGCTTTCAGCCATCGCGTCGCGCACCTGGCGCATGACGCTCAGTCTCAAAGAGACAAAGTCATCGACTTGCTTGCGAACCGCAACTGGGCTGACATCAGCAAGCCGATCGGCTAACCCTCCCCCATCAAGCCCAGAGCCACACCGTGGCGGCGTTAGAGGGACGCGAGGGTCGACCAAACCGTTCACATAGAACGGGGTGAAGCCTGTCGAGGCATGCACCGCATTGTTCATAGCGAACTCAACAAGGGGGAGCATCTCGCTCCAGCGTCGTGGCGCTTCAGCGCAGACGCTTCGGAGGATATCCTCCACAACGCGATTCACGCGTTCAGTTTGACCATCGGTCTGCGGATGATCCGCCGTGGACATGTCCAACTTGGTGCCGAGCACCCTGAACAAGGACGTCCAGAACTTCGCTGTAAAGCGAGGGTCTCTATCAGAGACAATTGCCTCAGGCAAGCCATGTTGGCGAAAGACTCTGTCTAAGAACAGCCTAGCTGTATCCTCACCGTCAACGGTATCCGGCACAGCCGAAAGATGAGCCATCTTGCTCAATCGGTCAACAAAGACCACGACACCCGTGTTGCCCGCCTTATCCTTGGGAAGGCCAAACACAAAGTCCATACTAATGGACTGCCAACATCCCGAAGGGACTGGCAAACTCGCCAACGGCGCAGCCGCATGCGGCGCGGACTTGGTCCGTTGACATGTCTCGCATGTACGCACATAGGTGCTTGCCCACTTGTACATCTTGGGCCACCAGTACATCTTGCTCACCGAGCCATAGGTCTTCTCACGACCAAGATGTCCACCGACAGGCGTATCATGCACCTCATAGAGGATGCGATACTTAAGATCCTGATCATGAGGGACGACCACTCGAGGAGTGTCCTCAGGGTCAGTGCTGTAGTACAGCAGGCCATGATCAAGCGTATAACGCTGCAGCCTCGCGCGTAAGCGCGGTGACAATTCCTTGTCAGAGTCTTTAAACTCTTCGCTCCCAAGAGCACGTAGCAGAGCTACACACGTGTCGTCTTGGGCGTATGCCCTCCGTATAAGGTCGGGGACCGACGACGTCACAGTAGTGACATGAGTCAACTCGTAGTCTGGCCGGCGCGATAGCGCATCGGCCACTACGTTTAGCCGTCCCGGCTTATACTTCACCTCGAAGTTGTATTCGGCAAAGAATGAGAGCCATCTTGCCATTCTCTGTGAGAGGTGAGGCGACTGAGTCGCAGTGCGTAAAGACGCATGATCTGTATAGATCACAAAGGGCTTAGAGCCGAGTAAATGTACTCTAAATTTGACTAGAGCATACTTCATTGCAAGTAGCTCTTTGTCATGAACTGGATAGTTCTTCTCAGCAGCTTTAAGCTGGCGAGATTCAAACGCGATAACGCGTTCACGCCCTTCGGCGTCTGCTTGTAGTAAAGCACAACCGATTGCAAAATCGGAGGCGTCGCAGACGACGCTAAACGGACGATCCGGGTCCGGAAGCGCCAAGATGGGCGCGTGAAGGAGACTCTCCTTAACAGCCTTGAAGGCTTCGTCGTGAACGACATCCCAGCACCAAGGTGCATCCTTCTTAAGGAGATTGGACAATGGCCGAGCCATATCAGCGTAATTCTCGCTGTACTTGTGCAAGTAATTGGCTAAGCCAAGCCACTTACGCAAGTCTTTCGGGTTCGATGGAACCGGCCAGTCCACAATGGCCTTAACCTTGGCAGGATCTGCCCTAAGGCCTCGCTTCCCAATGAAGCATCCGAGGAAAGGAATTTCCTCCGCGCCAAAGACGCATTTATCTAAGTTGGCATACAACTTATTCGTGCGCATGCACTCGAGCACCGCTCGCAAATGGTCAAGGTGGTTCTCCACATCAGACCTCCCGTGCTCCGCACGACTATGGACGAAGATGTCGTCAAAGTACGTCTGAGCGTACGCCCGATGGGGCCTAAACAACTGCGTCACTAGACGATTGAACGTCGCAGGCGCGTTCGACAGCCCTTGGGGCATCACCAACCACTCCCAGAGCATACCGCTCGGAGTACTCACAGCCGTGAGGGGTATATCGCTAGCTCTCATGAGCAACTGATAATACCCGTCGACCAAGTCGAGTGCACTGTACAACGTACATCCCACCATGTTGTTCTGCAGAACATCCTTTCGAGGAATCGGCGTCTGCGCCGGAATGGTGGCTGCATTCAGCTTATTAAAAGCATGCACTATGCGCCACTTGCCATTAGGCTTTCTGACACAGAACGTGGGTGTCGAGTGCGGAGACTTGCTCTCACGCACCAAGCCGGCCTCGTGCTTTGCACGGAAGAACGCGTCGATGACGTCACATTGCTCCCTTGGTAAGGGCCACTGCCGTGTTACGCAGTATTTGGTTCCAGGAACCAAGTCAATCTCATGACGTACGCCTCGATCCGGAGGCAACCCTGACGGCGGGTCCTTCGACACCACATCGTGGTAGTCCTTGATCAAAGGATAAAACGGATCCGAGGGATCCTTGAGGATCGAAGATCCACTCCTAGCGCTCAGCGCTCGCTTCGTGTCCTCAAGGACAGCTTCGTCCACGACGGACGAGGAGTTCAACTCCTCCTCGGGTCGTATCATGACCACCTCGGCAAGCTCGCCGGCCTTTAAGGCCTCGCCAAACTCGGCGACGGACATCTCGTCCAGCTCTAACAGAGCATCAACCGACGGGAGTCGCTCGAGACTTATGTCTCCGTCGACATCCCCTGTCACTCCATTCACGAGTGTGTATAACTGCTCACCGCAGTCGCGTGGAGCCTCACCGCTCAACACGCTGGACACCTCGTCCGACGTCACAGACGTCACAGACGCTCTGCGTCTCTTCCTCCTCTCCCTCCTCGCCCGAGCACGGCCGGATGAGGGCTGCAGGGCGACATCACCGTCGCGCTGCCTAGGTGCCAACGCACTATGGCTCCTCGGAGAGGGAACAGTGTCATTCGAGACACTCAGCGGCGGGTCAGCGACCCTACGAGCACCGCTCAACGGAGTACGTGCCGTTCCACAATTGTCCTTAGGACACAGCGGCGGGTCAGCGACCCTACAAGTACCGCTCAACGGTTTACGTGCCGTTCCACGTTTGTCCATAGGACACAGCGGCGGGTCAGCGACCCTACAAACACCGCTCGGCGGATAACGCGCCACCCCGCGCACGCCCTGTGAGTCACACTCACGGCAAACAGCAACTTCGTTGCTCACTAACTCTGACATTCCAATGTCCAGCACCATGACCGATTCGGTCTCGTGCTCGCGCCAATAGCGCTTCTGTCTCCGAGCAGAGGTGGGTTCATGACTCGCCAATGCTCCGCTAGGAGACGGGCGCGTAGCGCCCAACGTCTTCGACTTCCAGTCGATCCATGGCTCGTGGCTCTCGAGCCACGCCATACCAAGGATGAGGTCATACCTCTCATCCAGGTCTAAGACCAAGCAGCGTTCCACGCTATCGAAGTCTAAGAACTTCACGTTAAGGTCAATAGAGACCTTCGACACTGTCACTAGTGTCCCCGTCGCAAGACGGACAGAGATCTTATCTCTTCGAGGCTCCTTCAGAGCCTCCGCATACGGTTTAAAACCGTCAACAGTGGAGCGCCGGACATAGTTGCCGGACGCCCCCGAGTCGATCAAGACTCTCCACGGCTTGTCGAAGCCTTTCACGTTCGCTTGAACGACTAGCAAGCCGGGCTTGCACTCACCTCGTGAGTAAGAGAGCTTAGCTCTCTGCGGGGCTGAGTCCCGTTCTCTCCTGCCTCCCAGAGGCCCAACAGAACTCAGTTCTTCCCCAGTAGGGCGCCCCGCGCCTACTGGGTTCCGTCGTTTCCCCGCGACGACCCTGGTTGAGGGTTCGAAGCGGCGCTTCGGCTCGATGGAGCCTGGGCCTTGTTGCGCAACGGGCAACTAGGCCTCAAATGGCGGGTGCTTCCGCACGTATAGCATCGACGGATGCTGGAGCGCTGCTCAGCAGCATAGAGGTCAGCCTCGTCTTCAGCGTGGCTGAGGTCCATCGGTTCAGGACCGCTCGAAGAGCGCGCGCTACCAGCGCTCGGACCCAGTCTCGCAGACTGGAAGTTATAGTCGGCATTCAATGCCACGTTCACGGCCTCCTCAAATGAGGACGGGTGAACACGGAAAACTTCCGTTCGGGCAGCGCCCGTGCGCAGGCCCTCCATAAACACGGTCACTGCGACCGCCTCGGGGAGAGGGCTCGACGCCATACCGGCGATCAGAGTTCTCAACTCTTGGACATAGTCCATCAACTCCTTTTTACCCTGGCGGGTAGCGAGGAACTTCGACCGTATACGGTACGCCTGGTTAGGCGGCGCGAATACGCGCACTAGTTGCTGTTTCAGCTGATCCCAAGTCGGGAAAGCAGCGTCCACAGACGTGCCGCACGTTAGTGCCCACTCTTGAGCTCGTCCACCGAGCTTCGAGATCGCCAGCGCTACGCGCTGTTGCTCAGTCTGGAGCAGGGCCGATCCCATGGCCATCTCGACCTGTCGGGTCCAGAGAAGGAGGTTCTCCCCTTCCTTCCCCTCGAAGGTCTTCACGCTCAACATGAGCGGTTTCGGTCTATTAGACCACTCGTGCGTCGACGACGCGGCCGCGGACGATGCGGCGGACGCCGTTGCGCTCACGCGCTCTTGTACATGCTCTAAGAGCGCCTTCTCGTAGCTTGCAAAAGCCTCCAGTCTGGCGGACACCGCCTCTGGCCCTTGCGAAGCAAGATGAGCAATGCCCTCGGGGCCCAACAGAGACATAAGCTTTTTAAGCGTCTCTTGTTGGCCTGGCGGCAAGCTCGCGAACACAGCGTGTTCCATCCTCTCAGAGGGATCAGTCAAAAGACTCAGTCGCAGGATTGACTACGAGTGCTACCAAGTGCAGCGGGGCTGCCGTAGCTTATCGTCAGAGGAAGACGGTTAACTCAACGAGTTAAGGATTAACACACACCTTATTAAGGGTTAATAGGCCTTAAGATCCGAAGGCACCTACTAACTACGACCTTAATAAAAGGACTTTTCACTTTGTGTTCTAAATCCAAACTGTTTATTTATCTTTTATTGCGGCTAGCCGCCTAGGGTGTAAATGTATGTGTTAAACTATCTAACATAGTAAAACCAAGTAAAATCCTACTTCAAATGCATAACGTGTGGCTCTCAGCCACACACACTCCCTCGAGTGTCCGTACATCAAATATGTACCTTACACAAAGTGTATCCATGTGTGGAACACACCAGGTGTAACCCGTGTAACCCCGTTACAAAATCTAGACCAATCAAATTTCGAGCTAGCCTGCAACAGAACTCCAAACGATGGAGAGGAGATTTCCGCACGAAACGGGAGACGTAGATGACGGGTACTATCTAGCTTTCATGGCTCCAGATAGTTCCAAGGCGCTTCTCCGAAAGAGAACGACGCATGGAGGGTCAGGGGCTGGCAAGGGAGCAAATAAGGCACCAGAAACGATTTGGTTGTGATTCAAATGTGGGTGTTGGTGTATTCTTTTTCTATAACGCCTCGAGGATAGATTTGTGTTGCAGAGAGAAGAACTCCTTTAACTCGTCGCTCTCCGGAGCCTGCATGAAGATTGCTAAATGCAATTGCTGTTCCATTACGTCTACCTTTCGTTTCGCTGCTGCGGCGAAGCGAAAATGATCCCCCTCTCCGGCATCATTTGAGTTCCTCTTCACTTGCTGCTCTGCTTTCGTTGTTTTGCGGCCACCTGGCCTGGATACATCGCCATCACTACCGGCCTTGTGTTTAGCTCTGGCATTGCTATCACTGGTTATCTTGGTGGTCCATCTTTTAGCTCATTCCACGCGGCGAGAAACACAAAAGACTGCTCGTGCCTCTCTGCGTAGATTTTAAGTGCATCATCGAGATACATCTCGTCATTCCAACCAGAACGCTCCCGACTCTTCACCCTGGCATACACGACACAGAACTTGGTCACCTCAGGCTGCAACTTTTTCCAGACCTCCGACTGCAGTTGCCAAGCGATCCTCACCACTTTCGTCGGTCTTGTTTTCCAACTAGTGCTCATAAAGGCGGCTAAGGAAGGACGCCTTCTTCTGACCTGTGCCGACGACAAGATCTTCCGATGTCTCCAGCCATGATCTGCACAGCTGAACGGTGTCAGCTTCACTCCATTCTGGTCCCTTGCCCATGGTTGGCGTTTCACTTCAAAACCAGTATAGTAAAAACAAGTTGAACTTTTAAATTTCAGGTTTTATTTTAAGACCAGAGAGCCAAGATTTAGAGCCAAGTGAAGTTAGAACACTCGTTACAACTTACTGTTGGAAGGGTTAAAACTTGTCGAGGTTTAAAACACGTTACTTTTACGATAAAACAGCATTTAAACCTTTCCGCTGGAGATGCTCTAAGCACTGATAGAATTGCAAGCATAACCCACTTCTGATTACAGACTATTGGGGTTCGAGCGATCGGTTGTTTCACATGAGGTTTGCTAACAAAAAAACAGTTTTTGTTGTTACTATTGTTTTCGAGTCTCACGTTTTGTGTATTTTTTGTGACCGGTCGAAATTCATAAATAGTCTTAGCACTTAAATAATCTGTGTCAGACTATTTAATGTGTGTGACCTGAGAAACCGTACACACAAAATAGTCTCAGTCAGACTAATTATCGTAGACAGTGTAGTTTTCGAGGGAACCTCTCTACTAAACCCTAAACTTTAAACCCTAAACCCAAAATTTTAGTTCACAAAAAAAACTAAATTAAAAAAATTGAAGAGCCCAAAATTATTGATTTTAATATTTCTCAATAATCGGGGCCGCAGATGGGCGTCCAAGGGCCGTGGATAGGCGTCTATTTTGTTTTTTTTTAGCCCTAAGAGCCAGCGGTAAGTTCTAACGTGAGTCGTATCGACGCCCCTTCGAGGCCATTGAGACCGCAGTTTTATTTTAAGACTCCGCACCTCTGATTTTTCCGCAACGGGAGGTCTCAAACAAAGATCTATCTTATTGTTTTGGCGAATCACAACAAGCATTGTAAGCTCTGCCCCCGCCCCCTCGCCCCCTTCATCTCATGGAGGGCATGGCAGGAGCTAATGCGGATGCGTTTCGTGACGCAACAGGGGATTCTGATGACGAGTTCTTCAGCCTCTTCATATTACCCGAGCTAAATGCACAGCGGAAGAGAAAGCACGGTGGTTCTGAAGTCGGCAGGCGAGCAGGAAAGGAACGCAAGAGAGCACAGTATGGGGAGGAGATGATAGCCGACTACTTTTGCGATAATCCAACCTACGATGCGGGTACGTTGATTTCCTGACTTGTGAATCTGCTATTACAACAGATCCTGACTTTTAAGTGTCACCACGGCATATAGAGGACTTCCATCGGCGCTTTAGAATGCGTCGAGACCTGAAAATAAAAATGCTGTACTGGGACTGCTTCTCCATCACTAAAGCCTTCTTTTCCGACGCTGCCACAAATCGTAGATGCAGATCGGTTGGCAAACCATCATTGCCGACACTTCAATCTTAGCAGCCTTCGCAGCTTTCTGGCCTTCTGGTCTTGGCACAGCTTCTTTTTTGCGTTGTGTTCCTAGCGTAGTGCTCGAAGCAGTCAGCCGTTGTATCCACTTGGGTTTGTCACGAAGCTCATTCCAAGCATCCAGAAACTCAAATGGCTGCTTGTGTCGCTCCCCGTAGATCGATACTGCTGACTTTACGAACATCTCCTCATTCCATCCAGAGCGTTCCTTGCTCTTCAGCTTTGAGAAGATGCCCTCAAATTTTGTCACTTCTGGCTGGAGCTTCTTCCACCTACCAGAAACTTCAGCCTCCGATCGCTCGTCTACACCAGCCCCTCGCTGTGCAAGCCAATGCTGATAAACTTTGGCGTAGAACGAACCCTTCGTTTGGCCGTCTCCGCGAATGGGGTCTTCTGATGTCATCTGCACAGCTGAATCGTCTCCTCCGCGCTCCATTCTCGACCCTTCCCCATCTTTCTCGACGAGATCTTCTGTATTGCGCGCGAACTCGTGTCAATGTTGAAGTGTGGGCCACACCACCCTTTAAGATCCGAGTCTTATTTTAAAACCCCGAAAGTCACATTTAAGACCTCCTGAAGTTAAAACCAGCGTTGAGACTTACCGCTTGGAGCGGTAAGACTCGCTCGAGTCTTAAGCGCGCTACATTTGAGATAAAACCGCCTTTACGACCAACCGCTGGAGATGCTCTAAAGACCCTAGGATAGACGTCCATCCGGCCGATCATATATATAGGATTTATCAAAAATCGGGCCCGCAGATGAGCGTCCGAGGGTCGTGGATCGGCGTCTATTTTGGGGTTTTACTTCAACAAAAACCCTAAAGCCTATCACGAGCGTGTCAAGCATGCTCGCGATCGCTACTACACTTACCCCGTGCGCGGTAAGTGTGAACGCCTCCATGAATCAAGCATGGAAGCGGGAATCCTGTGTGCCGTTTCCTTCGGCACACCCTGTCCGTGTTGCCCACCTCTGGTAACACGCATCTCCGACCGTGGTCTGCTGGGGTACACGACGACCCGTGCAAGCCTTAGGCCTGCAAGTTATGGTGGTCTTCGTATGCCCTCATCATTTCCGGAACGTCCTCCATCAGGACGTTTCGTGGCTCCCATGTGTCTCGATGGGGAGGAATTCCTCTCGAACGAATACGAAAACGAACCTCTTGAGAGTTCGTTCTCCTATGAGCCACGATCCGCTCAACTATCCAGCGGACCGACCCAGTCGCGTCTCGCAACGGCGGCGGGGGGCGGAAACACTCCCTCCGTATGGTCAACGCAATGACCATGGCGATCGTGCAGTCTCAGAGCGCCGAGATGACTGCTCTGAAGCAGGACGTGCGAGTCCTCCGTGCTGATGCTGCGCAGACTGCCTCGAACATCTCGTCCGGTCTCGGGACGAGATTGAACGCTCTGATCGCTCGCGTGAGCTGTCTCGAGAAGGCCTTCCAGGCTTCTCAGGCGAGTCGTTCTGCACGTACGGCATCAACCGCCCGACGTAGAACGTCGGATGCAGTCTCATGCTAGACGGTATGTCCAGCCGGTACGCTTTGTCGTACTGTTCAAGTACTGTGAACGGCCTGATGAACCTTGGAGCAAGCTTACTTGCTCCAAAATCAGACACTGCATGTTTAGGCACGTTTTGTGTAGCTAACAAAACTAATGAACCTTTGTTAAATTCATTCATGTTGCCCCTGCCAACATTGTCCGCGTTCAGTTTCTGTCGATCGGCAGAAGCTGCGATAGCATCTTGTACAAACCGTATTTCGGCTTGTCTTCGCTGGACAAAGTCTAGCGCATTCGAGCTGAACTTTTTCAACTCGTCGCCTTCATCCACAGCAGGCCCTGCCTGCTCGCTATCATCCTCTATATCTGTGCCCGGTACAGACATCTCGCGCTCGTTCCTGCTCGAACGAGACGCAGCTCGCGTCACCGCAGCTGATAGTACATCACCACCTGTCCTCTGCGGTTGTTCAGACGCAACCGTAGATCCTCCACCACTTAAGGAGGAAGCTACCCCGCCGAGCATGCTCGGAAAACGTGGATGCCGCATGGCATTCACGTAGAAAGGTGTATGCCCTGTCGAGGCATGCACCGAGTTGTTGATGGCAAACTCTGCCATCGGTAAACACTCGCTCCAATGCGGGAACGAGTGTGCGTAGCTCTTCAGCGCGTCAATCAGTACTCGGTTGACGCGTTCAGTCTGGCCGTCCGTCTGCGGATGATCCGCAGTCGACATTGATAACTGTGAACCAAGAAGTGTAAACACTTCTTGCCAGAACCGCGCTGTGAAGCGTGGATCACAGCCCGACACAATGTCGAGCGGCATGCCATGGTGTTTGAACACCATGTCAACAATCCGTCGCGCAGTCTGCGCGGCTTTGACAGTAGCCGAGACGGCAGCAAGATAGACCATCTTGCTGAATCGGTCCACAAAGACGACGATGCCTGTCCTCCGCTTGTTGTCGGGCGGAAGACCGAAGACAAAGTCCATGGACATGGACTGCCAATACTCCGACGGCGTTGGAAGTGATTGAAGAGGGGCCTGCGTAAACGGCGCAGGCTTCACGCGCTGGCAAACCTCGCAAGCACGAACGTACTTGCGTACCCACTTGTACTGGTGGTACCAGAAGAAGTCACGCGTGAGAAGAGTGAATGTCTTCTCACGATCCGGATGCCCTGCCGTAGGGGCATCGTGGTACTCGAACACTAAACCCTATGATCCGCAGCTGCAGATCATGATCATTCGGAACGACAATGCGATCCGCATTTTCGTCTACTACACTGTATAGCAGTAGCCCTTCGCGTACACAATAGCTGTGTACACGAGCTCGAAGGTAGGTAGTTAGCGCCGACGTGCCTCGTCGGAAGGTGCTGCGAGGAACTCCAGCAGCTCCTTCGCGTCTGCATCCCTTGCATACGCGTCCTTCACGTCGCCAATCAACGTTGACGACGGCACACTTATCCTCACGATGCCAACACTGTTGGCGTCGACCGTCTCCGCATAATCAGGTCGACGCGATAACGCGTCGGCCACTACGTTGAGTCTTCCAGGTTTGTACTCCACCCGGAAGTTGTACTCCGCGAAGATGGACAACCATCTCGCCATACGTTGCGAGATGTGCGGCGATTTAATCGCCGTACGCAGATCGGTGTAGACCACGAATGGTCTACTCCCAAGTAGACACACTCGGAACTTTGCGAGTACATACTTCATGGCAAGGAGCTCCTTGTCATGCACGGGTTAGTTACGCTCGTCTGGCTTCAGCTGACGCGACTGATAGTAGACCACACGATCACGGCCCTCGTGATCGTGTTGCATCAATGCACATCCGATTGCGAAATCGGATGCATCACACACTACGTGGAATGGGCGATCTTGGTCGGCGACGGCCAAGATCGGAGCCTCAGTCAAGCCCTGCTTGACTGCATCGAACGCCTCTTTGGCATTCGGTCGTTCAAATCCACTCAGCTTCTTTCTTAAGAAGCTGTGACAGCGGGCGAATCTTGCCCGCGTAGTTCTCCACGTACTTGCACAAGTACGTGGCAAGCCCAAGAAACTGCCTCAGTCCCTTCACATTGGATGTCGTGGGCCATTCATTGATCACTCTGACCTTCTCTGGGTCAGGGCGCACGCCGACCTTCCCTACGAGACACCCCAGTACGGGTATCTCGTTCGCCCCGAAGATACACTTCTTCAGGTTCGCATAGAGCTTATGCTTCCTGATAAGCTCTAGCAGCTTACGGAGATGCACCTTGTGCATCTCAATGTCCGTCTTCCCGTTCACAGCCCGGCTGTGGACGAACGCGTCGTCGAAGTAGCTCGGTGCGAAGTCGCGCGCCGAGCGTAATAGATGAGTCACACATCTATTGAACGTCGCAGGGGCTTTCTTAAGCCCCTGTGGCATGACGAGCCACTCCCACAGCATACCGCTGGGAGGGCTTACCGCTGTGAGAGGGATGTCCATCTCACGCATGAGGATTTGATTGCATCCACCGCGCAGATCTAGAGTACTGAAGACGGTGCTGAAGGCCATCGAATCGACAATAACATCTTTTCGTGGTATCGGCGTCTGCGCCGGTATCGTCGCATCGTTCAACTTGTTGTATGCATGAACGATGCGCCAGTCGCCCTGTGCCTTCTTGACTCAGAACGTCGGGGCACTGTGCGGGGACTTTGATTCCCGCACTTGACCTGCAAGACGACGAATCTCGAAGAAGTCGTCGATCGCTTGAACTTGTTCACGCGGCAGTGGCCACTGCCGTGTAACGCAATACTTTGTGCCCGGCACGAGATCAATCTCGTGCAGTACGCCCTTGTCCTTCGGAAGCTCCGAAAGAATCTCGTCCGGGAGTACGTCCTTGTACTCCCGCAGCACCTCGTAGTTGGGACTCGACCTCAACGAGTCCCAACACTGCTCCTCGAAGCGCTGCTTCTTAGGCTTCGCACAGAGGGTGTCATCGCCCTCAGTGATCCCATCGACGATGAGCTGCTTCAGCTCCTCGGCCTCGCGGTCCACCCTCTCAATATCTGAGAGGATGCAAATTTGTTCGATGCGTCCATCGAACAACTCTCGCACAAAGCCCTTCGAGTTCATGACTAGAAGCGCGGTCAACGCCGACGAACTCGTCGGTGGTTTCTCCAACCGCATCCTCTGGTACTGCAATCCAGTACCAGTACGTGTAAAGACGTTCAGTCTCCCGACACTCGGTGTCTGCCGCGCAGAAATACCAGCCTCAGTCTTCTGCTGAGGCTCGCGCAGCTTCAATGGCTTGCGCCGCGAAAGTCTTCCGTGGAGCCGCGCTCCAGGTGCTCCGCATTCAAGGGGCTCTGCCTTGGGCGGGTCGTCTTCGCAATCGTCAGCGGACTCGCTCCGCTGACTCGCACTATCAACCACCGCTTGAGTGCCGCTCATCGCGTGCAGTCCTCCTGCACATGAGGACGCAGGTTGTTCTGGTGCTGGACGTTTGAACCGCCAGCACCTCCTGCCGCGTGGTCAGCTCCTGCCGCCACGCCTCCATCAACTCCACGAGCTGATGCAGCCTCCACATCGTCGACTATCGCAGTCGATGTGTCTTCGCTAGCTTTGTGGGCTAGTGGCCCTTTGTTTGTAGCATCGGCTCCCGGAGCTGATGTACGATCGCTAGTTCCTTGAACTAGCCGCGCGTCTGCCACGTCAGCCATCGCAGCTGACGTCTGTCCGTCGGTTCCTTGAACCGGAATTCTATTGGCTTCGTCAGCCACTAAGGCTGACGCGCAATCGTCGACGCGACCCTTGGGGGCTTACCTCCAAGGATACCGGTAATACCGGTATGTTACCATCACACAGGTGATTCACATTCACCTGATTTCTGAGGCGACCTTTCGGCTCAGACTCAGATATCTGAGCCGACACACACTTTCTCTCAACGACAGTCTGAGTCGTCGAGCGTCGCCGGCGGCGGTCGCTGCTGCCCCAACCAGGGGGTCACATGCATCAGCCGATGCATGCGTAGCACTGACAGGGTCATCGCTCTCTGTCGCGATCATACTATTGAAGCGTACGACCGTATGCTTCTCCCAATTGATCACCGGGTCATGCCGTGCAAGCCACGGCATGCCTAACACTAAGTCGAACTTATCGTCTAGATCCAAGACGATAAGGTCTTCCACAAACGTTTTTAGTTTGTACGAGAAGCGCGCACAGACCACGCACTTCACGATCCTCACGGTGGCACCTGTTGCCAACCGCACCTCCAACACGCCGCGAGGCGTGTCTGCCTCTTCGAAGTCCATACTTCGAAGACTTCCCTGTCGAACAAAGGTCTTCGGCGCGCCCGAGTCCACTAGGGCACGAAGAGAGTTAACTCTCTTCGACATAAGACTCAGGATGACAAGGTCTGGCTTGTCACCTTGCAACTTGCAGCGATAAACCTTCTTGCTGGGGGCAGCAGTCCTCATCGTCGCGTGTCCAAGTTCGACACGCGAGACCGCATCACCAGTAGGACGCCCCGCGCCTACTGGTTCTTGGCGTTTTTTTGAACGCCCGCCCGGATGCACAGTCGCTGTGCATTCGCGTGCAAAGTGACCGATGTTACTACACATGTAACATCGTACCTTGAAGCCCTTACGCTGCTGGTGACCAGCAGTCGTAGCACTCGGAAGGCCCATAGGCTCCGGACCTCCCGCCTTCGGTACAGGTCGCATGGGGTTTAGCTTGACGCCTGCTAATCCCCTCTTGCATCGCAAGGCATATGGCTTCCTCGAGAGTATTCGGATACTCTCGAAAGAGGTATGTCTTGACGGGACCGTCTCTCAGTCCCTTCATGAACGTGACGACCTTGGTCGCCTCGTCGACCGGGTTGGCCACTATGTTCGATACTAAGTATCGAGCACGCTGGGCATAGGAATGCACGTCATCCTTGCCCTGCTGCAGATCGAGGAACTCCGCCCTCGATCTGAACTCGTTCTTCGGGGGCTCAAACGCGAGCTCGAGCTCCTCCTTAAAACCTTCGTACGTGTTGAAGCGCGTAGGATCCGAGAGTCGGCGCCCATAGGCCTAACTCCTCGCGCGTCCGCCCAAGCATGACATGGCGAACGCGACTTTCGACATCGGGTAGACGATACGTCGAGCCGCAACGGCTGTGTCGAGCCCGACAAGCCAACGAGGGAGGGTCTCGTCCTCCTTCCCCGCATAGGTACTCACGTGGAGTTTCAACGACTCCACGCGTGGCTTCGGGGAAGCCACCGATGCAGCAACATCTCGTTTCTCCTTAACAATGGACCCCAGAGCAACACTGTGTTGCTCTGTCGGCGATAACATGCAGAGCATTGCTGCTACCGCTGCCTCTCCAATGACTCGCGAGAGTCGTTGGAGCGCCTCCCACTCTGGGTCCGAGAGTTGGGGCGGACTGCCCGTCACGGACTGGTGTGGGGTCCCCGTGGACCCCGCATCCATGGGGGAGTTCTCAACCCCGCGTTCGTATGACTCCATACGAACGAACAGCAGTCGGTCGTGGGACGGACTACGAAGTGCTACCAGGTGTAATCTACTAAGACTTTTTAGGTGGCGTACACGTGCGCTTACGTGTATGAGGAAGCGTGCAACTTAATTAGACTTATTTTAATTAAACTTACGTCCGTAAATATAATTAAATCAAATAGAACAATATTTAAACTGCAAATACCGTAAAATGATAACTGTTAAGCCAATTATGGACCTCCTAAATCTGATTGTTATCTGTTTCTAAAGGTTCTGTCAATGTGAGGTTGACAGAATTCTGATTTCTCCTAAGAGCACGGTTTGGTAGAAATATGTCACTTTCTACCAATTGCATGCGTAAATGCACGCGAGCCATCCAATTATATGGCCCGCCCATGTATCCATTGGTGTGCTCCACACCAAAGCCTGAGGTCCGTTTCCAACCTCTAACAGTTAGCGCAACTGTTAGAGTTACAAGTGGTGCAACCACTTGTACGTATAACCCTGTTACATGCGACCACAACACCAAATGAAGTACCCTCATCAGGAGCTTGACCATCGAAGATGAATGTGTCAAGCACTATCATTTCATCCATCCGTCTATTGTTCGGGTCGTCTACGGCCATGAACTTTTCACGAGTAGCACACACTCTTTGACTTGCCCAGGCAGTAAAAGTAACGTGGTGCGAGATATCCCAACCATTAGCGGAGCTACGAACAAGAAATGCTTTGCGATTCTCAAGCTGTTTGCAGCTCGGTACCATGCGAAGGGATCTTGGTTCGTCGTGATAACGATGATTTAGCATAGACCGGAGCTGCTTAGCTCTCCAACCCATGTTCAGCAACGCGTCCACTTCGTCTAGAAGTTGGGGGTGCTTGCTGTTACAGCAGATTCTGTTTAACGACACATCGGATCATTGTACGGTCTATTGGGTTTCAAGCCCCCATGAAATAACCTACCATATATCCCAACCGTGTCCACTTTTAGCTGAAAGGTGTTTTAGATGCCTAAAAAACATACAGCCGAGATGTGCACAAATATGCCGAAGTTTAGTCACGTTGCCGATCTAGTTTCTTTTGTGGAGTTCCAATTGGCAACATACTCGGAAGAAACAGTCAAAAAAAATTGGTAGTGCTCCTTGTCGATCTCGGTTACGGGATAAATGATTCCAGGGGTGTGGATATTTTTCGAATATTGCAAGACACGCTCAAACTCACGTTACGATCTCGAAGGTCAAATTAGCCGCACGGCCATGCAAAATTTCTTAAAGTGGCTTGGTGAGGTGCCAGGGGGCAGGGCGTTTATGAACTTGTGTAATTTATGCGCATATGTAGTAAAACTGTATTCCATCTAGATAGATGAAGTTTTTTTTTTAACAAAGCCCGCATTCCCTATTTGTTATCGGTTTTGTGTGCGTTGCGTTGCTGAGTTCTCTTTAACGTTTAACATTTAGAGGATCGGTTGACTTTCCAATACCAGGACATCACACAACTAACGATCTACAACATTGGGTATATTAAAAATGCTTTTCCGTGTGAAACGGTACAGATCGGTTTGTACCCTGTTATCTTGCAAATCAGGTCTTAAAAGCGTGTATCACGCGCTTAAAGTCATCCATACGGTACATATTAAGCTAACAAGCCTGCTTTGTAAAAGGTAAAGAATCGTTTGGGCTTGTGTCCTTTGGTTCGATCATATGTTTCAATTCCTATAACAGTATATAAAGAAATTACCAGACAAAGCAAAGCAAATTTATCTGCTAGGTATAAACAAACAAATGCGGTTATCATCGTACCAGCAATACAATTCATGACACTGCCCACCGCGCTGAGAAATATCTTGTGAAGTACATGTACACTGGTATTTACATGCCTGTACAGAAAAAAAGTACATAAAATCTCGTATTGCGGGATTGGACGATCTTGTAAGGGAGCAACTCATGAACCGATAGGCAAACGAGTTATCTTCACATTTAATATAATTCACTGTAGATGAATAATTTTGCGTCTGAGAATTGTGGGATTGTCTAAGCGTGCAAAACACCAAATACAATTTTAAGAAGAATAAACGAAGTTCACGTGACAAACGGAATGTCGTAGCTCAAAATCAGCGATTCGCATGTCTCTGCATTGCGTTCGGCTTAACTACTGAGAAGCCAATCGCTACAATATAAATGTTGTCTTATACAACACATTACTTCATCAATGACATTACTAGAGTAGTAACAGCGTCCTCTTCACGAAAAATGAATTACACCATTTCAGGTTCGTTTTCCCCACCCCGGATTTCAATACAACCACCCTGGATCCGGCCTTTGTATAGTGGCGGCAAACCCACTTCAAAATAACCATTGCCTGCCGCCTCTATGCACAGGACGTATCATTCGCGAATGAGGCAGTACTTTCCCGAGAAAACCTAATAACCTTATTTTTTTGATTGGCAGATGTCGCAGGGGAAGGCACAGGGCTGTGGATAGTGTAACTTCCGATTTTTCATTGAGCCTGCAACCCAGTTACGCTATGTATGGTACGTTCTCGCTCGCGTGTTTGCTATGCAGTGATGGTGCTGATCACTACCCGCTGAGTTACGACTTTGGAGGCTATATTTTGCTTTCCGTCCAAATACTACGCAGGTATAAATAGTATGGATACCTGGAGTAGTCCTGTTTGCGCAACTTGGGATAAAGGAGAAGTGATGGAGAACTTGGGTTGTCGGTTGGGCAAACAGGAGGGTTCCAAAGAAGTTCAGCAAGTGTTGGCCAGGTATTTTCCAAGTAAATGCCATGTATTTAATAGGAGGGCCCTAAACAGGTTCAACAAGTGTCCGGCAAATATCGCCAGGATAAATGCAAAGTTTTTGTCTTTATCTGACACTCCTTCATGAAACTACAAACGACGCTTGATCTTCATGATCTTCATGTATCATTGTTCACTGTAGTTTCGTAATACCAGCGGCAGATACATCACCCGGGGCGTCACTGGAGACGTATTGCTGCGGTGTTATTGCGTGCCTTTATATGTGGAACTGACTATCTTTTTGAACAGGTTCTTCAGCGTGCGTTTTTTGTACGTATATAACAACTCCGATTCAACCTCCCTCGTAATTGCTTTTAGGCGCTAAACGGTTTTGTTGATTTTCATACTGCATCGTCTTTGATATGTCGTCGGTCATCAAACAGCCCCAGTGGACTCCGTCAAAGTTAACGGGGACCAATACAAATTGAAAAACGGCGATACACGCACAAATTTCCAAAGTTGTAATCTCAGGAAGAAGCACCTCCACATTATCGGACTTCTATCTTGGCGGTTTTTTTCAGTGGTGGAATCATCACGGTCGCACTGTTCTTGTAGAGCTGTAGGAAAACCGTAAAATCGTTGTCATTTAGTCACATCGAATCTCGGATGCAATAGGTGTCTGATATCGTAAAATCAAATCCAAAACCTGGTAAAGTTTTGAATGGCCAGGTATTTAGAACTTCGCCAAACGCAATAACCACGGCGTAAAGAGCTCATTGATTGGATTTGCAGACAGGAATCCAGACTTCAAGTCGCTTACCAGGATTAAATCATGACCAAATACCTGAGTACTCATGCTAAATGGTCTATCCATTACAGCACGAATCCCGTGACGAGGGCTTACTCCTGGATACAACAGGATTTAATCCTGAATATACCATTACCCCACGTATATATCTTCTCACGTGTTCAACGAATCTTCTCGAATCTTTCCGAATCTTCCCCATACGAGTACTTGATTTAGTTAGATTGTGTCGCTAGGATTTTACTTGACTATATACATGTATGTTTCGACGTCGATAATACTAGCCCCACACAGCCGTCGTTGGAAATTAATTGGTTGGAAATACATGGACGCGAACGTTGCTCATTTATATATAGAGAGCAACACTCCCGTCAAGGTATGTTCAACAGGTATACATGTATTCCAGGTTTTCGGCCGGGTAGTGACCAGGTTTAATTTCGGCATTAATTTACCGAAGTTAAATCCTGAAGATGGCGTCCATTTGGGAGCGTGTGCGTAGTCTTCTGTGCGCCCGCTTCTGTCGATCTTCTGGGCATGGAAGCGACTTCAGGTACTGGTCAAACGGTTAAGAAGGTAGTAGAGGGGTCTCTCAAGGACGGAGATACATCAACGACGGTGACAAGCCCATAGAGATAACTAGTACTCGCTCGAAAAAAAGGTAATCGCTTGAGTCTGTGAAGACCGCACGCAGGATAACGCAAGCAAACATTATAGCGAAGGGCGGGTGCGCGCTAAGCAGAGGGAAGAAGCCGGGAAGAACATCATTGGAGAAGGCGATTATGCCGCTGGCAGGGTTAGTGGGCGGTTGGATGAAGGCACTGCTGGTAAAGAGGGGGAAGTGGGTACATATATGCAGGAGATGGGCGGCGCCATCTCTGATAACAGTGACGTGTCCGCTGAAGAGGATAATGGTAGTGAAGATGTCTCACAGCTCCGAGGAAAAAATGGCCCTTGTCGGACTGTGACGACGATCACCTGGTTCACGTCCCGCATATTGAACCACAGAATGACATATGGTCTACGTTCGAGAAAACCGTATGCGAGTACATGAAGCGTACACGACAGGTGCTAGTGGTGAAAGAAGTCATGAACGTGATTCGGTGTAACGACACCCTCAGAAAGCAAGTCAAGTTCCAACGGGTTCAAGATTCTGATATTCCCCTGGTTCCTGCAGAAATGGAGCCATATCAGCGGAAATACATTTACACGCATGGATGGCATCCTCAAAAGTGATCAACAGGGAAACGAACTACACATCGTTTGAGGCGCACAGAATGCCCATATCAGTTGCTGGCCCAAGTAACGCATCGTGAGGATGGCAAGTGGGTATCAGTTTCAAGCGCGAAGTATATATCCATGAACAGCGTGTGTCGCCGGAAATCTACAATAATTACCCAGGTATTCGCCAGGTACCTGAATCGTCGCCTGTGATGCCAGGTTTTGAGCTGTTCATGGAATCAGGCGCTAGCGCGTCTAGCAATTATGACTGCATTCATCAGCGTGCCAACCGCCAAGGTATACAGACAACGACGGATAAATCCGACGGACTTAAAATTCCGACATTTGCCAGTGGTACAATCTTCCCGCCATAGTAAAAAAGTTCGAATTTTATCGAATCATTTAGTCAGAACGAAATATATTAGCCAATAATATAATAAAACAAAACCATTGGCTTGGAGCTAAAACTTCACTACCCAGTAGCTAATTCACTGCACATTTTGCATGGTCCGCGTCAAACGAATCTACACGATCAAGAAGAAGCGGGAAGCGCTAGCTTTAGCTGAGCGTGTTGGTGTCAAGCGGGCCGGCGAGCGCTTAGCATTGCCCGCCCCACCATCTACGACTGGAGGAACTAAGCCGAAGACATTTGGAGCTTCAAGGGCCACTCTACATCGAAGACGCTGAAAGGTCAGAGGCGTAAGGAAATATTTCCTGGCGTCTCTGACCTAGTGACCTACACGAAAGACGTGCGACGAGAAGAAGTGGTAAAGCAACATATTTGCATTATCAATTAAAATGAAAAATTAACTTTGTAGATTTTATCAACTGCAGGAATGATCCAATTCATGTGGACGATCCGCCCAGAGTGGATGGCTTCCTGTGTTGCCAGAAGGTCGGACGGTGGAGGCGCTTTGGATCGCATGGTACAACGTATTGCCAACCGGTAGTTTTTTTCGAATTTCATATTGAGAATTAATTATCTAATTTATTTATCTTTCATCGTCTTTATGGATATATACTAGCTACGGATTCTCTTCCCATAAACCCCAAGCTGCTAAACAATCGGCTGTCGATCTGGAAGAAACGCGTGCTGCGTTTTCAATACAATTTTGGGAAGATTACAGCAGCTACGAGGGCGGCGGTGTGCTAAATGTTGATGAAACTGCAAATTTGTTTGATATGCCGCCCATACGGTCTTGGGCCGGCAAAGACCGAAAGGATTCCGCGCGTGTGTTGGGCACAAACAAGCACGCGGGCCGCATGACAGCAGTGTTAACTGTACGAGACGACGGTAAGCTGTTTCTCTTATAATTTTTATTTATTGATTTATTTCTTACCATTTTGCTTTTATTGTTAGAAATGAAATTGCCAATTCTGTTCATCATCCGAGGCGTCCCTGGTGGCCGACTTCAGGCAAATAAGATGTCGGGATACTCCGACGGACATTTATATGCATTTTAAGAGAATGCATGGATGGATGCTTTGACGTGGAAAATCTATGTCGAAAAACTTTTACAGTAAAGTTTGAAATAGATCAACCATCTGTCCTTCTTCTTGACAACATTGAATGTCACGTCTCAGAAGAAGGACAGCGAATAGTTGCTAAAGAGGCAAACGCTACAGTGGTCCCATTGCCTCCCAATAACACTGCTGTTTGCTAACCGCTAGATGTAGGAGTAATGGGCCCACTGAAGGCTAAAACTCGGAGCAGTGCCAAATGTTGCTCAGGTGGCTATGCTAAAAAAAGGTATCCAAGCTATTAACGCTATAATTGCCGCTTGGGATGCAATTAAAACAGAAACTATAATTCGTAGCTTCAGGAAAGCTATCCCGAAGCATCCAGAGGCATCAGTTTAAATAAACACCGTTTTATGGTTTATCACAGCATCTGCTGTTGCAATTATGCACCAAAATAAAATATATTTGTCAAATCATTGTTTGTGTCGGATTTATCTGTCGGATAAGTTGAACCTCCCAATTGTATGGCGGATGGCATTCAGTGATGTCGGATTTATACGTCGTTGTCTGTACCCGCTGGCATAGCTCGTCTTTAAAAGAAAGGAGCGACAATGAGTGAGGTAGAATCATTTAGAGTATTGACACTGAACCTATGTATACAAGAGAAAAGGAGATTCGCACAGACGATTTAAGCAAATCCACAGACGCACAAAATCTAAATCCACAGATGTGCAGCGGCACGATTCCTGCGGTACTACAATTGGGACAATTAATTTTAACCTATCATATCGATGTATGTAAATCAGTTGGCTCCTCACCACCGAAAGCGGACTGGCGGCTCAGTTCATCATTTAGACTCTGGCCCGCTGCTATCGCTGTCGCTGTCGCTGCCCGCTTCCGTCGCCCACTGTCCCAACTGCTGCCATCGTCTGCTGCCGTCGCCCGCTGCCGTCGCTTGCTGGCGCCGCTGCTACCGTCGTCTGCTGCCGTCGTTCGCTGGCCTCGCTGCTGCCATTGGTGCTGCCATTGCTGCTGTTACCGCCCCTGCCCTTGCTGCTGTTGTTACCGCCGTCGCTTGCAGCCGTCGCTTCTTGTTGCCGTTCGGTGTCATCTACGGTATTTTGGGACAGGATTATATGGGTAATAATCATGTCTTTTTCGTTCGAAGAACTTGCACGATTTTGGAATATTGGATACATCGTGAAAAAAAAACTTTCTTTCAGAAGACCTTTGTGAGCGCGCGTTTGACGAAGTCGAACAACTGGATTACCGCCCTATTTTCAGGAAAGTACACGCTAGTACGCTTGACGTATACCGTGGTCAAGTTGATCCGGAAGTCGACGACGGAACGGCCATCAAGGAGGTACATGCTCTTGTCTTGGACGGGGGTCAACAAAGATTGGGAGGTGAACATTGATACATGGCATGCTATCAAGTCTATTTCAGGTGGCAAAACCCAGGCGGTCCATCGCGACTTCCCGTCGTTTGAGGTTTCGCGTGCATACCTGTGCTACCATTTAGTCCCGGGTTCTGTTATAGCTTCTATAATGGATGGTACATTGTTTCACGTTTATCCGCGCTGCATTGGTGATCAACCCGAGAAAGGGAAGCGGTTAACGCTGCAATTAAACAAAGGAGACAAGCTCCTTTTTATGCCACGCCGGTGCAAAATATTCCGTGGAGAATGTCCGCCTGCACTGTTACGTACGCGTTCGAGGTATTCGCCAGCGGCCGAACACCACTGAGGCTGCGCTTTTAAGACCTTCCGGTGTTATAAATGTATGGACGCTTATTTTGTCCGGCGCGAGTTATCAGAACACAGGAAGACGTGTAAAGTGGAGGGAGACTATCAGTGTCCGTACTGCGATTATCCCCAGGCCAAGAAGAACACTGTCATTAAGCACATCAGTCGCTACCACCGAAGCGAGCACCGGGAAAGGAAAGATCGTCGAGGACAGCAAGCTCGATCTAGAAGCAATAGTGAGGATGAGATAGCGTCCACGCACAGTTGTGAAGGGTTTGAAGACGAGAGCGGAGCGTAACGTTGAGCTAATGGATATTGCTCCAAGCGAGGATAGCGAAAGGAGCGAGGAGACTTCAGAAAGCGAGGTAAGTGAAGCAAGTGGACTGGACGATGACAGCGACGCAAGTGATGTCAGTGAAGAATATTCGAGCGAAGAAATGGACGTCGACTCTGACATGTAGAGCACAACTAGTTAGCTAGGCGAACTCTTTATAAAAGAACACAAAAAAGGTTGGTGACAATGACACAAAAAGTCGGTGACAGTGACACAAAAAAAGTTGGTGACAGTGACACAAAAAACGTTGGTGACAGTGACACAAAAAAAGTTGGTGACACATCTAAAAGGGTGAAACGTTTAAAAGGGTGACGTATGCTACTCGTCTCACTAAATAAGAAATAAGTTGACGTCGGTAGAGGAGGAATACACCTTTTATTCAATCACAGGGCCACGATTGATGTTGAAAAATGAATTACAATGACGTCGTGAATTTTGTGGCTACGTATTAGGACACAAGATGAACTGAATGTCAAGTGTTCTAGATGCAAGAAGCGGCCTGCCGCTCCGCGGCTCAGTAAGGGGGAGTGGGGTGTCGGTGGCACTGCCGCGGGGTATTTCCGAACTCGTTTTCTTCTTATTTCTGGACTTTGTGCTGTTGGTTTTCCGGATTTGCCGGTTGAAGAGCGTCTCCGTTTTGTCTTCGATCCCCCCAAACGTTTTGCCTTTCTTCCGACGATGATATGGCAGCAAGTTTTAAACTTCAGGAAAAAAAATTACACCCACACACGCACTTTTGAACATCAACAACCCAGCCTTCCTGTGGCATTGCCGTCGAATGGGCGTACCACAACGACCAAGTCATAACGTTGCCGTACAGTTTAGCCGCGCGAGCTCGCTGTTCCCTCACAACCAATGCTGGGCGGACACACAGATCCCTGTCGTCGGGTTCTGAGGTGTCACTCGACTCTCGAAATGGACCGTTCAGTGCTGTAAATAACTCATCAACTACCTGCTCGTCTGCGTCTTGTTCTCCCCGTGGTAGCTGCTTTACACGACATATAGCCGGATCTTCAGTAGCATATACGATAGCTCGCTCCTTAGCAATCATCAGGGCTGAAGCTTTAGCTGTCGCTCTAGTCGGAGGATGGATAGTAGCATCAGAAGTCGGGGAGTGCACCGCACATCTTGAATTACTATCATAGTGATAATCAGTAGTCGCTGCATGAAAAACCTTTGGCGCCCGGTGTACTTCTTCAGAATTGCATTAAAGAGTTTCATAAGGGTTATTGGTCGTGGCATAACTAATCGGGGTGTGGAATACTTGCCAGCGCCAGTATCTACTGTCCAACCACTGCTCGGTAAATTATTTCGTTAACACCTCCAGTTGCAGAATCTTTCTCCACTCTGCGAGCACTGTATCTTTCAGTGTGTAGTATGTGTTCATATTGTCCGCGTAGTGAATACTTATAATTCCGTCCATTACCGCTTTGCGATGCTCCCACTGCAGATGCCGAGTTCGTTTCCGGACATAGTACAACACGTGAAAAAAAAACACATTAGATATGTCGCGGAGCCAAAAGGCGACACCTGTTGAAACCCGTTGAGCTGTGCGTCTTCAGCGTCACCCATTACGGCGTCAAAATGAAGCGCGAAAGAAGGGCGCACACGTTTCACGATGCTCACAAGTGCACTAAGGCAAATACCGTACTCCTTGGCTGTTCGACGTCTCACTACAAATATAGCGGCAAGTTGGTAGGACCTCGAAGAATCCGAAATGTAATAACGGGATACCCCAGATCACTTAGTTTGAATGTGGCATCTACATGGAAGAGCGAGAAGCGGCCTGGAGTGGCAACGTCAATGCATGCATTGATCAGCGCAATGTTGCAACTTCGCGAAGCGGAGAGAAAGTAGTCGCCGATGAGAAGGCCGGTCGATGGTGTTGAAAGGAAATTGAAAAGTGTCATTCAAAGGTTAGCGCTCACTCGGCTCACTACGCTATCGTCACTAAGCTAGCCCTCTTGCGCCCCTGTCCAGATCGACGTCACCCTAGCAGTCATCCAGCGTCACCGAGCAGTCATCGCGCTGAATGTTAACCCGTGCAGTCATCGTCCGTGTTCTTATGCAGGGAACTCTACCTAGTTGGCTTCGGCGTCTCATCGTCAACAAGCTTCGTTTGCATGTTCCTCCGTAGCCCCCAGCGGTAAAGACTCCAACAAAAACTCCAGTTCAAGCTCTCGCGACCTCGCTCGCTGATTCCAACGTCAGGCGAGTTCTCCACTTCAAGCTACTAGCGTCGCACGTCCTTGTGTCGCCCGGCGAGGTTATCCGGCTGTCGCTTTGCAAGTTCCAACAGCCTCCCTCAAAGTGTCAGCCATTGGAACAACGTGTAGTTGGTTGCGTAGACGCTCAAAGACTACGCGTTGTAGCGGCTTTGTCAAGATATCGGCAAGCTGTTGCTGAGTTGGGCAGTAGATTACCTTGACGTCTCCACGCTTGATTACGTCGCGGATAAAGTGGTAACGCACATTGATGTGCTTACTACGCTTGCTCGTTATCTCATTCTCCATGAATTTGATAGCAGATTGTTTGTCCACTTGCAGCGTGATAGCATGCTCCGCTGTCCACAGGCCGATTTCCACAAGTAGCTGCTTAATCCAAACAGCATCCTTGACGGCTATGGCTGCGGCAATGTACTCGGCCTCCATCGTCGATAGCGCCACAGAGGTCTGCTTCTTGGAAGCCCATGCGATCGCAATACCGTTGATCAAAAGTACGCAGCCGGAGACAGATTTCGCGTCAGTTGAATCTCCTGCCCAGTCGGCGTCAGAGTAGATCGTAGCAGACCACTTGCACCCTGTTCCTTGTCCAGCCTTGAAGAATATGCCCAACGACGATGTCCCCCGGAGGTAGCGTAGCACACGCTTAACACCTTGCCAGTGACTTTCGCGAGGGAAAGCAACAAATCGCGCCAAGTAGTTCACGGCAGTAATGATGTCAGGTCGCGTACAATTAGAGATCCACAGCAACGAACCGATTGCACGTCTCATCAGGCTTGTCCTTTCCAATGCCACATCATCATCGAATGCTCGTGAAGTCTCCATTGGTGTGTGAACGGGTTTACACGTGGACATTTCAAAGTTCATCAATACCTCCTCGATTGTGTCCCGCTGGTGTAGGAAAATGCCACTACTATCACGCTCGATGCAGATCCCAAGGCACTTGGTGGCGTCGTCCATGTCCTTGATGTCAAATTTCTGCTCAAGTTGGTGCATGACCCAGTCACTATCAGTATCATCCTCGCCCACAAGTACGACGTCGTCCACGTACAATCCGAGAACGACCTATTTTCCATTGTGGCGGTAGCTATAAAGGCACGGATCCATCCTAGCTCCAGCAAAAACTTGTTAATCTCCTTGTTCCAGAGGAGGCCACTTTGCTTTAAACCGTATAGGCTTTTAACGAGAAGCCAAGCGACCTCGTTCGAGTCCGGCGTGCCTTCGGGAGGAGTCATCAAGATGGGTCGATCGAGGTTTTCCTTCATATAGGCGTTAGGCACATCGCCCTGGCGTAGTCTGCGACGCCATTGGGCTGCCAGAGCTGCGAGAAAACGTAGGCTAGTGAGTTTGAGGACTGGTGAGTATGTCTCCTCGAAGTCGATACCGTACCGCTGAGAAAAACCACGCGCCACCAACCTAGCCTTAAATCTCTCCGGTTCACCACGAGAATTGAACTTGATCTTAAACACCCACTTCGACGATATCATTTTCTCGCCCACTGGACGACGAACCACCTCCCATGTGCCGTTAGCTTGTAAGTCCTGCAGTTCTTTCTCGATCGCAGCCTTCCACTCAGGCCACTCAGGCTGTTCCTTCGCCTCAGCAATATTTCGAGGTGTGACCATGGCTGCCATAGCAGACGAAAGTAGCAGCATTGCTGGTTGTCCTACGACTTCTTCGATTAGATCCTTGGTCAAGGAGAAGTCAGCGGGTTTCATCCTCTTGCGAGAGCCAAAACCCGACGAAGGGTACCTGCGCTGATGGGATTTCCTGCATACTCGTCCTCCCCACTATCACTTGACACACCTCTATCGTCGATCGCCTTGATTTGTTTTAACCGAGGGCTCCTGCGTCTCTTCAATTTGCTTCGAGGCGAGTCCTTGTTGGTCTGAAACTGCTGTGGCTCGGTATGACTCTGTGGTTCGCTTGTGGGAGCAGCAGGCCCGGGCCATCTTCACCGTGGAGCTGATTCAGAGTCTTTTTGGTTTCTGGCTCGTTCACATCCAGTTTGTCGATATTCTGAATGTCAGCACTCACTACGATCTTCCGTGTACGCGGTATGAAGAGCCGATATCCTTTCTGGTCTTCACTGATGCCGATCACCACGCCCTTTTCCGCTCGGCGCTTCACCGTAGCTGCCTTCTTGTGAGCAATGTGGGTGGTGCACGTTGATCCAAAACGTAAAATATGCCCCACGTTAGGCGGCTTACCAGTGAGTATTTCCATCGGCGACTTGCCGTTAGCGTTTGCTCTTGTCGGTAGCCTGTTCCGGATGTACGATGCGTACTTTGCAGCGTCACCCCAGTAACGTTCTGGTAGTCCTGATGCCCACAGCATTGCACGGCCCGAATCCATTAGAGTACGATGTAAGCGTTCGACCTTGCCATTCGATGCCGAGTTGTCGGGAAGTGTCTGCTGCTGTTTAATCCCGTGTCGCTCGCAGAACGCAACAAACTCGCGGCCTTGGAACTCACCACCACCGTCTGAACGAATCACCTTCACCACCACATCATGCTGCCGCTCGAACTCGGGTATGAAGGACATCAGCTTGGCGGCTGCTTCGCCTTTCGTCCTCAATAGATAAACCCGATTGAAGGACGAGCCATAATCCACGATACTTAGCACGTGCTTGTTGCCATTCCTGTCCGCCTGAATATCCGGTTTGAGATCCACCCCAAGTACTGCGCCGACCTGATCCGTAGGCGCTGATGCTGATGTGTCAATTGTTGGTTGCTTTGACTTGGCCTGCTTGGCTTCTGCACAAGACAAACAGAACCTCAATTTCTTGGAGACGACCTCCATATCTCCAGTTAGCCCCTTTGTGTACATGCGCAGCAGATCCTGAAAGTTAATGTGCCCCAGCCGTTCGTGCCAGTGCTGGAGCGTCGACTTGGTAACCTGGACAAACATGGCCTCTCCACCAGTATCAGGGTCCACTGCTTCGCACTTTCAGCAGACACGTCTTTCCTTTGAGTTCCGCAATAGCAATTGTCTTGCCACACTTGTCTCGTACGCTGCATCCTACCGGGCTGAACGTGGTAGTGATTCCATTTTCAGCAAGTACCATGACTGACATCAAGTTGCGAGCGAGACCTGGGACATAATGCACTTCATGCATGATCACGTGGCGTGTATTAGTGCCATCGGAAACCTTCAAGAGACAACTTCCCTTGTACTCCGCTCGCAGAATTCCGCCTTTGCTACCTTGATCACCAAGTTTGATGGCGAAGTACCAAAAAGAACAGTGTCATCGCAGCACATATGGTCGGTAGCTCCAGAGTCAATCAGCCAGCTCGTGCTGTGTACTGGCGCACCCGTTTCTTGTTCAGCAGCGACCCACAACTCCACGTTCGCGCCATCATCTTGATTACAAGAGGAGTTGTTCTGCGCTTGATTGGCTTCACCAGGATCACCGTCCTTCTTGGTGTCCTTCTTTGGCTTCGTACAGTTCTCGCGTTTGTGGCCAGTTTCTCCACAATTCCAGCACTTGAACGCGAACGCCTTCTCCGTGTTGTTGGCCTGTGCGCTGGGCGTGATCTTCTTCTTGATCTGCTGCTGGGTGTTGTTTTGTCGAAGCTTCTGGTCTTGCGCGTTGCCTCCCTGTTGCTGACTGTTTGGCTTGGTGATGTGGCCATTTGGTTGTCCACGCTGCTTTGCGCTGCCTACACGGCGGCCATCACCCTTGCAGCGAATCAGGAATTCAACGATCTTGTCCAGCTCCTCCATATAGTTGTAGTTGGTTTCATCGATCTTGCTCAGGAGCGTAGACGTCAACTCGGGGCACGCATTGTTGCACACAGTTTCTAGTAGCAACTGCGACCTGTCTCCAACCATCAAACGCTCTATGAACTTCAGGTAGGTGACGTACTGCTTCCATGTGTCTCCGGAACGTTTGTGCGTGTCCATGCGCTTTCCAAGCTCGTACTGTGTAAAGCTACAGCCAAATTCCTTCTTCAGGTGTGCAGTGAGCTCATCGTAGCGTACCGGCCGCCCACTTATGAAGTCAAAGTATGCGCGACTGGCTGTTCCCTCGAGGAAAGTTCCAAGTACGGAGGCCTTTAGCTCACTTGACCACGTTGACTTGTTGAGTAGCTGCTCCATGCGAACAGCACCTTCAAACTCGTTCAGAAAGTCTTCGAAACCCGCACCAAGTCCTGGGTATACTTCCTTGCCGTCAAACCGGCGGCAGTGAATGTCTTTTAGCTTTGGGGTTTGTGGTGCCATATTGCTCGGCAACGATGATGGTGGCGTACTTTTAGCCGATGCAACGGGACCACTGTCGCCGTGCTTCTCTGAGTGCCCTGCCCGTTGAGAGAGCTCACCTTCGCTCTGATCATGGCTCTCTAAATCTTCTTCATCAGCATTCTGTTGCTTGACTTCCTCGGCTTCTACAACCAGTTGCCGCGAATCGTCGTCGCCATGTCTGCGGCGTGCTGCCTCGGCTGCGGTTGCCACCTTTTCCTTCCTGATCAGGCGCTGCTGCATCCCAATCAGCGCCATCGCGTCGTCCAGCCTCGCCTTCAGCAACACGACCTTGTCTTCGTCCGACATGTGTGTCGACGGGCTCATACTCGAGGTAACGTCGGGTGATCGTGCCCTGTCGCTGCTTGTGCGGTGCGGCGGCCGTTGTGGAGTGACAAAGCCGGGTTGTGCTGTTCGTAGCTCGCCATGCACGTTAGCCAGGGCCCTGCGGTGCACGCGCTCTGCCCTCGCGGCAGGCGGCATCGCTTGCGGACTGTCCAAGTCCGAGAAGTCCAGTCGACCCGTGACGGACATCGGTTGCGGCCTCTAATCGGAAGATTACGGTTTGGGCTCAGAACCTGTTGCAACTTCGCGAAGCGGAGAGAAAGTAGTCGCCGATGAGAAGGCCGGTCGATGGTGTTGAAAGGAAATTGAAAAGTGTCATTCAAAGGTTAGCGCTCACTCGGCTCACTACGCTATCGTCACTAAGCTAGCCCTCTTGCGCCCCTGTCCAGATCGACGTCACCCTAGCAGTCATCCAGCGTCACCGAGCAGTCATCGCGCTGAATGTTAACCCGTGCAGTCATCGTCCGTGTTCTTATGCAGGGAACTCTACCTAGTTGGCTTCGGCGTCTCATCGTCAACAAGCTTCGTTTGCATGTTCCTCCGTAGCCCCCAGCGGTAAAGACTCCAACAAAAACTCCAGTTCAAGCTCTCGCGACCTCGCTCGCTGATTCCAACGTCAGGCGAGTTCTCCACTTCAAGCTACTAGCGTCGCACGTCCTTGTGTCGCCCGGCGAGGTTATCCGGCTGTCGCTTTGCAAGTTCCAACACGCAAGACTCGAAACGCCAATAACAAACGAGTCTGAATCTGTGTCTTTACCCACATACGCGTGGCCATTTGCATCTTCATCGTTTCCAAAGTAGAACGCGCGGTTTAGATCACCGGTTGGGCCGAACGCGTTCTTGCGAACTAGCTCGCGGACGACGTGAATTGAATGCTTAGTGCCCTGTAGACGACGCAAATATTTAGCGCAGTTTGTCACTTGTTCTAGCGTAGGGTTGCCTCGCTTGGGCTGTAAGATCTCAGATCGACGCATACTACTCCAAATGACCTGAGGTGGAACTGCACATTCGTCCTGTTGCAGAATGAATTTCTTCATTTCTGCGGTAATCGTGGTTTTATGCGGTCGGTCACAATTTACTGACTCGTCACGAATGTGGTCAATCCTATTGTAATGCGCTTGGCATCGATTCTATTTGCTTATACAACCACCCAAATTTGCACGATCCATACCGTTTACACGTCTTACTACCGCAGCGCAGTCTTCTCTCTGTCATGACTTGACTGGTAAGTGTGTCCCACTCGATCGCAGCAAAGTTCTAGATGTTGAAATTCCGCGAGCTCAGCAGCATTAATTTCACACAGCAGATCCCAACTGTAGCAACACCGGGTCTTTCTCTGACCAGCTACAGCTCTATCGCCGCCGCCCTCCGCGAACATTATTATCGCCACACAGAACAGCACCACTCCACCACCGTATTTTTCCACAGCCTGGACGGTCGGCGTGCGCTGTTTTGTCACTGCGTGGCCACGCGTCATTTCTTGTCACTTGAGCTTTTAACGTCACCGCGCCCTGCAAAAACTAGTAAGCTGTCAGCTGCCGTCGCAACTTCACTACACTCTCTACACGTGTCTTCACACGTATCCCCACAATCTGCACGATCGCACTACGCTTGTTTTGCCGCTTCCTGTCGCTTCAATTTTTTTAACGTAACCACGCGCCGCAGGAATCGGGTTGGGTTCCGTCGCAAGTGTTACGGTAAAAAAAACGAAGATCAATGTTGAGCGCGCTGGTGAGGGGCTTTGATTCAGCCACTACGTGTAAGACGTGAGCTCTCCGTGTTTCGTGGCCAGTCGACCAGTAAAGTCCAAGCACTCAAAATGTTTGCTACTCCACGTGGTACACCTTAAGTTAGTTTCAGTCTGTGCATTTCTCGCATCGATATGTTGGATTTACACTTTTCGACAGTTTTTTCTGTGCTGACTTCTGTTTGGCTGTGGTTATGCTCCTTCGTCTGTGCAGATCATCTGTACTGCCTGTGGGATTATACCGTTCTCTGTATACAAGGTCTCAGTTGTCAGTCGATGATGCAGTTGCTGGGGAAGTCGCAAACTTTAATATTGAGTCGCCAAGTAATGTATCAACGGTCCACCAGAGTGCTTGCGGCATCACCGCAGTTATCTCCGTTACATCCGGCCACGTGCATGCGGTGTGTGATAAATTCCCCGAGGGCATTATACTCCAAATTCACATGCGCCGACAACGATGACTCAGAAATAGAATCGCGTGTACGAGGTGCAGAAAGAAGAGTTGCAAAGTAGTCGCGGGTTCTTGCAAAACGATGCAACTGCCGTGTAGGCATGTCATTGTGTACAAGAAGTTCACTGGAAGCGCGTTTGCGATTCCCTTCGCTGCAATTCTGGTCAAGTATTATCCAGGTATTGCTACAACTAATGAGCTGTTATTTTAGGTGGTTTCGCCAGACGCGTCTCCAGATCGGTGAACTTCCGCAGTTGCAATCTCCGTTTGTTGCCAAGGCGTCCAAGAAGGTGAAAACGCAGCATGACCGAGCCCTGACTACCCAAGAAAAGTACCGTTTGCTCGTGTAAGCGGGGAGCTAGATGACCACCCGGACATTTGAGAAAGTTATGAAGGGGTTTGATAAATGGTGGCGCAGCGTTCATCAAGGTGAAATGAGAATTGTATCTAATGCACCAAATGAACTTAGTACCGGGGATGCTGCTGATACTTTAAGTGTGTGTGGAAATAAAACTTAATCGGATGATGTACCACCTAAACAAACCTGCTCGCGATGAAACCCCTACAGCCGAAACCAGCCAATTATCCAAATTAGAATGGAAATGCCCCAAAGAAGGGAAGGTTTCGACTCAAACGTCGGGAACTACGCTCCAAAGTTCGCATAGTTTTGAAGAAATAGAACGATGGTGTAGCTCTGCAAGTCTTGTTCCGTACTAGTGGCAGTTGTGGCATTGTTGCATGTATCAAGGAAACTAAACCCAGTTTGAGGGATCTTGGGTCATTCGTTGCTAATTATAAAGCACTGTGTGCGTTATCGTCGTCCTGAAAGCCTGGTTGACGAGGCACTCGCTCAATTTAATGAAGACAAGACCGCTCTTAACGATGGAGTTGCTATACTGGAGAACATTATCTTTGACGGTGAGGAGGGCCAGTGAGATTATGGAGTAGCGTCGAACGTTAAAATGGGCGATTTTACACGTCAGCATTTACTTGCGATGAAACGAATTTGGACTGTCCGTAGGTGTGGTAAATCACGCACGGGCCGTCGGAATTGAGCTTGGATTAAACGCATGGGACGTCCTGCGCCGTCCATACCATGAAGCTCAAGCGATTAATGACATCTGGGACGATTTTGTGGAGATTAACGAGGGCAACGGTCGTATGAAGACCATGAAGAGGTTCCGGTCGACCATAGCCAAGTTTAGAAGATAGTTGCAATGGGGTTTCATGCAAATGCTGTACTAGAAGGTCCCTTGGATATGTTTACTCGTGATGATGGCACTATCGGCACACAGTTGCTTGATAAATACAAACCAATCTTTGAACAATCGGAAGCCTCCAGTTTTTTTTTACTTACGTACCGGTCTCATTCTGGAAAAAGGAGGTGGAGAACACGAACCAGTACGCCAGTCATCTGAAGCAACCGAAGGTTAGCTAGGATGAAATGATGTGATTTCTTGGTTTCCTTTTTTTACATGACCTTTGCGGATAAGAGAGAGTATTTCAATTGCTGCGGGTATCAAGTGGAAAACAGTATCCTCAATACAGGAACAGGGGGTCTCGAAACAGTGATGATACTCAAGCGGTTCCAATTCATCCGAGGAAACTTGTGCTCTCGGTACGATGTCGGTCCCACCGACTTAGCCGTGGTCATGCATCTCAAGTTCGACCATTACTCAACCTGCCCAAAGTACGGATTGCTAAGTTCGTAGAAATTGACCGAAACTGTGCTGTGAACAAAACCAGCGTTACCTGCAGATCCCGGTACGCCAGGCACTTGATTGTGTTCAATATACCCAAAGCAAAGGCCAAGTACCACTTTAAAATTTACATGTGCTGCTGATCTTCGACTTGGTTGTCTGTCAATTTAGCAACCCGTTTGCGAGGGGTAGAGGATTATGACAATATTGGTCGTCTAGGAGCGGCAACAGAAATTTCGTCTGAAGTGAGAAAACATGTGATTGAAGCAACTCGACTGCTTCATGGATCGAAGAGAATTGTAAAACATATGACAACTTCTACGCGTCGTGGCAGCTTCTGGAAAGTCTCCTCTGTATTGTTGGGGTCTATTCGAGAGAATAGTAAGCTTTTTCCATGGTCTCGAAGAAGGACAAAGAGCCCTAACGAGCAATGCGGCAAGGTGTAAGCACAAAGAGCAAAATTATCGCAGCTTCGTGGGTGGATGACTCTGTTGCCAATATTGGATCCAATGCTGATCCCTCGTCGCCGACGGAAGTTCAGCGGCTTGTTAATAACAAGAAAGTAACGTTTACAGCTTCTCGGTGTATCATCAAGTACAATAGGTCAAAGCGGAGTGTTGACCGGTTAGATCTAGATTTTCGGTGGCTGATGGAAACACATTTCGGCCGTGTCACAAGAAACTAGCTATGGCATTTATCGATCCGGCTCGATGTGACGCTTCCATTACAAGACAGCTTCCAGGAAAGGCAAACAGTGGACGTCCCCCCCCCATCAGTCGTTTGTGGTCGAACCTATATCGGCTTTACTAAATGGAGGTTGAAAAAATCGCTATGTGATACGGGTTTGCTCTTCAGCGACTGAGAATGATTTACTATTTTACAAACACCGTCACAGCAAGGGGCCGTCATCACCTCAACACATTTTGCGCATGAATATGCATTCCTCGCCGTTCGTATCAACTTTTTCCGGACAAGCGCTGAATGAGAGAGTGTGTGATCTGCCGTTTTGAGGACCAAATTCGGACAGAGTCGACAATGGTTTGTGGTGAACACTGTGGAGCAAGTGTTTGAGAGTCCCCCAAGTCGTTTGACGTGTCAAACCACGGCGTGGGCGTGGTGAGATAAGTTCCACAACTACTATCTTCTAAGCATCAGCAGGATGTATTAATTACGAGATACTTTATTATGAATTGACAAAAGCATATATTACTGGAAGATTGGCGTAAAACCGGATTAGCACTGCGTGGTACTGTGTTTTATTATTAGAATATGCCAGGTTTTGCACGCCTGAAACAAACCAAACCAACCACGTGGTTCAAACTTCAAACCAAACCAAAATTACCAATGAACCAGGTTTGATTCAGTTTCATGGTTTGGTTCGAAGTGGTTTGAACCTTCCTAATTTTAAAATAAAATGGCTTACTGTTTCAACTGGTTCAAACCAAAACTGCTTTTTATCGAGAAAACTTGGTGTACGTTTTGCCTGCGGCTCTATTTGAATGAACGCCCTTTGGCTTCAAATACTTTTTATCAGTATCATACCCTCCAAGCCAAGATCGCCTTACGCACGTTGCAGTCTCCAACTCAAGATGCAGTCCGTGATGAGAGCTATCATTACTGCACAGTCGACTCAACGTGGTCCTGATAATAGCAGCACAACTCAAACAAGACGACAACTGGTCGTCCAAGAAGACGTCATCATGAATAACAGCAGAGATGGGGTATTTTCCGAAGCTTTAACAGCTCATGTAGCTCATCAAGAGGATGACGAACTCCAAGCGATTGCTGATTATCTAAATACCAGCGTCGCAACGGCAGAAGGGAGGCTTACAGGACTGCTTCAAGAGACTCTAAGTGCTACTCGTTTTCAGTTTGAAGCTACTATTAATGAGCACATGGACCGCCGAATGAAGGAGCTTGAAGGTAGACTTCAGGAGAGACTACAGGTTGCTCAGAGAGAACTAGAAGCAGCAACGCGATCAGCATTTGATCAGCAGAGCATAAATTTCGACACTCGAATTTCATCTAGTCTTGCTCAAGCAGAAACTACTTTTTCGAATCACATTATTCAACTTCACGACGACTGCGAGCGGCGTCTTCGGAAATCCCTTGGACAGTGTGAACGCTTAGCTGAAAGCTCAGCAAAAGCACAAACACAGCAGCAAACCGCAAATATTGAGGAGCGATTGCAAAAGTTGCTCAATGGAGAATTCAACAATCACAAAACGGCATTTGAGCTTCAAATTGAAGCGCGGTTTAAAGATTTGACAACAACCCTCCAGTCCGACGTACAGAATCGAACTTCGGTCCTTGTAGATGTGCAAGGCGAAGCGATTGAAAGACGACTGCAGTCAAAACTAGACTCTGCATTGGCAGCTTCTCGCGCGGATGTTCAGAAATACGTAACTATCTACATGAACGATGTTTCAACCCAACTTAGCCAAGATATTGAGAGCGCCAAAAGCGAAATTGAAGCCCAGCGAAATGCTCAGGAGGCTGGCTTTGAAAAACGCGCTCAGCAACTGCTTTCTAGCGCTACGGTAGCTCAATATTCAGCGGAAGAACAAACACAGCAGCAAACCGCAAATATTGAGGAGCGATTGCAAAAGTTGCTCAATGGCGAATTCAACAATCACAAAACGGCATTTGAACTTCAAATTGAAGCGCGGTTTAAAGATTTGGCAACAACCCTCCAGTCCGACGTACAGAATCGAACTTCGGTCCTTGTAGATGTGCAAGGCGAAGCGATTGAAAGACGACTGCAGTCAAAACTAGACTCTGCATTGGCAGCTTCTCGCGCGGATGTTCCGAAATACGTGACTACCTACATGAACGATGTTTCTACCCAACTTAGCCAAGATATTGAGAGCGCCAAAAGCGAAATTGAAGCCCAGCAAAATGCACAAACAGCTAGCTTTGAAAAATTGCTTTCCAGTACCAATGCAATTAATCATGCTGCGGTTGCGGCAATTCAAACAAAATTCCAGGATGCTGATCTCCAAACGCGCGAGTACTACCAATATATCAACCTTCGGCTGGATAAAATGAACTATGAGTTCGAGCAAAAGATAAAATCAGCCAGTGAAATTTCCGAGGACCAGTGGGTAACGATTACTGCGCTTATTGCCGAAAATCAAAGTTCAAATCGCGGCGTGTCTGGATCGCAGGACGTACAACCGTCTCGCGACATTTCAACGTTGGATTGCGTTCAAGAAGCAGGTCATCCGAGTAAGGCTGATGACGTCTTAATTACTCCAGTTGACGGCCAACTTGTGCAACAAGATCCTGCAGTCGATATTCTGGCTGCACTTCGTAAAATTTCGGAATATGTTGGCAACCTTAAAGACAACTGTGAACTTCGTGATCGAAATACCCTCGTTAAAAATCATCAACCAAACGCCAAAGAAAACACGAACCAGTCTTCTTCGAATGCGACCACCGTGCTATATGGTATAAAGAAGACACCGAAGATACTGACAGCATTGCCTCCAGCAAAGAAAACAAGCGAGACCAAATCTTCTCCAAAGATCCCGAAAATGTCAAGCACATTGGCAAAAGCCCGGGGTGAAGCCATCAAAGCGATGCATGCCAGAACTGAAGCGCGGTTCTCGACTATGACGTGCACCAAAAACGTTCGTTCGAAAGAGGGCAAGAAGAGCAAGAAGTAGTTAGCAGGCGAGGCAATATTTTCACGTCGTTGCTGCGAACTGATTTACAATCCAGAAACGTGCACAATACAGCATTAATAACTAGCTAGCATCCATCAACGCCGCATCAAAAGCAAGATTAAAAAAGGCGATACCAAGAACCATAGTATCATGCTCGACTACTCTTTTGACTAGCTTCATTTTAGTCTAACTCTCTTGCTTACCCAGTGCAGTAGTAACAAATGTGCTGATGTCAACCAAAAACAGCTTCGATCATTTGATAAACCCAACTCTTTATATTGCCAAAGAGGGAGCATCGGTCTTTACTTGATTGATAAATGCAAGACATGTATTGGTGTTAAACGTGTATGCCTACGACAATTGGCATCTTAGTCCTGCTCAACTTCGTCCATTGTATTGCCCCAGACCGTAGACAGCATATCCAACCCCCAGTCAGCTAGCATCGACTGTTCACCGGTGTTTGGCTCTAGATCTACCAGCATGCTTGTTGGAATGGCATTTTCGTACTCTTCGTCTGATAACACTCGACACTGGGTGACATCCGTAAATTGTCTGTTCCTGTTCAAGAACGCACACATTTCGATGTTGTGGCTCGATAAGCTGGACCGTTGCGAAGTCACCATCATGCCACTAACACCGAAGTCTCGCTCGATGGCAGCTGATGACGATGGTACCGCAAAAAAAATACGAGCAACACGAGGTAAGAAGTGATAAGTGTTTGTGTCTTCTTGGCGTTTCCAGAACTCAAGAATTGACTCCGTTTGGCCATTTGCGTTGCGTTCCAGCGAGAGCGTGTCTGCCAGCCAGCGATCGAACTCTTCTTCCACACGACTTTCTTGTCCAGAGTGTTGGGCGACTTGACCAGGATGCTCACCAAACATATCCGTCAACTCCTCGGAATACGCTACGGGAGGAAGTGGCGCCATTGTCAGCATGGATTCAACCCCTGTGAAAGCAGATTCACCTGGTCGCCCGTGAGTATTAGCTTCAGCTTCAACGAGCTTTAGCATTATCGAGATAATACACTTCCGAACACACTCCTTTACCTTGTCAACATTTCGCTGGATGGTTTGCTCGTCCGTTCGCAGGTGTGGGTGAGAAGGATCGATGACAAGCTGAGAGCTGCAGACACGCACGATTTTTGCAAGTCCTTTGTCTGGATTCTTAAACACTGGATGAAGACACATCTGAGCTTCCGGAATGTATGAAGTCTCGCGCATTTTGGTGCGATCCGTGTAACGCACAAAAAAGTTCCTCTGAAATGCAGCTCCAAGTAAATGCCGGGTAGTTTTCACGGACGGAGTCAATTCATGAACACGATAGAAAATAGGAGGTTCGCTGGCAGAGCGGTAACGATCCTTGAGTCCGGCTGTCTCATCCAGGACTGTCATTCGAAGTCTGTAGAGACTTAAAAGTACTTCCACTTGATTTGCAGATTCGCTCTGGGCGCGAATGTTGATCATTGTAATAGGATCTAACATAGCCAGCAATTGTAGAAGGGTGATCTTGTCATCAACTAGAGGAAAGTCTTGTGGAGGATCTTTTCGTGCCCGAATGGCCTTGGCACGTCGCTCTTCGAACCACAGCTCTAGGGCTTCCCACGTCTGAAGAATACGACGAATAACGCGTGTCAGACCCATAAAACGGTGCTCTTTAAATGACAAAAGCTGTGTCGCGCCGCCTAGTTGGAGCTGCTGGCATAATTCGTGAAAGAGTGAACCCATGGCTTCATTGGAACGAATCGCATACACAGTCTTGACGATTCTAGAAATGAGATCTGTCAGTACAGGATTCTTAGATGCACTGCGCTGAGCAACAATTCTGAATGCAGTTTTTGTCGCTGCGTTCGTGAGATGTGACACACACCATGTCCATTCTAAGGAGAGTCCAGTCCTTATCATCCACTTCACATCAGGACCAGCATCGGTAGTTGCACCGAAAAAGTCATCCAACTTCAGCCCAAAGTTCTGCAGCAGCTCCATGATCCATCTCTTGAAAGGAGCGCGGTAACCCTCGCAGCGTTCACCATACAACGGTTCAAAGTAACGTGTCCCAAGCAAAATCGACTGGTAATCCCACTGGTTGTCGATGAGGCAAACTCGAAGACCTAAGTACTTTTTGCCCGGTTGCGACTTGCTGCTCCAGAAGTCTACCATCATTGCCAGTGATGGCACATTCTGGAGACGATTGGTGTCAAGATAAAGCGTCGCGCCACCCTTAGACGCGTCATACAGCTCTACAATTGCTCTGCAAACAGTATGACGGTTAATTGTAGCTCGAAATTCCTCTTTGATCACGAGATCAGCTAACAGCTCCGATTCATCGTTTTCGCCAAAACAAAAGGGGAGATTGTTGCGAACAATTCTCAATGTTTCGAGAAGTAATGTCATTCGACGACTGTCGTCTGCACTAGCTATCGCATTTCCGATGCGTTGCAGCTCCTGCTGTCGGGATCTTTTACGACTGGTTTCAGCTAGCGTTTTTTTAGACGACTCACGGTGGACATCCTCCAAATGTTTCGTGGCTTTCGACGTATTTCCGAATAGTTGGATAATTTTGTTTTCTCGTTGACACGCTCGACTTCCCATGCAAATCCAACCTGTGTATGCCTTGTCGTCAAGAGTGCATGATACGCGCACCCCCCAGTCGAGAATCAATGACCGTTCACCACGACGTTTTGGTAGTACCGTAAATCCAGGTAGAGGCTGATAATTCTGAATTGCTTGGGTGACGAAATCAGGTACTGAAGGCATGTTGAATGCCGGGCGCTCTACTACGCGAGCAGGTACAGTGTCATTCCGAAGTGGTTGTCCAGGTGTTTGCTGTAAGTTAAGTGGTGGTGGTGATTGTAATCCACTGGAAGTTGGTTGTGGTATCATGGATACATCATCAGCGATTCGATTTGCGCTTTGATCAGGGTTGGAAGGCGTTGACTGTGCTACGACTGGTTCGGTCCTCCGATGAACGTCACCAGGCGCGTCTCCAGTCGCCCGGCGTTTGTAGAAGAATAAATTGCGCATTTTGCGCGACTGCTTTCTATAGCTGACCCGGAGGGTTTTGAGCGAGTTGAGGTAGTGGGAGTGTTACGTGTTGGGGGTCGTGTGCTTATTTGAAAGTGGTTTTAGCTGGGGGAGACAGCAAGAGTAGATTTGTGACGTATCCTTGGACATCGCGAAAGGTCTTATAAACCGATGGATACGATACCTCCTTTGAGTCAAAGTTTGACACAGGCCTTCCAGTAGATGGCGCAGTAGTATCTTCCGGCCTGTCCTACTGCGGCTTTTGCTGAAGCGTCGTTCGGAAAGGCTTTAACGAATCTTACACTTCCGTCTGTGACTCTTCTTGTAAAACAAGGTGAAACTCCAAACCACGAAACTCCAAACCACAAAAAATGTTTGGAGTTTCGGGAGTTTCGTGTTCAAACCACGAGAACATTGAAATTTTGGTTTATTTCACGTGAAATATTTCTTCGAACCAATACTTTGCACTTTGGTTGGTTTGGTTTGTTTCAGGCGTGAGGTTTTGTAAAACGAAGCATTATGACGCATTTTAGGCAAAATTGGTAACAAAAGGGGTAAACACGTTGACCAGATAAACGACTGCGCCACAGCAGCGCTGGCGAAAGAAATCGCCGGGTGGAGATGTGCGTACGTCAACAGAATAAGAATATTTATAATGTTTAGCCTATTGATTATAAAAGGTTATCAGAAATGTATCGGATATCAAAACGGAAGTAGTATGTAAATATTGAAAGATAAACCCATAACATGTATGTGGTGCAACAAATTTGGGGTTTAGCAGAAATAACGGATTTCAGGTACACAAAAATCCCAACTTTAAAAGCAAGAAATACCCAAAATTATATACTACGAATTTATGGCAATTTGACAATTATTCGCCTAATTATATCTGTAGGTAGAATTTGATGTGCTTGACACCCTTGTTCGAAAGCTGTCAAAATAACGGTTCTCCTCATATTTTTGTGTTGTATTAACGACAAGTAGGATGCAAATAACAGCGCAAGAGTGACGCCAAATTGAAGCTCGATAAGTTTTTTTTTCGTAATTTCACTCCAAAAAAGCGATACTAGATCGAGCTTTAATCAGATGCTCCATTTGGGTATCTCCAAATATACCGCAAGCCAAACCGCTCACAATTGCGCGCAAGATCCCTAAATAGGGCCTCAAAGAAGTGAGTTTTTTTGTCCGTTAATATAACTGATGGCATATCATTCAACAATTTCAGCCAATCGTTTTTAGGGACGGATTTAATCGAATAATTAGTAAATAAATCCTACGATTTATGTATGATACTCAAAAATCGGATCATTTATTGATTTAGAATCAGTGATGTGAGCGCTTTGTAGCCACTGTCTACAATCTCACTTATCGTCGTAAAAGAATCTGGTAAAACACACTTACTGTGCAGAAACTTACGCACTCGAGGGAGCTTAAAATTGTTGCCTCCCTCATCGACAATAATGCATTCCAGCACTTTTTGCAAAGTGAGGAAGCATTTTTCTACAGTTTGACTATTTATACTATTAAACGCCATTCCTGCTGCGTCAATTAGTCCGTCGATCTGGTTTGTAGGGTGTCGGTAATGTTTGGACTGAATACAATTAAAGATTCCCAGATCTAAGATGTTGCAGTCCACGAGGAGGTCGACACACCATTTTGATGTTCCAACCCTGCTCACGTCCAGCTGCAGCTACTTCTCAATGATTTTCGTCGACATGAGGGCTGGTGTTATCTTGCTGCACCTTGACAAGCGATGTTTTTCGTCCTAACATCAAATTTAAAATATAAATTGTTAATAAAATAAAATAAAACAAGTTTAAAAATGCGTACCTGGCCACTTCTTACGGATTGCAGAAAAAAAATCCTTCAACATGTGAATGTTCACTTCCCTCGTCATGTTGTATATCCTTCGTAATAGGTGTTCCTGTAGGTCGGGTTTTTATGACTTCTCGGCAGTAGCTTTCTCCACTACAGGCCAAATCCTGATTTCCCGTCAAATTGATTTTTTTTAAATCATGTCGTGATCTTGCGATGGCAGCAATAAAAATAACTTTCCCAATGTGTCGTTTATTCGGACATGACCGATATGGTAGCGATTCATCGGCCGTTAAGTAGTAGCGAGTTAAGGCTTTGTAAATGTTGAACCATTTTTGGTCTATATGTACAACATTATACATTGCATCAAAACGGTACAAAGTACCTCCTGTAAAACAATTAATTAAAAAAATGTATATCAATAAAATACTTTGAAGTAACTCGTACCTATAGGTCGCTGAACATGGGCGAGAGCCCATGATAAGCGTTGCAACCTGTGTGCTTCAGAAAGCTTCGGTTTACACCGCATATGAATCTGCGTAGAATCTTGTTTTTTAATGGCGGTGCAGCGTTGACCTAGCGATCACTGAGGCAGCGGCAAGTGATCGTATCGTCTGCCTCTGGCACAATGGCATGGCAGCGACCCGCTCTGCGATTTCTTCTTTACTCAGACGCGTAGGTCGTCGCGGATAGACCTTGCGCGTAAGTACCAGGGATGATATGTCATTTCTGAGGGCCCAGATTTCCTCGATGGCTGTCCGGCTAATGTGGAAGGCCTTCACTGCTAGTGACACCATGCAGTAACGAAGGTGGCCCTCTTTGCTTCGTGTAGCAAGGAAGACCCCACCGCAACACGAGTGCTGGTCGAAATAGCCTTGGCGCCGAGCGTATGTGCCATATTCAGTTGTAGGTTTGGCGAGTTCTGTTGTGGAGAATTGGTGTCCCCCGCCATTTTACTTGACCAACAGTAACCCTATATAATAAACGTTTTGTCCAATAGTGGGATTGTAACTATTTGAGTGAACCACAAACAAAAATAGGCATAAATTCGTGGGACAGAGGAAGTATGTTAGGACGTCTTTAAAATCGGGGCCTCTGATGAACATCTGATGGCCGTCGATGGGCATTAATTTGGGTTTTGAGGTCCCTAGGGACCCCATGATGGGCGTCCATCCGGCCGATCATAAATAGGGTAGGTGATATTTTTTTAAAACACGCTATATATTGAGGAAAAAAATTAATATTAAGAGGAAAACCTCAACTGAAACGAACTAAAATAATTATGAAACGTTGGGCACCAGCTCCTTGCGCGTCTAGGCGTACTCTTTTTCCTCGATATTGCTCTCCTGCCTTAACTCGTTTTGGGAGTACAAGTTGCAACATCTTTCACACGATCGGTTTTGTTGTTTTCGCTCAATTGCGCGGTGCATTTAAAGAACCCGACGCTAAGAAATTATCGAAACTCGTAAACGGCTCCTATATGCAGACGATATCATACAGCAGACGTTCGAGTCTTAAGGTCCTTAATGACGAGCAGGAAGATGTCAATGCGCGCGAAGTAAATCTTTAGTGCTTTGGAGAGCTCATCGGTGTACACGCACACGCATGTTAGGCACGTTCTTTTGCTGTCCGACGTTCGCTCCATAGCCAGGACGCAGAGTCGCGCACTGATGGATACTGAGGGCTAGGGTGTTGATAATTGATGAAATCTAGCTCTACTACATCGGTAAAGTAATTCGTGTTCTTCGGCAGCTTCGACCTCGAGTTCAGCGTCCATGGCTGCAAGCAATTTGTTGACGTCCTTCATAGGCACAAGTTTAGTTCCAGCTAGCTTGGCGGTTTGACCTCCGATTCAATAATGGCAAGATTAACCAGTATACGCCCAAATGAGAATTTCGACCGAAATTTTCAGCAATACTACTTTCAGCATTTTGTTTTTTTGCTTCTTTGGTATAGTCAGTATTTCATATGAAATTATATTCGTGCAATGGATGCCTTCCAAAATAGGCATTTTTGATCACATTAAGAATTTTATTTATATCGACCTACCTGCTATTTACGAATCTTTATGCTAGCAATACTATGTTTTTAGTATGATGTCCTGTTTCTATAATTATCAACTTGCATCTTACATTTATCAACCTCTGTACGATTTATACTTAGAGACAAATTTAGACATTCATGATTTGTCAAGTTTAGTGCATTTTTGGAAGGCGTGCCTTCCAAAAATAGCATAAGCACGTGGCATATTTGCAGTAGATAAGCTGGCAAACCTTACGTTTATGCTAAACGTTAGTGTCAAAACGTCTACCACAAATATCACAAATGAGGCATTCCCCAAAGATCTTTGTAATGTATATAATGTCGCTATCTAGGTCTTGCGCAGAACGAACAAAGTATTTAGAGGTGTACCCGACACTCCGAATGGTTCTTGACCGTCACTTCGAAATTAGCGCACGGAAAAGGGAAGTATGAGGAGTGAAGACGTGAAAATTGCATGCTGTGGGGGAGGACATCAACCGGGAGGGGGGGGGGGGGGGGCTGCACGAAGTGCACCGAGAGGTCTTCGGCTTCCTATATGGAGTAGGCGTGGTGCGTCGCCGTGTGCAGCCGCCACTATTTGACTGGGTATTGTTTGAATTCGCCGTGCAACTCCTCCTGTGGTAATATATGAGAACGGGAGCAACGCAAACTTCTTTAACGTCACTAGTTTAACTAATTAAATTGTATTTTGTTCGGCTCGACGACGTTCTAGATTTGGATCCAGACAATACATGTTCTTACAGGTCTTTATTCTCTCAGCTATAACAGTGTTTTTCGTGAGTCTACAGTAATATGGGGCCAAGGGTGCGTGGATGGCCGCCAAAGGCCCGTGACTTCAACCAGGTGCTGAATTTAGTATTGGTGTTTTGCACTAGCCCGGTAGGATAAACGACGCTCGGTATGCCCTTCGGTGCTCCTCCCAGCATACCATCGTTGACGCTACAGAAAGCGCCCGAATCATTGAACAAGGTGCTACACGGTTTCGCTCCTTCACGCATATCCTGGTAATCGCATGGTCTTTAGGACAAGCTATCGGGATATGTAGATGACCGCGAACCCCTACTTCACCACGTACGCCGTCTACTTCCGAGTACCAAAAGGAAGGCAATCGAGTACCCGCCTTTTGCGGCACACACATGCCTGGTTTACAAGAGGAAAAGGTTGAGTACTCGACGGAGACTACCGAGTTTCACTACCAGAAGTACAGAACACGCACTGACTGGACTTGGCCAGTAATTACACTGGCAATACTTACTATTAGTTGTCATTGGGCTTCATTATCCAACGTGTCACCGGAGTCCGTAACGCTCGGACTCGGATTCTGAGTGACATCCAGACAATGATTGTGCGAGGCAGTAATGATACCTACCATGTTTTCGCACCCGTAGAACAAAATGTCATCGTCTGAGTAGTCCACTCTTCACCTGTAAATACCGTTCTCGTAGGTAAACCCAACGATGTGTTGCATCGGGTGACTAACACAATTCGCCTCAATGTCGAACTCTTGTGATATGTGCGCCTTTTCACATATTGTGGGCCCTCTTCCAGGATTCCCAGGAGATACAGCTTCGTTAATAAATATCTCCGAGTTTTTGGTACGGAAATTGAAGAAAACTATTTACTTTTCTCTGTCCTCCACTGAACTCCATGGTCGGGAGAATGGCGACCACCTCGGACAGTTTAAAGTATTTCCAAGGGCATTGCAGCAATATCATGCGTGCAGATCCAACTGATACGCTGGAATGCTGAACGAATACTCATAATAGGTTTCAGACCATGCAAAAAACGTGCTGACAGTTCCCCCCGGATTATGCTCGCAAAATGGAGTGTAATTGGCTTAGCTTTATATCTGCAATTCCCTCGTTCCCTCCCACTACCTCCAACACTTTGCCGATGGCGAAGACACGTACGTTACCTGCACTACTAATTAGGCATTATGTTTTTATTGACAGTGTACGGGTCCATCGCTACTATACACACCTGAATCGTGAAAGTCCCCCCACAGTACTATGATCGAAAGTTAGGACACAGCAAATCGGAACGTTCACCTTGCCTAAGATGACTACGGCATCATCGTAGCTTGGATGGAAGCACCCGAAAACTTTGCGGTTATTTAAGGCTCAAGCAACAAAACCAAAATCAGTGGCATGCCGAAGGTCAAGCAAATTGACGCGAAGGTCCGCATTGGAAACACTAAAACTGAAGCTTCGAGAAGTGGGGGTTACCAGCCAGAAAATTCAACAGCGTTGGAGAATCTATATGCGTCGCTTCAAGAAAACGTTGAACGCAAACCGCAACGAAACACATTACCTGATTACACGAGCTCGCTCGAAGGGTGTATATTCCTCAAAATTGGAGCAGATGATCCCTTACTACAGTACAATGAAAGTTCTATTTGGCCAAAGCCAACATTGCACCTTCCGCTACACTGGAGCTTGATGTGCCTTAATCGGATGAAAGCGAAGATGTCGAGTTGAATGATCTTGATGGAGAAGCCAGACGGTCTGGCAAATGGAGCTACTTCAAGCTGACATTTGCTCCTCTGGGGAGACTACTTTTGCATCGAGCGCCCACGCCTGCGTCGCCTATTTCATCAGACGTGAGCACGACCCAATCTGCGACAAAGATGTCTTCAGCAACGCATTATCGCATGGTACGTCGCGGAGTGAATTAAACGCAGCAGGGTGGATATAACAAATAAGCTACTGTAATCGAAGCTTCTGCATATACTGTGGAATTCCAATGTTCTTCATGCAATAGCTAGTAGGCCTACGATCGCCTGTAGGAATCGATGGCGCTCCCTTTGCTTCAGCATTATTGTGTCGCTCTTTTAGGAATGCGAGGGAGGATTTGTCTTGGTAAAGTACGATATTCAATACCTAGTCTTAATCCCCTCCTCTTTCCTTTTTGTGCTCGATATTTGAGCGGTACGGTGCTCACAACATTGAAGGGAAATAGCCCCTAAATTTACTTTTGAAGATCTGACCCCCCCCCCCTATTAGGGGCGGGGTCAAAATCAACGAATCAGAATTCAAAATCAGACAGTATTTGGTGCCGTACAAATGTCCTAAATCTGACAATCTGCCAGTCCAAAAACCAAATGGAAGTCCCTCGTATCAGGCTAATGCATAAGCAATTGCCTTGAAGTTTCCTCCCTTTTCCCTTCTCAAACCTCAATCCACTAAACAATTTGCCGGGATGGAGTGGAAGAAGGGTAGACTTCGGCTCAAGGGAAGAAGATGCACCTTGAAGACCTCTACTTTATCGTTGTTTGGCTAAAGCAGGCACCAACGTTTGCTAAATGTATTGGTCCAACTGGGAAAACTTCTGTTGGGAAGCAGTCATCGAAGCCAGAGGGATTAAAAAAGTGATGACAGCGTTGTTGGCCGCCACCACCAACGACAAGTTTCGCTTGAGACCGAACCAAATGTGTGACTGTTTTACCACATACAAGAACCGCTTCCTTCGGCCAAAAGAGTGCGAGAATTCTATGGGTACAGGTGGGACTTAGCGGATGAAGGGTACTGGATTTACATTCTCAAACAGAAGATGAATGATGTGTGTTTGGTACGAGAATATGGATAGCATCTTCGGTAAAAAAAAAACAAATCCGAACGCCACACCGCTAGACGTATACGACGCCACAGGAGTGGTCGAAGAAGCCGATGACCTCATGGCTGACGGCGCCGAATCCTCTGAAGCCAGTGTTAAAGGCGAGCTGCTTGGTATGGATGTATTTCTGGGTGAACGAATCGAATCGAGGGGGCAGATTTTGACAGGGGGTTCACAGCAAATCTCCGAGAATACTCCGACACAGCGTAGCGTCACCAATTTATGCAGGACACTCGTTATGATTCTTCAAGAGTATTGCTGTCAGGACATTGCTAATACTGTCAGTGCCAAGTGTACCGGTAAGTTGCTGATTCTTCGGTCGACTGGATTTTGGATACCGTAGACCATGACCAAATTGAGCTTCACTCACCCGCAGCCAAAGTTTACTGTTAGCGAAGGTCCGAAACGTAGTCATTTGGTGCCTACCATGTATCGCTTTAAACCTTCCTAAACCGAGAGTCTAAATTTGTCTCTAAATATTAATTACGTAGAGGTCGAAATATGTGAGAGGCCGCCAAATATGCTGGTCAGTTGCCAATTAAGAGATAACCATACTGAAGCTAAGTTAACATGTATGTTGTTGCAAAACAAAGGTGTGAAGTGCATCTTCGTATGCTAACACGATTTTTACGCCGCGCTAGAATTAAGTCTCTTAAATATTCGAGGAAGTTGGAAGGTGTCCATAGACATCCCGGTGGCGCAATCCACTCCTGTTATTTTGTCACCGGGTACACAGGACGCTGATGCAACATCTCGCAAATCACCAGAAATTACGGCTGCCATACCTACGCAACGTAAACGTTCGTTGATCAATGAAAATAAGAACGCGGCAGCAATCGAAACAAGACAGCCAAAAACGGCTTATTCCGCGGCAAAGCCAGCGTCGCTAAAGTCGTCTCCCCTGGGTGCACGTGGTACCGATATCAGAATCGCAACAGCCGTGAAGTTGGCGGTCGATCCCTAGCGAAAGGTACGCTTTTCCTCAAAGTCTAAACTTTTGGGACCACTACAGTTTGTTTATTGTAGTTGAATACCAGCGTTTAAATTTCGATATGGATAAATGGTCTGGTGAGACCAAGAGGCCGTCGGTTACGTCAATTGGTTATTTGTAAAAGTGCTAAGCTAATGTATGTTCTAACATTAAGTGTTCTGCTGCGGGTGCCTTCTACGTATGCTAAATTCCAGGGTCAAACATTAGAACGTGGTCGTTTAGACTTTTGAAAGTCTAAGTGGAAATGGGCCGTCAAGCTCGGCAATGTTAGCTAAACCAGGTGCAGCGATTTCACGGCTTTAGCACTTTGCTTGAGAAAGGCCGAAGTGTTGAAGAGGCCGAAGCATTTCTAAGTTTGCTGTAAAACCCACAAGCACGCACGTAGAAATACCCGCTGTTTATTCGTCACTCGCAACCGTTGGGTGGGTGGGTAGCTATTTGTAGGTATTAAACCGAAGATACGAAGGCTAGCACCAAAGCCGCTAGCGTCAAAACCGAAACCAAGGCCGAAGTAGGAGAAGCCAAGGCCGCGGTATCAAAAGATACGAAGGCTAGCGAGAACACCGAGACCGACAATATCCCCTATAGCTGGCACGACATTCAAGGGATCTGCACAGACTACCAGAACTGGATCTTTGTCAAGCGAGAATCAAAGGAGTTTGCCACCAAGCACATGGTCTGCAGGACGCCGGAGATGACCGATGAAGACCCCAATCATCTGCCATCCGACATGGTGCCTATTATTAACAGAGTTTACAGCATGCTTAAACTACTATGCAATACAACGGAAAATCATTTCTATGGAACATGTTTTTGTAGCTACCATGATACATAATAAGTGAGTCCTCCAAGACGAAGATGTTGCCGAGTATTTTTTTCAGTTCAGGAATGTGTTCTTGATGTAGATCCAGCTCCACCACAGATTTAACTTGGCTCGGTGCCTTCGGGTCTGTCACGATATGGTCAAGAATGTGCTGGAGAGCCTCTCGGTCCTTGCGTAACTTGTCAATCTTAAGCTTGGACTCGGTAACGGCCTCAGCTTTTGCAGTACACTGTTCACATGAATTTAGTGAGTAGTCAGCTTAACATCATTGTCGAGCAACCACTTACGTCTCCGATCGGTTGTAATGCTGGACGTGTAGGGAGAGTTCGGCTTGAGTATCTTTCACTTGATTTTTAAGCCGAATAATCTGTAAAAACAATGTGTCTTCGTCAGGCAAAAGAAACAGCAGTTCTACAAGCACAAATCAAAAACCTTACCGTGTTGCCGAGCTTATCCACACCACCTTGTATTTGGAGATGATACCTTCTACGCCAAAATGGTGCGCTCGTACGAAGCGACATGCGGATTGGCCTCCGAGATGCTCACCTCTATCTTCCGCACTCCGCGTTCCTGCAGTAAATAGTAAGATGCAAATAACTTTAGGACTAAGTTGTGATTGGCAACAGAAGATGTTGTAAATGTTGAGTGTTACGTACCAGGAGGGCGCTCAACGTGAAGGCGTCCACAAGTTGGTTGCTTTGTTAATTGTCAAATAAAGATCGCATGGGTTAGTAAGAGACAGAGTTCAGGGCAAACAGTGCGGCACATACGATGTAAATGGCTAGCTCTTCCGCAGACGAGTGCACAATCGGCAGTACCGAACAATCTGCGTTGGGAAAGCTGGAAACAAGCACATGTATAGTAGATAGATATTGCTACAAAACGTCCAATGGCACCATACCTGAACCTGGCCGAGTCTTCCGTGACGAGGTTTACATTAGTACTGTCGAAAGCAATCTGTATAACACAACAAAGCCAGCTTTTCGTACAGCATGCACAGCCAGTATACCCCCAACATTTCCACTTGCCGTAAGCGCATTACTGTTCATGGGCACCAGGAAAGATTCATTGAGATCCTTGCAAATGACGCGCGAAATCTTCTTGATCAATCTTCTTGATCTCGCCAAAGTCCACCACGTAGCCATCCGAGCCGATCTCACCTGTGATCGTGACGGCCAATCGGTAGTTGTGTCCGTGCAGTTTCTCCCGGAATCCCTGTAACGATGCACGTACACCAAAATATCAGCACTCATATCCAATACACAACGTGTCTTCATCCCTTCATAATACCTTGTAAGCGATGAAATGCGTTGCATTGAACTTCATGTAGTCCTTGGACACAAGCACCTTAAACACTCCGTTAAACCCGGTGCTCAGGCGGCGGAAGCCACAGATTGGGCGGCGGTCGATGAGGAACACGCGGACGTCGGAGACCTCACAGCTCCGTTGAATGGCTGAATCTGCGCCTTAATGTCCTCTGGGGTCTTCACACAGCCGCGTAGATGCGACGCCCATCGACCCACGTTGGGAGACGAGATTTCCTTTTCGCAGTAATTGCACTTGACGATTCCCTCGGCGACGCCGCGCGTCACGTACATTTTGACAATCACCTTCTGCTCTGCGGTGAGTTCCTTGCCCATACTAGGTCTGTAGCTGCGTCTGCGTCGCTTGGTGCTTGTGGATTCTGGTGGTAAATTCTCTGGATATTCATATCCAGAGTTTTAGGGGCGATCGAAAACCGTCGACGATCCTGTATAACCTAAACTATGTGACACATGAACACTTGATGCTTTATAATTAATAGACTAAAAAGCCGTAACACATTATAACCTACGGTTGATCATCAAAAGCATAGTTGAATGTCGTTCTAAGCCGCCACGGTCAACATTCATGCCATCTGGTTTTAGGTGGATGTTGCTCCAACCTGAAAATACTAAGTATTATATCCGTAACGACAAAGCGCCATCGCGAAGACACGGGAGGGGCATGTTGCCGGCGCTTACTACCAAGCCGAGGCAGGCAGTGCGTCAGGTCAAGGCTTGCCGAATAACTCCATCGACTTGTACTCGAACATACCTCTAGGCGGTGGTTCAGGTAGTAGTGGTGGGATGGAAGGTGGTGGATACGTACCGGTACATGTACCGGTACGATACATTTGTGTGTCAGAAGTCAAATCCACCACGTCTTGTCATTTGCCCTATTTGAGTTCAGTTGCGCATTGGTGGAAGCACGCCATTTCGAATCAATATGTCACCCCGCCAGACGAGACCTGCCGAGCCAGCAACATGTACGGTAGGCTACTACTACGACGGCGTCTACGAAACGCTGTGTGTGCATCCAGATGCCTTGGGGAAAGACGTCCGCAACGCCTTGTCGCGTGAGCTTAACCTCACGTATAAGCTGACCCATGTGATTCTACTGAAAAAGACCAAAGACGGCAAGTGGCCAACCCAAGACAGCGCGCCAAGCGCATCGGGCGTTCCTCTCAGATACCTGGAACCCATTCAAGGCAAGCTCGAAAACCTTCCGCTCGTTGACGCCGTCCAGCTTCGCGTGGAGATAAAGGGGGGGGGGGGGCTGTCGCGATGAAACAACGAAGCTCGTCAGGGTGCTCGGACCTACTCGCCCCCCCCCCCATCGCTGAACATCGAAGAGCTCGTCGCTGGAGCTCTAGCGGAAGACTACGATAGTACCCCGGAGGACGTCGTTCGGAAGCTCAACAGCGCGCTGAACCGGTGCAGGGGGAAGCGCAAGCCATCGTCACAGTCGGTTGCATTGTCGACTTGCAACAAGGAGTTTATGGAAGAGATGTGCACTGACTTGAAGAGGACTAAGTTCCAGCAGAAGGCCATGGAGATTCCCGAGAAGTACATGGAGCGCCTGCGTGTGCAGTACACGGACCTTGTCTCGTCGACGAAGGAGCCGTGGCTACAGAATGAGTCCAATAAAAGGATGTTCATCAACTCCATCCTTTCAACATGTGTCGTAGCCAGATTTAGACCGTCGAGATTTCAGTTGTGTCATTGCTTCACTGTCTTCGTTGCCCCGAGTGTACTTTTAAAAGTATATTCTTTGTGGCCTGCCCAACTGATGTTGTGCTGGAACGGTCTCCAACTTTATATTTGTTGATACCGAGCGGTAACTCTAGCGATCCAAAGTCAGAAACGTGGTTGCAGCATTGTGCCCTACTACGCTAACCTTGCCGATCACGTTGTCATGTAGTAACTACTGCGCTTGCAGCATAATGTATCTACCGAAACAGAAAACCGTTTGAAAGATTGATGTGGTACACACTTATCAGTTGGTGCGATTATCATCACTAGTGCACTACTGGTTGACAACTATAAACTTCGAAATACTAATGGACCTTACGGGTTGTCTTGCAGAAGGCGATAACAATGACCTGAACGAGGAACAATGGGAGGATGGCCGAAGTGACGAAGGGTATCACCATCACTAGTGGCCTGGTGGCCCACTACTGGTTGACAACTGTAAACTTCGAAATACCAACGGACCTTGCGGGTAGTCTTGCAGAAGGCGATAGGAGTGCCTAGGACGAGTCACAATGGGAGGATGGCCGAAGTGACGAAGGGGAAAGGCAATCGAAGCCAACAACACCTCAAGAGGCCGCTGAAGATTACATCAAGCACTACACCACTTGAGCTGAATATGACCACTCATAATCGGTACCGTGGTAGCCTTTCGAGGAAAGTACCAAGATCCCCCAAAATAGTCATCAATGACGCATTTCAGGTGTTCCTTCTTCTTGCCCCTCATGGACTTGATGTGCCTTTTTACGTTAATCCCCAAAAGTCCTTCCATCGTGTTTGTATGTGTGGGCAACCTAGTGCCCGGTATGATTGACGTAGTTGTGTGTGTAGTGCATGTCGACCATGGCTGGGTTGTTCGCAAGTGCGCGGATACAAATTCCGCGCCTGGTTTCTGTTCAGTAACATAGGAAGCGAGAATATCGTGGATAGTTGTTCTACCCAAAAAATTAGAAACTGATAAAAATAAATAACAAAAATAAACTTACCATGCTTTGATAAACTTCCTTATGATGGGAATTAGACTTGCTTACGCGCCGTCACCGTCTACAAAACAAGCCAACCACTGGCCTATGGAGCGATGAACGCCTCCGATCAGCCAAAAATCGAGCTAATGACGGCCCCCGTCGTGCTTGCTTTTTTACGCTGGTCTCGTCAATCTCAAAGACGTGCCTAACTCCAACAAGAAAAAAATTGTTTAGTAGTTTAAATATATATAAAACATAAACTTACCTGGAAAAGATCGCGATTTAGCTGCTTCGAGCAGAGTGCTCATAAATGAATTCCACTCGTGGGCTGCAACCTCTGCGACGTCAGCGATCTCGGTAATCTGTGTATGGCGTAGCCGCGTGCGCCACGTGCAGAGCAGTCGAGCTGCTTGCAAGAGTGACAGCTTCGTAATCGATAGCCATGTGTTAGTTGGCATACTAATACCTTACATGTTTACCGTGTGTATGCTTTTCTGCACAACCGATATAAAACACTTCTGGTGAGACAAACATTTTCAAGGTCATTCTAACTTCAAAACCACAATGTGTCGGAACCGTTCCCAGTTGATTCGTCAGTCGCTGGAGATTGGCTTCACGTAAGGCATTCGAAATAATAACACTGGATGACAGTGACCGAATCGATGAATGTTGATGAGAACGTGGGGTTTTAGTTGGAGTTGCATATATATCAATGGCAAACACTCCGACAACGGTTACTACATGTCCCGATGCCGAAAACACGTTTCAAACAGATATTCAAGGCGACCAGGACCCAATGTGGCATAGCCGGTATCTACTAGATCACTATCAGCGCATGTTTGTAGATAAATAGCTGAGCAGTCTGGTTCAAAATGCGGCACCCTCGTAGAATAGCAAAGTCCTTCATGCTGCTGAAACCAGACAAGTTCGCAATACTTGTTTATGCTGTTGTGGGTTGGGCATCATTGTATGTTCACAGTATGTGTGTCTGGCAACACTCTCCCAACAATCCCTGATCAACGGTACGCTAGACTTTTCACTGTGATGAAAACACCGCTGTACGACACACTGATGCAAAGTGATGAACAAATAGAGCCCGAGGCAGCAGCAGCATTGCGGATTGCAACGATTGCGCTCCAAACCAAGCTGTATACTGCTCCCTCCGGAAAACGGCTGTTCGTTTGCGACAATTTCTAAACTCGACATACGTTTACGAAACCGTTACTGGCATTATCATTTGGGAAGGCTCGTATTCTGGGACTGTCTGGGCAGACATACTTACACCCTCGCTCTCAACGAGCATATATAATAACATGTACAGGAAAGGTTCATATCGCCTTTTTCCTACAAGGTTTGCACAGGTATCTGAGAAAATGTTACAAAAACCTAACGTATAATTACAAAAACAGGATGATAGGAATTAGTTATTTGCAAGACCATACTAATGGGGAGAGAAAATTACTGTCTATGCAGCATTTGATAGCAAGAATGTATCCGATCATGAAATATATCCAATATGTACTAATTTTCACGAGTTTTTTTATGTGGCGGAATGTATGTATCGCTTCATAGTAAGTGTACACTTTATGTCACGCCGGATTCGTAGCTTGATGTACAACTAGGTTGTTTTAGATGGGGCTAATTGTCTCTTAATGAAAAAAATCAGTAGATGAGTAGTAATAGTAACTGAAGAATTAAATAGTACTAAATTGTTGCAGCGGGAATACTGTTTAGGCAGGAAAGGGCACATCGCGGACATTTTGTATAACAGGCGTTTGAAAACTGGGTCGCAAGCAGAAGACGTAGTGAAGGCGACTACCACGGTATCTTTGATGGCGCCCAATTTGAGTTCTGGTTTGGCGGCATGTGCCAACAACTCAGCATCTTACATGGTCCACGTAAAATCTACATGAATGGAGCTGCGTATCACAAAAATGCCCAGCTCCAATTTCTCGTACAACAAAAGCAAACATTGTGCAATGCCTACAAAATAATGGTACGCACGAACCGTTCTTTACTGGCAGAATAAAAGTCTTAATCTTGTTAATGCAGTAGTTCCCACGACCCAAAACCTTTCAGGCCGCAGCTACTGGGCCCTGTACGTGATAATAAACCTGCCCCGTTCTACAGGACAGTGGCTAATGCTACTATGCACCGTCATCGCGGGTATTATACGTCTCCCTGTCATCCCGAGTTGCATCCAATAGTGCTGGTATGACGCAAAATGAAAGGTTGGATTGCCAGTAATCCTGCAAAAAACATCAACGAACTTGAGGAAAAGGTGACCGCGAGCAAAAATAAGATTACATCTGCCAACTGGAAGTGATTGTACCACCACATTCAGAACGATGAAAAAACAGGTACTTGCAAGCTCTACAACAAGAAGATGTTGGGTGTGTATTGCACGGAGAACCAAGTGCTAGCTCAAGTGAAGGTAGCAACGAGAGTCTTACTATATTATACTGATTTTCAGGCTTGGAATTGCGATGTTTTAATCAACAAATTTCCTGAAGCTGGTCACAATACCCTAACCACCATACGTTTTACCAATTTTAGCATATGATTTGCCTGATAGGCCAATAGAGCACCAGTATTGTGATTAGTCACCTGTCAATCCTACTGTAGCCCTTTCCTTAAACTTTGGATTGGTGATATACATGTATTCAAGCAGTAATATCAGGTACAAGAAGTCCGAATTTGGCAAATCTGACCGTAGAATCGGAATCTACACCGAAGGCTACCCCTTATATCTAACTATTGTTTCTGGTAAGAAATTGTTCTAGGTGTTAACAGAGAGTTAAATGTGGTATTGTTGCCAGTACGTCCACTGTAAAACGAAATTTGTCGGTACCTGGGTTGCGCACAGGTAGCTCAGGTGATGCCAAACGGCTCTCATTGTTGCGTCGAACGAGCCCATGCTGCTCCAACTCACGCACATAGTCACGTAGAAACTGTCTTTGGTCAGGCGAGTAACGACGGGTTCCAATCCTGTACGGTCTTGCAGCCTCACCTAGTTCCACACGCGTCGGCTCAGCATTAGCAGGGGGGTCCGGGCCCACCGAAACCCGCCACACATTTTCAAAACGCATGACCAGTGCGCGGAGTTTCGCTGCCCAGACCGTGTCATTTCCCTCACTTTCCGCTTCGCTAAGCATCCGTTCAAGGTTCTCGTGCATTTCAGACAACTTCACGTTGAAATTAATCCTGGTTCCTGCTGGTAAGTCACCATCACCATCAAGCTCCGTAATTCGATCACCTCCTGCCAACTGCTCCATTTGCCTTTTTTACATCAATGCCCAATGACTGCATCGTACGGTGCCTCAGCAAGAACCCAGGCTTTTCGGTATCTAACACCAAACATTCCAACCTCCGCAGCATGACGGCCCCTGCCGTGGTGCGAACCAACACGTCCAAACAAACTGTCTCGGTACACACCATCTCAATTCCACCTCTGTCAAATCCACCGCAACCAGCTCCTGGATTTGTTGAAGGACCTGGCGGGGTACCACATTATAGTACGACCCTGAGTCCAAGCAGAGCGCCACTTCAACAACATCACCAAGGACCGCGTGAAGACTCCAGGCTCCACCTCCGTTTTGATGTTTGGCTCGATCGCCCTTCTGCTTCTTACTTTTGACGAAACGCTGACGTGCCTCCTCTTTCTGGGCCTCCGTGGCGGTCGGGCAGTCCTTCAACCAATGGAGGACAGGCATCCATCACGAGGAAGCTCATTCTTATGAGCTGTACCTCCGTGGTTATCACGGCTAGGCTGCGACCCACGAGAATTACTGCTGCGCTCTGACCTTTCCTGGCCAGCCCCACGCAACGATCCACCAGGACTAGCCGACATGGCAGTCTGATTGTTTCTCCCTGTTTCTTGCTTTGAATCGTTGGTATTTGGTCCACGGGTTGCCTTTAGCTTCAGGTTCAAAAGATGAGCCTGGTGTTGGCGCTTCGCCCTATCCACGATGAGCTCGTACAAAGTGGTTTTTACATGCCGATGGGTGACCTGAGCCAATGATTCGACCTCATGGCGCAGCGCCTCGGGCTGCAAACGGCGCAACAGCAATCTAAAACGCATCTTGGCATGAACCGGGTTGGAAGTTCCTTGTCGATCCAATACACCAACCAGTCCATGTTCTTCGACGATCCTGTCAAATTCAATGAAGTATTGAACGACTCGTGCCTCGATGTCGCTCTGTTGCATGTTCATCTTCAGCTGGTCGAAAAGCTTATCCAGGTCAGGCACATAGTCATTCTTTATATTGCCAGCCTTGACCTTGATAGCTCTCACCAGATCATCATCCGTCACTTCCAGAACGGATTTCTTCAGTATATAAAACGCCGGGTGATCCAACACCCTGGATTCCATTGACGCCTTGATGCTGACGGCAACCGCATACGCGGCTTCGCCTGTCGCCGAACAGCGCACTTGGATCTTCTCCTCGTAGCGGCGTCGTTGTCGTGCCACGAGAGCCGGTTGGCTCCACTCAGTCAGTCTTGGAGCGCGGATGTACTCGTAGGTTGGTTGCGCCAAGGGCATCTCAACGTCACCATCAGTCGTGTCGCTTGAAGCCATCTTGTACTTTGTTTCTTGTTGCAAAGAATTATTTGTGCTAACTCGATCGATAAGTAGCAAATTGCGAAGTGAATTGATTCATCAGGTTCGAACTCAAACTAACTGCCAGCATTTAAAGTACCAAGAACTTCATACCTCCAGGGTCTACGCTCTTAGCACCAAAGCCACGATCTGTGGATCGGAACGCACTGCCGATCTTGCCCATTCTTCCCCAACAGCAATCATGCCAACTACACAGCGGCACTGATAGCGCTGCCGTAGTTACCATGACATTGCCGTGTGCTCAAACCGCTTTCCCATCGCTATCTCGCTCCTGCCAACCATCTAGTCCTTGTCCCTGTACCAAACGGCGCCTGATACATCGATCCAGCACCGCAACTCTCGAGACATGCACCACAGCAGCAGGGTCACGTTCTATCGCGGCTCCGGAATCTGCCCGGAAATAGAATCAGCGACGCAGTAGTTTAAACCGGTTACAACTCATGATGATGTCGAGACTTGTCGATGTACCACCGAAGATAGAGTGTATCCAAAGGGTCCCTTTTCAACGATGGCAAATTGACTTCACCTAATCTCTTCACAAGGTGAAATAGTGCGTTCAGGCATTAGAGACATATCGAAGAGATTGTTGGATGTTGTTTGTGGCTACGCGCACATAAACAGTTCCATTTAGGATCTGTTTCCTTATCGGGCCACGCTATCCAGTATTTACTGGAGGGACATTTAGGTTGTAGGTGTTAGTGTTAGTCCCCTCCACACCACATGTGAACTAACCTCGTAAATATTATTGATCTAGAAGCTGTAATTACCATCTAGAACTGGGTTTTACCAGAGTTCTAGATGGTTGGCTGCTGCTCAGCAACGCATCTGAACCTCACCAAGCTCCAGCACATACTCTCTTAAATCTCACTCTTCTTTTTACTGAAGCACGCGGCAGTCACGAATTGCGTGATTCGGCCTTTGGCAATACGTGCATACACTTGCTGGGGAAGCTGGATCGTCACGACCATCCGGGACGTTGTGCACTGCCTTGATAGCAGTCTCATTGTAAGTCGCACGAGACTCCAATGATGTACTTGCGCTTGGCATAGTCGTCAAGCACCGTTCGCTCGATGTTGGTCTTCAGATTGGTGTAGGGAATGAACTTCTGGCATCCCTTCCAGATCGCAAGGTCTGGTTTCAACGAGCTGGGCATGGTATGGTACAAGTGCAGTGACTTTTGCTCATCAGTCATCACTATACCAGTAGCTTCTGCAGCATCACGCTACAACTCAATAAAGAAGGTCATTAAAGCCGTGCACTCCTCATATTTGGTCACCAAGTAGTGATTGATGTAATAGGGGTCACCGTGAGCCGACGAGCCTTCATAGCGACCACGCCGTTTTTGGTAAATCGCGTAGGCTGACGTGCATCCTTCCACAAGAAGAACATGCGCATCATCAATCGTGCAAATCAAGAAAGATCGAGTATTGCGCTCCATGCGGCGTCTTTAACAAGAGCTCGGTTTTTGAACGGCACGTTTCTTGGCGGCTCGGAGCTTCGCTCGAGCTTGCTTGGCCTTCGCGGGGAGCAATGCTCTGCGTCTGTTCCTTCTCCTGTTTAGTGTCGGCAAATGTTTGATCGTCGGAAGGTTCGACAGGACCTTGGAGGCCGTCTTAGCCGGGCGGGAGGGTTTAGGTGTATCCACCTTTGGGTCGGAGACGAATCCGATGGAGCTTCAGAGAATGAGGGGTCGGGCTGACGTCCGGTGGTGTCATCATCAGCAGCTTCGGTCGGGCTGTCGTTTGGCGGCAGCGTCCCGTTGTCAGGGTCAAGCAGGGCTTCGGACGGGGGCGGTGGAGTATCGGGCTTGGGTCCTCCCCAACGTTGGGCTTATAACCTGTCGAGCCATAGGCCTCGGCGTTGGTAGAATTGGAAGAAAAGGGAAGAACACTAAGTAAGGACGCAGAAGCACGGGTACTGTGAGGTAGGAACCGGCCTCCCCGCAAACACCGCCATCATTGAGCGGTAGCCGCGAGATGGCAAAACCCCGTTTCCTGCTAAGCACCCTCGCTGTCAGCGTTCCGGCGACCGCCAACGACCCTCAGGACGTCCTGACCAAGCAACCCTAGAAGGTGCCTGAAAACTATGGTCGTTTTGGCAACCTCGCAACCCTAGAAGGTGCCTGAAAACTATGGTCGTTTTGGCAACCCGGTGAACTACCAAGACCTCCAGTGCAAGTATCGCTCGCGTGAACGTGAAGCCGGCGTCATTGCCTTTGCGACTATCTTAATGCCTGGCATCGGTCTCTCGGCTACGCTCCCTGATCCTCATATGACCCTACATGGACTGTCGACTCGGGAGGCTTCCGCCATGCTGCCTACCAGGAATCTTGGTTCAAACAGATCCGGCCTTATGCTGGCGCCATCATGGTTGACGACAAGCAGCAACTCCCCATTCGCGACATAGGTGATATCATCCTTGAGATGGCGACTCTGAGAGTACCACTCGCCAGCTTGAGTTCTGCGATGTGCTTTTCGTGCGGACATGAAGTTTAATCTTCTGTCTATCGCTCAGGCACTGACATGGGTTTTCGGCTCGTATTCAGTCGCACGAGATGTACGTTCTTCGTGGGCACGAATTTCAAACTTTGTGTTGCGCTCGCTGCCGCCATGGACTTGTTCCAACTCAGAGCCAATACTCCACCCAAGACGCCTCCAACCGCGCTCGTGTCTTTGTATTCTGCGGACGCCAACCCCGTCAAAGCCTTAGTGGCTCAACCAGGTATGGGCCCAAATGTATTATTGTGGCTCAAACGCCTCGGTCATCCTAACTTTCGTGTGATGCAGACCATGTCCAAGACCCAAGCGGCTCCTGAACTAGCGTTCAACCAAGCATCTGCGATCCCAAAACACTTCTGCCCTTCGTGCATCTTTGCTCAAGCCCATCGTGCTCCTTTCAATAGCAATATTTATCGTTCAGAATCTCATCTTGAAAAAGTTCATTCTGAGATTAGTAGCCCTTTGCCTTACCCCAGCCTAAGTAATTCATCACGTTCAATGATTACTATTCGCGCTTCATGCACCTATTTGTTGTTGCGCACAGGTCTGACTTGTACGATTGCTATGAAAAGTTTCATAAGGCAGCCAAGATCCGTTTCAACACTGAGGTTAGTACACTTGAAACCCAGTTCAACCAGTACGACCCAGAAGTTCAACGGCTTCAGAGTGACAATGGAAAGGAATACGAAAAATTAGGCAAGATCATCTTTGATCGCTACGGCACCCATGCTCATACACGCCTCAACAAAATGGAGTTGAGGAGCGCCGGATGCGCACCATTCTCGACCGAGCGCGAGCTCTACTAATTGACGGTGACTTACACAGCCAGCTTTGGGGGGAGTGGCCCTCATCTTATTAATGTGACCACAAGTAGCGTACTGCCAAAAGGAGTGACACCGTATGAGCTCTGGCACAAGAAGAAGCCATCCCTAGCGTACATTATTTTTTTGGTTGTGCAGCATTTGCTCTTGAACCGCATCGCAACAAATTACAGGCACGGGATCAATTGTGCATCTTTGTCGGCCTATCGCTCAACAAAAAAGGATACCGCCTTCTAAGCACGACAGAGAACAGAATCATTGATAGCCGTGATGTTACGTTCAAAGTCAAGACGTTCCCCAACCTAACGTTTCTCGAACCCACCCCAGCCCCACTCAGTAAAGAACACGCGACACCTAAGACGTCGTCAGGTGGGGAGTTTGGTTTGGGTCAACTAACCCAGGCCCAGTCAGTACGTCTTTACCAGTTCAAAAAGAACTCCTACCATCACTTAGTGCACTCCTCAAACGAAATTACGCCTCTCTGGTGGCCACTGATGCTGACGTTTGCCCTCTTATCCAACGAAAATCAAACATCAAGACGCTGATGTAGTGTATCCCAACGTTCTATTGCTGAACGAGTTTATTGACTTAAAAGAAGAACAAACCCAGCGTCATACCATCATTACACTCTTAGCTGCTCGCTATGACCCGGAACCAAAGACCATAAGGAAGCAATGGGGCCACCACATGCACCTGACTGGAACGCTGCCGCTCTCTCAGAATACTATTCGCTCATGCACAACAAGACTGGGACTCTGCTGTCTCGCCCGCACTGTCGTAAGGTTCTGCAGTGCCGATGGGTTTTCGTACGTAAGCGCCATGCCGCTGGTAGCATTGTGCGCTTTAAAACTCGCCTGGTCATCAAGGGTTTCCAGCAGAAGTATGGCATTGACTATACAGCGATATTTTCACCTGTCGTACGGATGGATGTCCTCCGACTGCTGCTCACGCTTGCGGCAATCCTTGACTATGAAATAGAACAGATGGACGTTAAACCGTCGTTTCTCAATGGTTCACTTGATGTTGAGATCATTATGGAACAACCAGAAGGTTTTAAGCCGAAATCGCATCCTAAACTCGTTTGTAGCCTTGACAAGAGCATCTACGGCCTCAAGCAAGCGCCCCGAGTCTGGTACTACACTTTCGCACAATACCTCAAACGTCTTGGTTTCCGTCGTCTAATTAAGGACCGTTGCGTATTCTTTAAAATTATATTCAATGAACCCTGCTACATCTCGGTTTACGTCGATGACCTATTAATCATCTCACCGTCCAAGTAAGTCGTTGCACGAGTGAAATCGGCCCTAAGCCCAGCGTTCCACATGACCGATTTAAGGGGAGTATTTTACCTCCTTGGTTGGGCGATAGAAAGAAATCGTGCCACTCGCTCTATCTTTATTCACCACAAGAGCTATGTCACCTAAGTGCTAGTTCGCTTCAACATGCTAGGAAGGTAACCTACGAGCACACCAATCATACAAACGCTTAGTACCAGCGATTGCCCAGACAGCGAAGCGGATAAAGCTACTATGACAGCAATGCCATACAGGGAAGCTGTGGATAGCTTCACATATCTAATGGCTGGCACAAGACCTGACCTTGCTTACGACCTTCGCGAAGTCAGCCAGTACCTGGGCGACCCAGGGAAGTCTCATTGGAAGGCCGTCAAACAAGGTCTGCGCTACCTAAAAGGCACAACAAATTTTGGTATAACGCTTGGAGGAGTTGAAAACCTAGAGCTTCTACAGTCAGATGAATACCTAATGACATAGGGAGAAATTAATGCATAGCTAAAATCGTCCTATTCCTAATAATTTGGCCTAAACGAATTGTGTACTTTACACACCTTTAGGTCAGCGTTAGGCCTTTGATATTAGGACTGGCATAATCACAAAACAGTTTCTCAAATCTGACAAAGAAAATAATCAGAGAACAAATCCTATTGCTACATGTATCATGTTACTAGTATTCCACTAGTCGTCAAGAGGGTAATCATCTGGAATCCTAGGATCGGCGACAATTCTATGAGCAGGAGGGTCTCTAACATTTTTACGCACCTGTTCTCTCATCGCCCATACTCGAATGGCTTCTTTCTTGGTCACTTGAAGCCAAACATACGGATTTGGCGATTCATTCTCAAAGCAGCGCTGATACTGGTAATTATAGGACTCCACAGGGTTATTCGTGCGATTGCGAATGGCTTCTTGGCTCAGCATTATCTCGCTAACGTTCCACCAGCTAGCCTCGTAGTTTTTCATCCATGTCTGCACAAAATACGCCCAAAACGTGTTCCAGGCCTTCTTGTGGCCCTTCTCATTGACTTTGGACCTCACGTATGGGATTCCGTCGCTAACAATCGCGCTGATCGGAATCACGGTGAGAACGTCCATCACTCCTTCCTCCATGACCCTTTTCACGTCGTCTCTCGGGATTCGCAGGTCTTTCAATTTCCGGCGGAGGGCTTGCTTCCAGTGAAACAAGCAGCCCACAATAGCAGAAGTCGGAAACGCGCTGGTGACCGCACTAATTAGCGCCCGTTAAAAGTCACACGTAACTGTGCGGTGCTTCAGACGAAAATTTATTGCCGCTTGGACCCAGTACATTATGTTTGTGTAGGTCTTCTCGCACTTTGCAGTCGCTAATACGTAAACAACGGGGAAGTAAAAATCCAGTCCGGCATCATACGCCATGATTATGACGACTTGTTTGAACGGAGAAGGGCAAATTTTGAACCTCCCGTCGATGTAAAGAGCCAGTCCAGGGTGACGCATAATCATGATAAGCTCAGGATGTGCGAAGCCACAAATGCGCTGTAAAACATTCTTGGACACAAAGGTTGAGTTAAAAAGCAGGAAAAACGCTCATCCTCTTGAGAAATAAAGCAATGAGGCTCGGTTTCGATAGTGCGATAAAAAATCACCTCCATTCACCACAAAACGCACGTAGTTGACGTGTTGGACGCCCTGCTGCCGGCTCAGAACTTTAAAGGGGTGACGTTCGTACTTGGTTTTTGAATTCCTCGTATACTTCGTCCCATACACGCCCAGGTGCACGTGAAAGATCGGTTTGGCTGCACGTTTCGAGATTTTTTTCATCTCTTCGGTAGCATCAACGGCGGGTTTGACAGGAGGAGCACAGGTGTGCTCACTTTTAAAGGTCGCACGGCCGTCCGAAGACACGATGAGTTTGGCGGGGCATCCTGAGCGGTGCTTGGAGCATGAGAGGTATTGCGTTTGAGATCTGTCGCCCTTGGTGATGGTTCGCTTGACGTAGAACTGGTATCCTTCGTATATCATATTGATGTATGAATCAAAATGATGAACGTTTGGAAATTTTAGCAATTCTATATCGATTACTCGCCACACTTGAAGGGAGAAATGCATAAGTGGCTACGGATAAACTTCCTATCTTATGATAACAGGCGGTGCATCTTATCTTTTCTTTTCTTATCTTATCTTATCTTAATTGCCTATCTTGTGATAACACGTGCTGAATCTTATCCTATTACTTCGTACAGTACTACCTACTTTTCCGGCTGTTAGAACTGGATGTTTAGGCCATTAGGCCACTTGTCCGCGTCTTTACACACTGTTTTAGGCTAAGTTTTTGGAATCCATCATTAGGCCACATCGTTAGGAATAGGACGATTTTAGGTACACATTAAACAAATTCAATGGCATACGCGGACTCGGACTATGCGTCGTGCCAAGACACGCGCCGTTGCATCGGTGGATATATCACCATGGTCTGCAATAGTCCTATTGGTTGGGTCTCATGCCGCCACCACACAGTGGTACTATCTACAACAGAGGCAGAGCACATCGCACTCTGTTATTGCATGCAAGAGATGATGTACATTAAACTATTGCTAAGAGAACTAGGCTACGACAGCTCAAAACCCCCATTGATACTGGAAGACAACCAAAGTTGCATCAAGATATGCAACAACCCCTAGCTGCGTTGCAGGAGCAAACATATCGATATGAAGTAGTACAAGAAAAAGTAGCGAGAAAAGCGTTCATTATCAATTACTGTAACACAACTAAAATGTGTGCAGATATCTTCGCTAAACCTTTGGCTAATCCATCATTTGAGAAAATGATAACCACACCCAATGCAATAATAAATGAGACTCTATGCGGTGAAGGCAGTATGTTTATTGTCCAAGATTTTAACATTCACCGTAAAATCCACTTGGGCATTTACTTACCCGCGACGATTAAAGACGCGAAATGGGTGTACAAACGCGTAGAACACAATCCAATTCTGCTCGTCGATGGATTCTTTCACGATGTCTTCATCGAATATGGAGCGTTAATGACCGCCGTCTGCCACGCAAATGTCCGTAGAAGTTTCGGTTGTACGCACCCACTAAGTAGTATCCATCTTCGACATCGGGGGAAGTTAGTTTGTCCAAAATGTGTCCAAAAACATCCAAAACGTCCAAAAGTAAATGACCAAATTAGACGAAAAGAACGTTGAATTAGATATTTTCCCAGGTTGTCCAAATGTCCAAATCACTGTCCAAATATCCTAATCACTGTCCAAATGTCCTACTCAAATGCAAGGTACTCAGTCGGCAGTACAACTTCGACATAATCTGCATGAGCAAGGGCTTCTTCTAAACCCTTTTTGATGAGCTCAATCTTTCGCACATAGCGCAGCGCCTCCGCCTTGGCCGTGTCCATGAAAGCAAAAAGCGTAGGGCGGGCACCAGCAAACTTCTCTCCAAAAGTCCTGTTGTAACTCTCGAGTGGGTTATTGGTGCGGTTGGCAATATTGACACCGAGTGCGGACATCGTATTAACGATCCACAAGCTCGTGCCATACCGTTCCAGCCACACTTTCCGAAAGTAGGCCCAAAAGTTGTTCCACTTCACCTTGGACCCTTCTTCGTCGATGAGACTTCTAACATAGCGAATGCCCTGGCAAAAATAGTTGTCGGAATTAGTTGTCAAACTTAAAATGTCAAAAATGAGTTGTCTAAAATTGCGCACCTTGTCTTTTATATCGGCTTCGGGGATGATGGTCAGGATATCGAGCTTACCACGACCCATTGTACATTCCACTTGCTCCTTCGTCAGCCCAATTTCCAACATGCGGCGACGCAGTGCTTGCTCCCAGTGGAAAATACATCACACAATGTGTACCTTTGAGGACTGGTCAACAACCGCATTAATCAATGCCAGCTCAAAGTCGCATGTAACACTAGCCGGCACCAACCTCCTGTCCGTGGCAATTATGACCATGTTGAGAGCGTCAAAATAGGTGTCGTGATCTTTGCCCTCAACAAGCACCCAAAACACCGGAACGTAGACATCAACGATTGCATCACGCACCATAATGATGAGGCACTGTGAAAATGGTTTGGGTACCTACCATCTACGAACAGCGAAATGGATGGCTGCCTCAATGGAAGCGGTGCTCGAAGCCAATCATCCGACGAAGTTTCGCCTTCTTTGACGGCAAACCAACGTTGAAGCGGACAAAGGAACGTTGGTCGTGTTTGCTCAGAAACCGGGCTTCAGTCACATCGATGGTGCGGAGCATGCCTTCGCCCGTCTGCTTTCTGGTATTTTCACAATATTGACATCTTGTCGTTTTAGGATGGTGTTCAGTGATTGCCCGTGGTTATTGCTGACCTCGGCGTAAACACTTTCCCACATCAGCGCAGGAGCGAGAGATGGCTTCACCAGCGCGAGTCGTTGCAGTCGCTCACGCATCTCGGCGCGCACATCCACAACCTTGGCGGGGAGAACTAGCTGACAGCTATGCTTGTTTAAGGCCTTGATTTTGTCACCTGTTGCAATTATCCTGGCTTCGCAACCAGACCGAAACAGCTTACAGCTGTAGTAGACATTGTTTGTTTACTTGACAGTATTCCGCACGACGTACTTGTGTCCTTTGTACTCCAGCATGGTGCAAAATGTGCAATGACTATATATGATGCGAAAATTTGTTGGGCAGGCAGGCTTCCTGTCCAACCAATGTTTTAACCTTTTTTACGGTCATTATTACCTTGTTTTAGGTCTGTGACAGTACGGTCATATTTTAAAACTGGCCAGGTTTTGGACGTAATTTGGACATATTATGGTACTTTATCGTTTTACTGTAATTTATTTTTGGACATTTTGGACACGTTTGGACACTTTTTGGACAAATATCCAGCGTCTCGACATCCAGGTTCTTGATAAAAGCGGGACCACGGTGACCACCAGGCGCCGAGTTTTTCTGAAAGCAGTTGATGGCTAGGTCACACCGAGCGGCACGTAGTCGAGGAATCATCTTTGCAAACTGCTTTCAGGTACAGCCTTGCAACCAGTCGCGACCTTCCTTGAGCTCATCACCGAGAAACTGTCGACTACGTCTTCAGGAATAAGATTTGGCCGTCCGATAACACGAGCGCCAGTGTTAAGGACGTTAAAACCACAGTTGTAGTTGGCGCTAGCGTACAAAATGCGCTTGCCGAACTCGTCGGTCTTGCGAAAGTGCTTGACGCCGCTCTTCTTGAAACGCTCCGCGAGCTTCACTTCTTCGCCGTGAGGTTCCATCAGCAACGCAGCAGGTTCTCAACGTCGATATCGCCACCTTCGAGGTGTGGGGCGCCAGCCCCAAAGGACAAAGACCTCCGAGATCTCTCCTTTGCTATCGTAGCGGGCGTCATCGATCTGCCATATATCGTACTTGGCCTCTGGATCATGCACCCACAAATTCTCCTCGGTTGTAGACTCGTCCTTGTCGCTACTAAACCCGTCCTGCGAGCCGACACCAACAGGGCACTCTCTCTTGAGATCATCACTGCAGAAGCTCTCTCTCTCTTTTTTAAGCTAATTTTGCTATTATGGTACTACTGCACGGGCTCTTTGAAACGAACAAGCGCTGCAACGATGAAAACCCGTTTGCGCGTAATGCAAGGATATTATTATATGGCCACAAGTGCAACATGATGAACGGAGATATTTTGGGGTTATTGGCGGCGAATTTCACTACAGGAAGTCGCCGAGCAAGCCATAAGATAAACTATATTTTATGTTTACCGAAGAGCACCCCCCCCCTCCCCCTCCCCCGATGGCAGATTGGTTTCGTTATATCTACGAAAAATGAAGTGGCACGACGTTGTTCTACAAACACATCGTTAAACGCATAGTGGATTCCCTGAGTTTCAATCCAGAATCTGAGTTTGCTAAAATGGTGTTTCCTGTAATATGTCAAAATTGGAAAATTGGTCAAGGACTCATAGTATTTGTTTGAGCGGATACTCTCATCAGTGGGCTCGTTCAGCATCATTGGGCCGTATTCAAACAAGTGGTGCGGCGTATTGTAAAGCCATGACTTTGCACCTATCCATGGCTAAAAAATAGGCACAGCGGCAGCAGCTAAACCCTGGCTTTAACTTAGTCTCATCAATCGAACCCATAAGTTGTTGAGAATGTTGCTTGTACTTTTGAAGGTCTTCCTTGGTTGTCAACTCCAGTATTTATAGCTTCTCTTGAAGGCATTTGGTTGAAAGCTAGCACCGTGAAACTGTCTAAAATGTATTGTCGTTTGGTGGTGGTGGTGGTGGTGGTGGTGGTGGTGGTGGTGGTGGTGGTGGGGTATGTTGCAGCGCAATTCGTAATATTAAACAAATAAGTATCCTCAATGGCCGATTTGTATTCGGTGCCTTATTCAAACAACGCTTTTATTGGAGTACTCGATATCACTGTTGGACTGGGTTCTTCATGTTGCCCTCGTTTACACATACTAGTGTGTTGCTGTAGCTGCTTTGAGTCCTTCGATGTGTGCGACCACCGTGGGAACTTAAAGACTCTGTTAAATTCCTCGGTCATATGGGTCATATTTTCTTATCGAGAACGACACACTAAACACAAACTTGATGAAATTCGCAAAGATGTGTGTGTGTATGTGTGTTCAACCACGAAGTTTGATAAGCAATCACTAGCAAGTTAGTATCCAAAGGGTCCCTTTTCAATGATGGCAAATTGAATTCACCTAATCTCTTCACAAGGTGAAATAGTGCGTCCAGGCATTAGAGACATATCGAAGAGATTGTTGGATGTTGTTTGTGGCTACGCGCACATAAACAGTTCCATTTAGGAACTGTTTCCTTATCGGGCCACGCTATCCAGCATTTACTGGAGGGCATTTAGGTTTTAGGGCGACCTATCCAACAAAGAATGGAGGTTGCTGGAACTGCTAACGGAGTGGGACTGCCTACTTTGATACGGACTTCACTTATTTACTTTAAGCGGCTTTCAATCTTTCGCTGACTATCAAGATCACTCCGATTTCTCCCAAGTCAAAGACCCCGATGCCCGTTGCATTAGCGCCAGGGGCAGATGTACAACACGAAGAGTTATAAGTTTACACAACACTTTGTTACGATAATAGGCCTTAATTACCAAAGGCAACAATGAATAACCACCTTAATATAAGGGTTTACTCTTGTGTTTGCAAACTCAAACTGTATATTATTATTTTATTGCGGCTAGCCGCCTTTAAGGTAACTGCATGAGGTGAACTATCTAACATAGTACATCCAAATAAAATCCTACTTCAAATGCATAACATGTGGCTCTCAGCTACACTCACTCCCTCGTGTGTCCGTTCATCAAATATGTACCTTACACATACAGTAGTGTATCCTTGTGTGGAACACACCAGGTGTAAACCCGTGTAGCTCTCCACCAATTTTTCCCTGATACCACCCCTTCAAACAATATTAGAAAACACCTCACAAGCAGGGATTGATATTAGAATGACTTTTTTCCAAACTAATATATTAGTTAAAATTACCAAAATTTCAGCTAATAGCTGAGTATTAGGTTGAAAAAGGCCCAAAACAAGCTAGTATTAGTGATAATAATAACGAAGTATTAATATGTCGACCACCAATATTGTTTGGGTTCTGTGTGGACCACAAGAGGTCCTCATAGGCTACCAGATTGGTAACCAGCATCCATGCGGCGGATCTCCTCCCGATTGTGCTTCAAGAGCACCTGCATCTCAGCGCGGCGACTGTCCGTTCGGGTCCGCAGGCTGCTCATTACGATGCCACCAGTAGAAAAAACGTGCTCTTGAAACGCGTTCGATGGCGATCTCCCCAACAAGACGCGCGCTAGTGCCGAAATAGATGGGAACAGAGTGGATCCAATCTCCCGAAACCAGCGCAGGATATCGACGTGCTTACAGACAGCCTCGACATTCCAGCAGTAGGCCCTTCGTGTCGAACCATCAGCATAGGTGTCAGACTGTCCATGGTTGTAGTAGGTTTCGGAGCTTGGTGCAACACCACGGAGACCCAGTCCACAAAATCTTGCAGCCATTTCACGAGGATCTTGTCCGCTTTGTCGTGTAGTGTTGATAGCGACGTGGCTCCAGCAATGGTCATTGGGACAGCAGCTCCGCCGATCGTCGTATCGTCCTCAGCACTTGGCACGAGATTCAGATTTGGCAGCGTATTGGTGGTTTCGCTTTGAATGGCCCCACGTGAAGCTTGGCTTTGTGCGCAGTACACTTCGCGATGCGCGTCACCGAACAACCGTTTTCCAGACGCAATAATGGAATCGGCGGCAACTACTTCCGTTGTTTCAACATCTTTGCTGGCAGCATGATGCTGGAAGGGCGGCCGAACTAGCGTCTCAGTGGATGACTTCGTCCGAGGGTTCGCGCAACAACAACACCTTCGTCGCCTCACAAAACTTAGTGAAGAGGGCCGCCAACAAGTCTCGGAACGTTGATGCAGCGAGTACCGTAGTACTTGGGTCTCCTGTCAATTGGTGGACCAAGAGCCTAAAGCCTTCCGTGGCTACCGTGTTGTATGGTAAGCCAGCACCGACCAACCATTGCGCAACGAAGATGCCGACCTCACGTTGGGTTGGTGTCCACAGTCTTCCCAATTCACCACGTCGCTTGCTCGCCCGTTCGTTGGTGGTAACTGGGTTTGCGCGCTTGTTCTCGTGGGCATGCGCATGTGCCATGGCAGCATCAACGTGCTGAGCAGCCACCTTCAACTTCATGCCCTTGTCGTTCTTTCCAACCGGATGATCTTCATGAAGAGCTATCATGTGGGCTCTCACGTTGGAAGTGTTAGGCCAGCGGTGTAAAGCGTTCTCCCACGCATTAGCCGCCATAAAGGGACTGCACGTCAACTGCTGAGCGCATAGAAGGCAAATATGCGTGTACGCCTCCGTATCCTGACCAGATTACTTCGTGTACGGTGTTGTTAAACGGTGAGCAACATCCCAAACGTCGTGGCGGGTATTTTGCTGGCGGTAGTGGTAAACGTCAAGCGGGATTCCAAATGCATCAACACCGGCCGGCGTCGATGACGATGATTCGGACGACTGTGTCAGGTCCACGGCATCATTCGTAGGTAGCGACAAATCCACAGGCACTGCTGACTCGTGAGCGGGCAGCACTGACTCCTAAGAAGCTGGCATCACCGAAAACGGACACGTGGAATCTGGAGCTTCTATCTCGGACGCTGAAGGAGGTGAGGTCACGGTTTTCCACTTGTATAGGCAGGATGCACTACAAAAACGCTCCGCTAGAGTCCCATTGTCGTACAGCTCATTGCTGCAGATGTGGTGGACACCACGTCCACAAGCAACACAAGGTGCGGTCGTCGTAAGCTCTTCACAGGAGCAGTCGGCGTTGGTACATTTCATCGTAAGAGGGGAGGGCAGGCTGCTACGCGGGGGGGGGGGGGGCTCTAGATTGCTGGAAAGATTAAAAATGAGGCAAATTATTGTGTATGAGGTCCTTTAGGTCGGTCCTGAGCGACGAACCTTCGCGAACGCCTTCATAGTATTCGAGAGCGGTCCTGTGCGACGAACGGCATGATGCTCGATAGATGGTGCTGCACGTGTCTGGTTATGATCATGAGAGTAAGGTGGGGAGTACTGCCGCCACCAGCGGCAGGAACCAGACTGCGTTGGTCGATAAGGAAATGTCATTCTATTAATCAGATAGTAGTAGGTATTAATATCTGACCAAAATTTAAACTAATAACACGATATTACCCTATGTTTTCCTTTCACGCTAAACTAATAGCGTTAATATTAGTCTAATATTAGTTTGTTATTAATATTTACTTCACTATTACTATAAGTCAAGTTACTATCAATCTCTGCACACAAGTCCATAGAACTTCAATTGATACGTTTTCAATATAAATTACACAAATCGGGAGCCGTAAACGATGTGTCCATTATAATTGGTTATAAACCAATGCCTTTCTTAATTGGTTGCCAAAGTAGCCAATTATAGCGGAGGAATTGTCTAATGTCATTTCCCCATCGCTATCTGCTATCATCGTGCAGACTCGTCTCCCAAAAAATTCAAGCATGAGCTTCTTGTGGCGAGCATCTCTCTTCGTTTTTGTATGAATTATGTGATTGTCTCCGTAAAGAAAACGATATACTGTAATATTTTATGCATATTATAAATGAAAAATGTACAAACAGTCCGTGCTAAAAAAATAAATTAAAGCCGACGGTTGTGAAAGCAGCTCATTTTCAGATTTTCCCCTCCTCCAACACGATATATGCCGAGAAAGCGCGCGGTGAAGGACACACTGCCTACGCGGCCGAAGTGGCGACAGACACACCAAATATCAAGCCACATAACTACTAGGGAGCTGTCAGCGACACTTGACTTCTATGGCGTGTGGAGTGAGCTAAAACGTTCCGGGCAGACGTCGAAACCGCTCCGAGGCCTAAATAACAGGTTCTGCTACGTGCTCCCTGGCCGGTCCGCTAAAAGAAAACCGGTGAAGACTTCTTCCTGGCGAAGAGGTGGTGCTGCAATATTTTATTGCAGGTATTGGCGAGCAAGTCGGTGGCGGTAGTGTGTCCTAGAGGTTCGTGAGGCTGTGGTACTGACGCTTGTGGTGGAGTCCCTGACGCTTATGATGGTGGCGTCGCTGCTGGTACTGGAGGTTGTGGAGGTGGAGCCTCTGCTGAAACTAGCGCGTGTGGTGGTAACGTCCCACCTGGTTCTGACTTGCGTGGTGGTGGGATCACTACTGGTACTGACGAGTATGGTGTGGGGCCGTTAAATCACGGGGACGTTCAATTGTAGAGCTAAGAGGTCGTGGTCGTTCAAAACGCGCATCAACCACCGGTGATAAGACGAATGACGAGAATCCTTATGGAAGCCTTGCTCGTGATTGCATCACACTAAATGACAAACAACCACCACGTACCGTGCCGCCACCAATGGTGGAAGATCTTTTTCTAAAGAGACTGGTAGCATTCGCGCCCGCCAAAGAGCCGTGGATGGGTAACAAGGATTTTAGTTGTGTGGGCACTGCAAACCTGGTTGGGCGAGTTGTGCGGCGCGTGAAGACGAGCTTTGTACAGGCAATTTCTGCAAGTAATGTGGTTGGGCACGCAGTTCCAGATCGTAGTGGCAAAACTGAGCGTGGCTGTTGTACAGCGTCGCCTCGAAAACTACCAGGCGATCAGGCGTTTGCCTAACAGTCTTGCATGGCATGATCTGACTGCCAACGTGGGCGGTGGGGACCTGGGGATAGATACACCTGTTGATATGCTCAAGGTTTCGGCGCTGGACGATCCCTACGAACTGTATGACCCTGAACGGTTCCTGCCTACAAGCCTCGCAGAAGTTGAAGCGGTGAAAAGCATGCATTTCCAACCTGACGTTGAGATGGCGCCTCCCAACGATCTGTATGATCGCATTGACAAAACCACAGAGACTCAGCTGCTGCCAGAGTATCGCCACCGGTTTGACCATTCAGCCTCGTCCAGCTTCTTAGCCTACGTGCCACTCTACTTTTGGAAGCAAGTGGTGCTGGAGACGAATCAATTCGCTGCCGTCAAAACTATTCGAATCACTACACCGTTTACGATCGATGAACTGATGTTTCTCGGTATAATGTTTTACATGGCTCTGGCTGGCAAAGGATAGTATTCAAACTACTGGGGGCCACAAACGGGAGGTAATTTGTTAGTGATTACTTATCAAACTTCGTGGTTGAACACACATATACACACACACACACATCTTCGCGAATTTCATCAAGTTTGTGTTTAGTGTGTCGTTCTCGATAAGAAAATATGACCCATATGACCGAGGAATTTAACAGAGTCTTTAAGTTCCCACGGTGGTCGCACACATCGAAGGACTCAAAGCAGCTACAGCAACACATTAGTACGCGTAAACGATGGCAACATGAAGAACCCAGTCCAACAGTGATATCGAGTACTCCAATAAAAGCGTTGTTTGAATAAGGCACCGAATACAAATCGGCCATTGAGGATACTTATTTGTATAATATTACGAATTGCACTGCAACATACCCCCTACCAAACGGCAATACATTTTAGACGGTTTTACGGTGCTAGTTTTCAACCGAATGCCTTCAAGAGAAGCTAGAAATACTGGAGTTGACAACCAAGGAAGACCTTCAAAAGTACAAGCAACATTCTCAACAACTTGTCGGTTCGATTGATGAGACTAAGTTAAAGCCAGGGTTTAGCTGCTGCCGCTGTGCCTATTTTTTAGCCATGGATAGGTGCAAAGTCATGGCTTTACAATACGCCGCACCACTTGTTTGAATACGGCCCAATGATGTTGAACGAGCCCACTGATGAGAGTATCCGCTCAAACAAATACTATGAGTCCTTGACCAATTTTCCAATTTCGACATATTACAGGAAACACCATTTTAGCAAACTCAGATTCTGGATTGAAACTCAGGGAATCCACTATGCGTTTAACGATGTGTTTGTAGAACAACGTCGTGCCACTTCATTTTTCGTAGATATAACGAAATCAATCTGCCATCGGGGGAGGGGGAGGGGGGGGGTGCTCTTCGGTAAACATAAAATATAGTTTATCTTATGGCTTGCTCGGCGACTTCCTGTAGTGAAATTCGCCGCCAATATCCCCAAAATATGTCCGTTCATCATGTTGCACTTGTGGCCATATAATAATATCCTTGCATTACGCGCAAACGGGTTTTCATCGTTGCAGCGCTTGTTCGTTTCAAAGAGCCCGTGCAGTAGTACCGTCACTGCAAAATTAGAAGAACTCACGCAGTCATGTTCCGAGGCGTATAGGGAGACTACTTATTTAGTAATTAGAAGGTAATGTAAGAATAGAAGAATTGGAGATGCTAGACCATATGTTAGCATTGGTATTTCGAATTATTGTACCGTGCAGTAGTACCGTCACTGCAAAATTAGAAGAACTCACGCAGTCATGTTCCGAGGCGTATAGGGAGACTACTTATTTAGTAATTAGAAGGTAATGTAAGAATAGAAGAATTGGAGATGCTAGACCATATGTTAGCATTGGTATTTCGAATTATTGTACTGGCGAGATGAAACGCTTCACCAGATTTTTCTTTCGGTCATACCTAAACAACCATTATCCGCTGGTAGCCTTTCCACACCATAAGATATGTTATAGCTCAATTTTTTTGTTGATTCTTGCTTTTGTATAACTAGCCAACCACCCCACATGAAGAGATCTAATTTTAATATGTTTGAAGGTGAAACATAAAGGTCCCCAGCAAAAAAAAAACACTCAAATCCGAATATTTCTGTTGAAATCATGGCACTATAAAGTTTGGTGGTTGGATGTCACTCACCAGGACAAAAACATAGATGATGAACATGCGTCAAACAAGTTTAACGCCTTTTAAACCATCATTTCTTCGTTTGTTCAGCAATCCTGAATGCAAATCAATGTGCTTCAACTAACGTACAGTTCAAGCAACCCCTATTACACAAATTGTTGCTGTGATGAAGTACTAGGCGTGCACTGTTACATTGATGTATTTACATCAGCAATCGAGGGGGAGGGGGGGGGGCTCCTGAATACAATGAAGGTCACTCGGCTTAGGGGTGAGACGTTATGTTTTACTTAACCTTTTCGCGGTGCAGAGGCGCATTTTTCGCCTTTGGACACTATTTTCAAAACAAGGTACGAAACTACAATCTTAAAAGGCGATATTTTCTCCCTTTCATCTTATTTCCGATGTCATCCTACCTTGTTTTGTTACTACCAGTCAGACCAACGAACTGAAAGGTGTGCTAGTAAATTTGTATTTAGTGTAGTATGTTGCCGTAACCGTAGTGCCACAAAGACGCATACCGAACATAATTGCCACATAAATGATGTGAAGGGCACGCAGACCTGGGGCCAATCAATCCTCTATACAAAAATTAGGTTATATGCATCAATTGGGTCATTGCAAATATCAATATATTTGCGTGCAGACTTTACAGACGCAGAATACAGAGTATTGGTGCAGATTGCCTTTCAGTTCGAGGCGGAAGGCCTGCGGACCACCTGGAAGAATGTGTCCCAACGAATGGACACTATTCTGAAGACCGGGCGTGCAGCAAGAGAGCTCAGCGTTCGGCTATCCTGTCTCAAACGGGCATACGGGAAGTTCATAAAGGATTTTCCTCCTTGCTTCTTTGATGATCAGTTTTCGGGAAAGCTTCTAGCTGGGCACTTCCCTCCACGCCCACCGCGCAATTCTCGAGCACCGGTAAGATCAACGCGCGAACCACCACAGCCTCAACCACATAGTGAAGGGAATTACACTATTGAGCGATCACAATGTGGGCAAAGTGATCAAGACAAATGTGCGGTAGGCGCCACAAATACTACCGGTGAGGTTGAGATACGACGTTTTCTACCATTAAAGCGTTATTGATATTGTGCTTCTGAATGATATAGAAACTAGCAACGACGACAATGAAGGGTGTGCCGTCCGAGAGAGTTTGTGTGATCCGCACCCAGGTTGTGCTGGTCAGGTAATAGCATGTAATCGGGGTGCAATTGTCATACACACTGAGTGCACGACAGGTAAAGTACTGTAGCTTCAACTTTGATACCCGTGTCTATTTTGGGTATGAGATGGCTAATGCTTATTCCGGTTATTGACTGGTATAGACTCTTCGGAAGTTGTTGGTGATGGCGCTATTGTTGGAGGAGGAAATAAAGCTCAGCTAGATCATGGACAGGCGATCGATGCAGTAGCTTTTTTTTCAAGTATTACTCCCCACGATGTTCGACAGCACCTACGGTAATGCCGGTGAAGTGCTTCCACACGGGGTCTCCCGCATTATCGCAGCTACTCGACCTTTCAGGGATACAGAAGTGTTTCTTGATATTGGAGCTGGCGTAGGAAACATCCTCGCTCAGGTTGCTCTTTCAACAGAAGTCAGAGCTTGTATTGGCACCGAGCTTCGGGCAGCGCTTGGGCAAAGCTGCATGAGGTGGCACCTAGAACAATACCCACGCCTCAGTAAGGTGGTGCTCAAATTGGCAGGCGTCCGCGACACGTTCCTGTCTAGCCAAGACCCCATTTGCCAAGCCACCATTGTCTGTGCCAACATCTTTCTCTTCGAAGAAGATGCAAAAATAGTCGTTTTACGGGAGCTCAGCGCAATGATAATGGTAAGATTGCTTTCCTCAACGTCACAGTTTTGCCCGAGACATCGCTCCACATGCTCGAACCTATTTTGCGAGAGCTGGAAACTACAGTACCAGTTGGAGGGGCCCTGTAGTTGGAAGTCGGCGTACCATTCTGTTTGCATATATCAAAAGAAGGTATCGATCTAAAGTATTGCTGATAGCATCGCGTACAAGGTCGATAAGCAATCCGTATTTCTACCGCCAGCACACCCATAGCGAGCTCCAAGTGGAGCGTTAAAGTCGCGCTTAACACGCGCAAGCGTGCCATACGCCCCACGCCCCCTCCCCCCCCACCCACCCCCACACACACACACTACCATGAGTGGAGCCTTGACCAGCTCAAGCTCGAGTGCACAGCGCGCAACTTGAATGTTGCGAAGAACACGAGGAAAGACGAGCGCGTAAAAATGCTCACTGCGTGGGATACAAACAAGGAAAGACTGGAAGCATTGCTGCAGCGCCGGCGCAAGCAAACCAAGCGCAATCATGGCAATGATGATAAACGTACCAAGGGCTGCATGTTTCCCCTGATAAATGTGCTGTTCTCTAATCGATTCTTTCAAGCACTTCTTGCGACGGGAAATCAGCTTACGCGTGAGGAGATTGATCATGGTGGCTCGTCGTTTTGGAGCGAAGTTGCAACAGCATTTGGCGCAGATACAAGCGAGTATAACATTTTGATTTCAGATGACGCTGTGTTTGAAGACATTAGTGCATCTTTCACCATGGCCGGATTCGGCCGCGGAAGCGCCGCCGGAGCCGCTAGTGGAGGTTGAAGTCATGTTGCTTTTGCGAGTTCGCGGGCACATTGCTGTTCCAGGTCGCGATCCGGTCAAGAACGACCGGAATCGCAGTGTGTAGTCATCCCGCAAAAGCCCCTACCCCTTCGGACCGCAACCCCGGTTAGGAACGCCCCTAAATTTAGCCAGGTGTAGCAGTGAAGAATATCCAAAATGGAGGGCTAGCAACGCTTCCTGGCATCCCACAAAGTCCCCCTGGTGTCTCTAACGTTGGCGGCGGTAAATAGGAGACCATTAGCGGCATGTGCGACTGCTTAGACAGCGACTAGGTTCCAGACGCAGACGATGGGCCAAGTGGTGGTAAGATCGCCGATTTAAGTGAAGACGAAGTTGGTGCCTCTGGGGATACAAGGCTCATTTTGATTGGCGAAGATCTTAGCGAGAAGGTGAGCGGGCTCATACGCGAAGATAAGTGCGAGCAGAAATGCTTAAAGAGCATACTAAGGATGCTGTGGACCGTGTCTTTGGTCATGTACGAAAGCACCTGGACCGTTTGGATATCTGAACGACGGACCAACTTATTGAAGCAGTCAATGAGGCATCATCGTCTTCTGCTCTAGTGCATATTGACGCCGAAAAACAGTTTTTCAAAGAATATCGCAACGTGGCCAAGGATGCCTACAAGAATCTTGTCGGTATACTGAAGCATCAGCTATTTGAGGAGTTTGTCGGCGAACCACTGTACGACCCGCCCAATAATGATCTAATGGGATCCAACAGTCCGGCGCGGGCGACAGGTTGAAGTGGGCGGGATGCCACTCGGAACGAAGTGTGCGCATCACGGAAGGACCACTGTGGGGCAGCTGCGAGACGACTCAGGATCACCACGACAGTCGGGGGCTGGGTTCGGGCGGGCGGACGGAGGGCTCACATTAGAATTTCGCGAGTCGGCGGAAAGTGGATTCTGCCAGGAGCGACGGCGACCGGACTCAGGAGCGAGTCCATGGGAGGCACGAGGTGGACAAAGCGGACGGACGGTGACGAACGGTGACGGACTGGCGCTCGGGCACAACGGTGTACGGGTACTAGGCCTACGGACGGTGGACGGAACGGACAGTTACGAGCCCTTCGCGATCCCAGTCAGCTGCGACGAGTAGGGCGACACGTATTCGGTGTGGAGTCCGAGTGGTCGACGGGCAGTACTCGCACTTGGACGACGGAACGGATGGACGGACGGTGGCGGGCGTAGCGGCTAGCGTAGCTAAATAGTCCTAGCCTGCAGGAACAGAAGTAAGGACAGAAACGAAAGCAATACAAATAGGTCGTGTGTCAGTGTGATACACGTCGGCGGGTTGTAAGGAGTTCTACTACCGACAGCCAACGGATTCTTGGGCAGATCGGCGCTGGCGACCACAGAGCTGAAATAGACACGTTACAATGAGAATGAACGGCGAAAGCGGTACAGAAAGCTAGTTTCGAGAAGCGGAAGGATGCAGCGAAGAAAAAGAAGCGGGCAAGAAGTGCAACGTGTGATTATGCAAGTGATGGAGTGGCTGGACCTACAGATGAAGCTCAGCGAAGCCAACACAACAGAAGGATTGACTACCGAATCCCTCGATAAGCTGTACCCCTCACCCCGATTTGCTATAGTATGTGATGAGCACTTTCAGAGGGGACATCCTCAATGAGCTGTACCCAATTAAATTTTATCGAGTGCTTTAGATTATTACGTTTAAGGCGGCTCATTACTTATCTGGATCCAAGGGCTCTCGTGGTAAGTGAAGTAATTAATGCTGTTGTGAAAATATGCTGAGGTATGTGTGTGGTAAGCTGCGATGTAGGGGGCGCAGGACGAAGCTGCACAACACACGATATCTGTGGAAGGCACGTAAAAGTCGGCGATGTCGTTGTTTTTAGAGGGGAGACGGTGATAGAAGACGACGGGGAGATCGGTTTTGCGGTGAAGGCGTATTTGATTCGTACCTGTGCACAAACATGTCATGTAGGCTATCTACCTCATCGACTATTACGTGTTAGGGCTACATACGAGAACACAAGGGCTACCGTTGTAGAATATCTCAGAAAGACCAGCAACAGCAAAAAAAACAACACCGCTCTGAACATGGGTATTGTTCGCTGCTTAATGCTTTCAACTGTAGAAGAACATTTTAGATCCTAGCTACCAATTCGTCTTCAAGTTCAGCGTCTTGTCGAGTCCGTCCTCCGTTCAGTGTCTTTGCCCGAGGGTTTCTCAATACCGTGGCCTCTTTTTAGCTTTGTTATTTGCCCATCGTCTAATTTGTGAAGGATGGGCATTATGCTTACGAGCTACGGCCTTGATAGGGCTTGTGTTCGGGTTCCAACACTATGAGCAGCTTCTTCCTCGCCCTAATGTAGGCTCTTGCCAAGATATCTTGGAATGGCGCGCATTTATCATCCCCGTAAGATCTACCTGATTATTTAAACCAATAAGATGCAAGTGGGTCTTAAAAGGATTCCTCGAAAAGCTGTACCCCTTTGACGATGTACCACGGGGGTACAGCTCATCGAGGAATTCGGTAGTTGCAGTCTAGTTTGCCTGCAAATCAAAATGATGCTAGTGGCAGATCTCTAAAATTAGATTTTTTTCTCCAAATATACACCTAGAATTTTGGTGTCGAAGCCTTTTAAATACGTTTCGCTTCGATTTTTTTTAACTTTGGAGTGGTCCCAATCGATTCGTATGACAATTTTACACAAGAGTGACCAATAAAAAAATGTCAATATGTCTCGGCGAATCGGACAACTTTTTCAAGCCAACACTGGAGCGAATAAGTGCGATTTTGAATCCTGAATTTGAAGCCAAAAAGTACAATAAAAAGTGTGTGCGAACTTAGCGCAGTTGCGCCAGACGCAATTGCGACATTTTGAACTGCAAACCTCCAAATTGTATCATCGGAAAGTGCGACATCGATTCATTCATTTTTGCGCAAAATGCAGCCGGAAAGTGCTGAAAAAAAGCGCATCAGCACAGCGCGTCACATGTGTTTAGCAGCTTTGGCGCACCAAGTTCTTGTCTTGACGCTGCACTTCGTAGTTTGTAGCACAGCAAGTCGTTAGCTCTGTCGTAGTGGTAGGTAAAACCAAAAGTGTTATTGATTCTTATTAGACGTACTGTCGGAACACAGCACGAGGAGGAAAGTTCCAAGACAGAAAACCCCCATTAGACAAGTGGAATGTTCCACAAGTCTTTCCCAATCAGATAGACTGAAAGGCCTTGACACAAGCGAGAGTTCTTTGGCTACGAGTTGAAAGCTCATACTCCCCCGGAACTCTTGCTTCCGTGTCACTGTCGGCTGCAGCACTAGGCTGAGTTACCCCCAACAGTTCCTTCCGTCAGCTTCGGTACATGCCGATCTTCTGCCAACGTTTTGCCCCGCTTTACCACGGGTTAACCTTTTCCTGTGCACTTCTGCACTGCCTTGACGCTTAACCACGCCTTCGACATCCGCCACGCCCAATAACCTGCGCAGCTTCTCGAACCTTTGAGGTCCAAGCGCATTGGTGAACATGTCGGCAACGTTCTCCTCAGTGGAGACGTACTCAATCTCCAACTTGTCCTTGTCCACCAACTCCGCCAGCTTCCTGCTCTTCTTGGCGAACCTTTTGACACCGTCAAAGTTTCCTGCCTCGGTGCAGACCTTGATCGTGCTCTGCTTGTCCAAGTACAGCTTGCCAGTCTTCTTCTTGAATCCAAGTTCCTTTAACATCTTCCTTGCCCACAGTAAGTCCTCTGCACACATGCTCGCCGCCACCAGCTCAGACTTGCAGGTGTCGTCCGTCACTGACGACTGCATCTTGCTCTTGAACCCCGCCGTGTGCCCGTCCAACTGCAACACAAATCCTGACACTGACCTTGAGGTGTCTGGACAGTTCGCATGATCCGCGTCGCTGTAGGCGCTCACTTGGAATCCTTCATCCTCATCTGAGTCCTTGCACTTGTACACCAACCCGTACGTTCTTGTCCCTTGCAAATACCGGAGCACCCTCTTTGCTGTAGTGTAGTTTTCCTTTGTGTAGCTCCCCGTGTATCTGCTCAGGTTCCTCACTGCGTTAACGATGTCCGGTCGTGTGCACGTCACCAAGTACTGCAACGCCCATAGGGTTCTTGGTACTTGATCTTCTCCTCATTCACCTTGCTCGGATCCGTTTCGATTGGTGTCACCTTCTCGTTCTGCATCTGCGGCGACCGCACCGACTTGGCGTTCTCCATCTGAAACCGGCTCAACACCTTGTCAATGTACGCCGTCTGCGAGAGACATAGTGACTTCCCTGGCAGGTAATTTACCTCCATGCCCAACAAGTAGTGAACTCGACCCAAGTCCTTGATTGCGAACTGCGACTGCAATCCAATCTTCACCCACTTGATGTCTTCACTGTGTCCAATAATCATCACGTCGTCTACGTAGATAGTCATCAGCACCAGTCGCCCACTAATCCACTTGTAATAGAGCCCAACGTCATAATAACTTCTCTTGAACTCCATCTTCTTCTCCAAGTGCTCGTGCAGCGTCAAATACCAGGGTCTTGCTGCCTGTTTGAGTCCATATAGTCCCTTCAAAAGCAAACAGACTCGCCCAGTTCCATCATCAAACTGCTTTGGCTGCTCGATATAGATCGTTGCTCCATCCATCCCGCTGTTGAGAAAGGCCGTGTCGAAATCCACTTGGTCCACTTCCAACGCAAGAATCAGAGCAATTACCAAAATGATGAGCATTGTAGCCTAGTAACCAAACCACAGGAGAGTAAGTCTTCCAGAATTCTTTTCCAAATCTCTGCTTAAATCCGTGTACCACGAGTCTTGCCTTGTAGCGCTGTACTTCACCTCGCTCGTTCTTCTTCACACGCAATATTCATTTGGTAGTCAGCACCTTCACTGCTTCTCCAGTTGAATCCTTAGGCGTTTCCACAAGTTTCCACGTCCCATTCCTTTGCAGCGACGCGAACTCCTTCTTTTTAGCCTCTCCCCACTGCTTCCACTGCGGCGAACGCAACGCTTCCTCTATACTGCTCGGATCCTCCACGTCGTCATTCACCATGAGCTGGTAGCCGTTCATCCGGACGTTCGGTCGTCGATTTCTCCGTGACCGCCGAACTGGCTGTACTGGGTGGTTTGCTCGACGTCCTCCTCGTCGTCTGCCTTGTACCTGTACTGGTACTGCTGGTACACCATTCGGAACTGCTGGTACTGCTGGTTGCGCCTGAACTTGAGGTCCAGCTTGAGCTTGAGCAGGATCTTGAGCTTGAGCTTGTACTTGACCAGCTGCAGCCCTATCTTGATCGTTTTCAGAGTCACTGCTTGACGAGTTGTCGCTTGTATCCACTCCATTGCCTCCATCACTTAGCTCCGCATTGCCAACTGCTGCAGGTAGACCGTCTTTAATCCTCTGCGTCGCCGAGTCATGCACAGCCTCCGTCGCCACGAATTCCACCGGCAACGGTACGTACGGAATATGCTCGCACGTGACCTGTCTATTCTTCAATAAATTCTCCAAATATTTTTTTCCAACCGTGATATCTTCACGAAATTTAACATCTCGAGCTTCCACAATTCTTCCAGTCCGTAAGTTCAATAGTCTGTAGCCAGGTGCCAGTTTAGAGAATCCAAGTAGCATCGCCGGAACCGCGTTGGGGCTTAACTTGTGTGGTCTCTTCGACATGTAGACGAATCCAATAGATCCACAAACATTCACCTTCCCAATGTTCGGTTTCTTTCCAAAGAGTTTCTCCGACGGCGTCTTTCCCTTCAAGGCACGCGTTGTAACGGGGTTACACGGGTTTACACCTGGTGTGTTCCACACATGGATACACTTTGTGTAAGGTACATATTTGATGTACGGACACTCGAGGGAGTGTGTGTGGCTGAGAGCCACACGTTATGCATTTGAAGTAGGATTTTACTTGGTTTTACTATGTTATATAGTTAACCACATACATTTACCCCCTAGGCGGCTAGCCGCAATAAAAGATAAATAAACAGTTTGGATTTGGAACACTAAGAGTAAAGTCCTTTTATTAAGGTCGTAGTTAGTAGGTGCCTTCGGATATTAAGGCCTATTAACCCTTAATAAGGTGTGTGTTAATCCTTGACTCGTTGAGTTAACCGTCTTCCTCTGACGCTAAGCTACGGCAGCCCCGCTGCACTTGGTAGCACTCGTAGTCAATCCTGCGACTGAGTCTTTTGACTGATCCCTCTGAGAGGATGGAACACGCTGTGTTCGCGAGCTTGCCGCCAGGCCAGCAAGAGACGCTTAAAAAGCTTATGTCTCTGTTGGACCCCGAGGGCATTGCTCATCTTGCTTCGCAAGGGCCAGAGGCGGTGTCCGCCAGACTGGAGGCTTTTGCAAGCTACGAGATGGCGCTCTTAGAGCATGTACAAGAGCGCGTGAGCGCAACGGCGTCCGCCGCATCGTCCGCGGCCGCGTCGTCGACGCACGAGTGGTCTAATAGACCGAAACCGCTCATGTTGAGCGTGAAGACCTTCGAGGGGAAGGAAGGGGAGAACCTCCTTCTCTGGACCCGAGAGGTCGAGATGGCCATGGGATCGGCCCTGCTCCAGACTGAGCAACAGCGCGTAGCGCTGGCGATCTCGAAGCTCGGTGGCCGAGCTAAAGAATGGGCACTAACGTGCGGCACGTCTGTGGACGCTGCTTTCCCGATCTGGGATCAGCTGAAACAGCAACTAGTGCGCGTATTCGCGCCGCCTAACCAGGCGTACCGTATACGGTCGAAGTTCCTTGCTACCCGCCAGGGTAAAAAGGAGTTGATGGACTATGTCCAAGAGTTGAGAACTCTGATCGCCGGTATGGCGTCGAGCCCTCTCCCCGAGGCGGTCGCAGTGACCGTGTTTATGGAGGGCCTGCGCACGGGCGCTGCCCGAACGGAAGTTTTCTGTGTTCACCCTGCCTCATTCGAGGAGGCCGTGAACGTAGCATTGAATGCCGACTATAACTTCCAGGCTGCGAGGCATGGTTCGAGCGCTGGTAGCGCGAGCTCTTCGAGCGGTCCTGAACCGATGGACCTCAGCCACGCTGAAGACGAGGCTGACCTCTATGCTGCTGAGCAGCGCTACAGCATCCGTCGATGCTACACGTGCGGGAGCACCCGCCACTTGAGGCCTAGTTGCCCGTTGCGCAACAAGGCCCAGGCTCAATCGAGCCGAAGCACCGCTTCGAACCCTCAACCAGGGTCGTCGCGGGGAAACGACGGAACCCAGTAGGCGCGGGGCGCCCTACTGGGGAGGAACTGAGTTCTGTAGGGCCTCTGGGAGGCAGGAGAGAACGGGACTCAGCCCCGCAGAGAGCTAAGCTCTCTTACTCACGTAGTGAGTGCAAGCCCGGCTTGTTAGTCGTTCAAGCGAACGTGAAGGGCTTCGACAAGCCGTGGAGAGTCTTGATAGACTCGGGAGCGTCCGGCAACTATGTCCGGCGCTCCACTGTTGACGGTTTTAAACCATATGTGGAGGCGCTGAAGGAGCCTCGAAGAGATAAGATCTCTGTCCGTCTTGCGACGAGGACACTAGTGACAGTGTCGAAGGTCTCTATCGACCTGAACGTGAAGTTCTTAGACTTCGATAGCGTGGAACGCTGCTTGGTCTTAGACCTGGATGAGAGGTATGACCTCATCCTTGGTATGGCGTGGCTCGAGAGCCACGAGCCATGGATCGACTGGAAGTCGAAGACGTTGGGCGCTACGCGCCCGTCTCCTAGTGGAGCATTGGCGAGTCATGAACCCACCTCTGCTCGGAGACAGAAGCGCTTTTGGCGCGAGCACGAGACCGAATCGGTCATGGTGCTGGACATTGGTATGTCAGAGTTAGTGAGCAACGAAGTTGCTGTTTGCCGTGAGTGTGACTCACAGGGCGTGCGCGGGGTGGCGCGTTATCCGCCGAGCGGTGTTTGTAGGGTCGCTGACCCGCCGCTGTGTCCTATGGACAAACGTGGAACGGCACGTAAACCGTTGAGCGGTACTTGTAGGGTAGCTGACCCGCCGCTGTGTCCTAAGGACAATTGTGGAACGGCACGTACTCCGTTGAGCGGTGCTCGTAGGGTCGCTGACCCGCCGCTGAGTGTCTCGAATGACACTGTTCCCTCTCCGAGGAGCCATAGTGCGTTGGCATCTAGGCAGCGCGACGGTGATGTCGCCCTGCAGCCCTCATCCGGCCGTGCGAGAGGAGGAAGAGACGCAGAGCGTCTGTGACGTCTTTGACGTCGGACGAGGTGTCCAGCGTGTTGAGCGGTGAGGCTCCACGCGACTGCAGTGAGCAGTTGTACACACTCGTGAATGGAGTGACAGGGGGTGTCGACGGAGACATAAGTCTCGAGCGACTCCCGTCGGTTGATGCTCTGTTAGAGCTGGACGAGATGTCCGTCGCCGAGTTTGGCGAGGCCTTAAAGGCCGGCGAGCTTGCCGAGGTGGTCATGATACGACCCAAGGAGGAGTTGAACTCCTCGTCCGTCGTGGACGAAGCTGTCCTTGAGGACACGAAGCGAGCGCTGAGCGCTAGGAGAGGATCTTCGATCCTCAAGGACCCCTCGGATCCGTTTTATCCTTTGATCAAGGAATGCCACGATGTGGTGTCGAAGGACCCGCCGTCAGGGTTGCCTCCGGATCGAGGCGTACGTCATGAGATTGACTTGGTTCCTGGAACCAAATACTGCGTAACACGGCAGTGGCCCTTACCAAGGGAGCAATGTGACGTCATTGACGCGTTCTTCCGTGCTAAGCACGAAGCCGGCTTGGTGCGTGAGAGCAAGTCTCCGAACTCGACACCCACGTTCTGTGTCAGAAAGCCTAATGGCAAGTGGCGCATAGTGCATGCTTTTAATAATCTAAATGCAGCCACCATTCCGGCGCAGACGCCGATTCCTCGAAAGGATGTTCTGCAGAACAACATGGTGGGATGTACGTTGTACAGTGCACTCGACTTGGTCGACGGGTATTATCAGTTGCTCATGAGAGCTAGCGATATACACCTCACGGCTGTGAGTACTCCGAGCGGTATGCTCTGGGAGTGGTTGGTAATGCCCCAAGTGCTGTCGAACGCGCCTGCGACGTTCAATCGTCTAGTGACGCAGTTGTTCAGGCCCCATCGGGCGTACGCTCAGACGTACTTCGACGACATCTTCGTCCATAGTCGTGCGGAGCACGGGAGGTCTGATGTGGAAAACCATCTTGACCATTTGCGAGCGGTGCTCGAGTGCATGCGCACGAATAAGTTGTATGCCAACTTGGATAAATGCGTCTTTGGCGCGGAGGAGATTCCTTTCCTCGGATGCTTCATTGGGAAGCGAGGCCTTAGGGCAGATCCTGCCAAGGTTAAGGCCATTGTGGACTGGCCGGTTCCATCGAACCCGAAAGACTTGCGTAAGTGGCTTGGCTTAGCCAATTACTTGCATAAGTACAGCGAGAACTACGCTGATATGGCTCGGCCATTGTCCAATCTCCTTAAGAAGGATGCACCTTGGTGCTGGGATGTCGTTCACGGCGAAGCCTTCAAGGCTGTTAAGGAGAGTCTCCTTCACGCGCCCATCTTGGCGCTTCCGGACCCGGATCGTCCGTTTAGCGTCGTCTGCGACGCCTCCGATTTTGCAATCGGTTGTGCTTTATTACAAGCAGACGCCGAAGGGCGTGAACGCGTTATCGCGTTTGAATCTCGCCAGCTTAAAGCTGCTGAGAAGAACTATCCAGTTCATGACAAAGAGCTACTTGCAATGAAGTATGCTTTAGTCAAATTTAGAGTACATTTACTCGGCTCTAAGCCCTTTGTGATCTATACAGATCATGCGTCCTTACGCACTGCGACTCAGTCGCCTCACCTCTCACAGAGAATGGCAAGATGGCTTTCATTCTTTGCCGAGTATAACTTCGAGGTGAAGTATAAGCCGGGCCGGCTTAACGTAGTGGCCGATGCGCTATCGCGCAGGCCAGACTACGAGTTGACTCATGTCACTACTGTGACGTCGTCGGTCCCCGACCTTATACGGAGGGCATACGCCCAAGACGACACGTGTGTAGCTTTGCTACGTGCTCTTGGGAGCGAAGAGTTTAAAGACTCTGACAAGGAATTGTCACCGCGCTTACGCGCGAGGCTGCAGCGTTATACACTTGATCATGGCCTGCTGTACTACAGCACTGACCCTGAGGACACTCCTCGAGTGGTCGTCCCTCACGATGAGGATCTTAAGTATCGCATCCTCTATGAGGTGCATGATACGCCTGTCGGTGGACATCTTGGTCGTGAGAAGACCTATGGCTCGGTGAGCAAGATGTACTGGTGGCCCAAGATGTACAAGTGGGCAAGCACCTATGTGCGTACATGCGAGACATGTCAACGGACCAAGTCCACGCCGCATGCGGCTGCGCCGTTGGCGAGTTTGCCAGTCCCTTCGGGATGTTGGCAGTCCATTAGTATGGACTTTGTGTTTGGCCTTCCCAAGGATAAGGCGGGCAACACGGGTGTCGTGGTCTTTGTTGACCGATTGAGCAAGATGGCTCATCTTTCGGCTGTGCCGGACACCGTTGACGGTGAGGATACAGCTAAGCTGTTCTTAGACAGAGTCTTCCACCAACATGGCTTGCCTGAGGCAACTGTCTCTGATAGAGACCCTCGCTTTACAGCGAAGTTCTGGACGTCCTTGTTCAGGGTGCTCGGCACCAAGTTGGACATGTCCACGGCGGATCATCCGCAGACCGATGGTCAAACTGAACGCGTGAATCGCGTTGTGGAGGATATCCTCCGAAGCGTCTGCGCTGAAGCGCCACGACGCTGGAGCGAGATGCTCCCCCTTGTTGAGTTCGCTATGAACAATGCGGTGCATGCCTCGACAGGCTTCACCCCGTTCTATGTGAACGGTTTGGTCGACCCTCGCGTCCCTCTAACGCCGCCACGGTGTGGCTCTGGGCTTGATGTGGGAGGGTTAGCCGATCGGCTTGCTGATGTCAGCCCAGTTGCGGTTCGCAAGCAAGTCGATGACTTTGTCTCTTTGAGACTGAGCGTCATGCGCCAGGTGCGCGACGCGATGGCTGAAAGCCAGGATCTCCAAAAGGAGTATGCAGATGCCAAAGGCAGGAAGAACATGGAAAGGTTTGAGATCGGGGATCTTGTTTTATTAAACGCTAAAAACCTACCTACACATACAGTGTCTGCGGTCTTTAAGACCAAGTTGAGACCTAGGTTCATTGGACCATTTAAGGTCGTGGCCAAGAAGGGCCTAGCGTACACGCTCAATCTTCCGAAGAAGATGCGTACGCACCCGGTATTCTACGTGGGCTTGCTTAAGCCATACCGGGACCCTGCTCGGGTGAGCTCTGAGGCGCTAGCGCCGGGTCGGACGAGGGCTGCGAAGCAGCGAGAGGCTGCGAGGCAGCAGGAGGCTGCGAGCAAACAGGAGGCTGAGAGCCAACAGGGTGCTGAGGCCCAGCACCAGGGTCAGAGGGCGCAAGATACTGCGGGGCAGCAGGACGCTGCAGAGCAGCAGGGTGCGGAGGCACAGGAAGCTGCAAGGCAGCAGGCGGTAGAGCCATCGGCGGTGGCATTGCCACGGGACGAGAGCCGTACGGCTGCATCCGAACCAAGAGGTCGAGTTGACCCTGCAGCTGAGCAATCTGACGCTCAAGGTCTGCGACCCGCTGCTGCATCGCCTGAGGCGACTCCAGCCAGTCGAGGCGACGCTCGACCTCCTCGAGGCCATTCGCTAGACGATGCGAGGAGCGGTCCACGTCGACGTAGTCGCTCACCGAGCGGACGCGTCTCTGTAGGGAGAGGAAGTCCCCGAAGCTCGCAGCGCGAGAGTCCAGCGGCCGCTCGGCCTCCCCCTGCTCTGCTCGATGAGCATGGGAATCTCCACTATCACGTGGAGCGCCTGATGGCGCGGCGCAGGCGCCAGGGTCATAACCAGTATCTGGTGAAGTGGCGAGGATACCCTCATTCCCAGAACTCATGGGAGTTCGAGGTGCCACTGCGGCAAGATTGCCCTGACGTCGTGGACGCTTACGATCGACGTCGCCCGGTGACGGAGCGCCCGCAGGGCGCGCGACGGAGTCGCCGGGCGCGCCGCGCTTCCCACTACTAGAGTGGGGTGACGACAGGTCAAGAGCTGAGCTCAAGCTCTGACCAGTGGCTGTGCCAACCGACCCATGGCTATGGGTTGGGCTGCTCACAGCGGGAGCAGGAGGCCGGGGTGCCTCGTAGCGTGAGGGACGTTGTCCCGGTACACGCCGTCTTGCTTGTCGCTTCGCGAAATCGAGGCGTAAGCGCCGCTCTAAGCGGATATCTGTTTCCGAGAACTAGCTCGGAGAGCATCGAAGGAGTGGAGCCGTCGGGCTAGCTCCACCCAGTTCTGAAACTGCGCTTCGTAAGCGGCCATCGTTTCACCCTCTGAGAGGACCACCGGCACAGTACGCATGGCCGGCACGGCCTCACCGTTGAGCTGCTGACGCAGGCGCTCCCGGTACTCCGATGGAGTTGTGACTTGTGGAGTCAAGAAGCGCTCGCGGAGCGATTGTCGCTGGGCGACTTCTTCTGGCGTCCCGGGCGCGGGCCCACACGTATACGTGTTCAAGAGCTGCGAAGCAGCGCGCCGAACGACCTCGGCAGGGGAGGCACGGTCGAAACCGTAGTCGCGACGCGACGTGCCCACAATGGGGCGGGCTACAGGTCTGTTGGACCGTGCACGAGATGCAGCCTCAAGCTGCCGGCTTTGAGCCCCGTCCAGGTCGTTGGAGACCACACCTGGCTCAGGGAGCTCGTCCTCGTACCTCGAGGAGAGAGGAGGCGCATTGCGCAGGGCGTTCGCCGAACCATCACGGTTCGGGAACGGATTAGGCGTATGCAGCTCGCGAGAGCGCATCGCCGGGCTTGAAGGCCTCCGAGAGGCAGCCTCCTGACGTGTTGGAGGCACCTCGTCATCGTCTGGGACGATCTCGCCCTGTTCAAGCTCGTCGAGCCAGGCGTTCTGACGCGTACGCGACGTAGATGGCTCGGGAGAGCTAGGAGCTCCGCTCTCACCCGGACGTTGGCTCACGGAGCCGGAGCCATGACGTCGTCGGTGCTCATCGTGGTACTGTCGTACGCTGAGCCGCTGCGGAGCAGCTTCCCTGTCGGGACTGCGGCCTGTGGCCTGTGGCGATCGTGGGCTGTCACGCCCCGACATGCGGCCACTAGAAGATGGCGACGAAGGGTCAGATGACCGTGGCGAGAGGGGAAGCATTTAGAATGCAGTTTCGATAATGGGCTCTGGGAGCCGAAGTTCTTTGAACTTGTGATGAGGTAAAGTGACCTCTAACGTCTTGAGAAGACAAGACCTCACGGAGAAAGTGTCGTGGACACGGGTGTCCACATCTTGGTGGGGGGGTGGTGTAACGGGGTTACACGGGTTTACACCTGGTGTGTTCCACACATGGATACACTTTGTGTAAGGTACATATTTGATGTACGGACACTCGAGGGATGTGTGTGGCTGAGAGCCACACGTTATGCATTTGAAGTAGGATTTTACTTGGTTTTACTATGTTATATAGTTAACCACATACATTTACCCCCTAGGCGGCTAGCCGCAATAAAAGATAAATAAACAGTTTGGATTTGGAACACTAAGAGTAAAGTCCTTTTATTAAGGTCGTAGTTAGTAGGTGCCTTCGGATATTAAGGCCTATTAACCCTTAATAAGGTGTGTGTTAATCCTTGACTCGTTGAGTTAACCGTCTTCCTCTGACGCTAAGCTACGGCAGCCCCGCTGCACGCGTTGCACTCATGTTATCGATGTTAACCACGTACTGGAGCACCTCCGGCCACAACATGGTCGGCATATCCGCCGCCATCATCACTGTGCGCGTCTTGATTGCGAGAACTCCTCCACAAGCGCATTTTCCTCAGGAGTGTAGGCGTGAGTAGGCACAAAACTAATTCCATGTAAATTCAGGAAATTCTTGAGCTTCGTGTTCACGAATTCACCGCCACCATCACTTGAGAAAGTCTTCACTCGATGCCCTTGAGCCGTGAGTTTCTTGATCAGGCTGATAGTATTCTCATTGGAGTCGCTCTTGTGTCTTATAGGAAAACACCACTTAAACCTCGATCCTTCGTCTTGAATCAGCTGAAAGTATCGATACTCTCCGATGCCCGGTAGAAATTTGCCCATATCACATGTATCGGACATTAGGCGCTCGTAGTTTATTTTTGTGCGCTTGTCCACCGCGCTCTTCTTGTACGACATTCTCCTTGCCTTGGCCGACAAACACGTGACGCACTTGAACTTCTTCTTGAACTGCTCCCCCGAAATTTCCATTCCGTCCGCGACCTTCTGGTCGACCATCGACTTGATCGCGGAGACATTCAGGTGTTCAAGGCGCTCGTGCCACCTCATGAGCTCACTGGCGTCCGAGTCCAGCGCCACCATCGCCATGCTCCCTTCTGGTAGCACTCCACACGTCTTCGTCCAGTAGTGTACTCCACTTTTAACGAACTCCAAACGTCCTTGTTTTGAGTCGAGCCAGCACTTACGAGGTTCATGTCCTGCCAGACTAAACGAGGGAATCCAGACTTCATCTTCCATCCTTCCGAGACTCACCAGGTTTACATCACCAGCCGGCGAAAACTCCACATCGTTAAGCTTCACGTTCATGTTCTTGCCTTGCATGTTCACGTTCAGCATCACTGTACCGCTAAAGCAGCCCTTGGTCACTCCACCAGTCCACACCTTGAACATCGCAGTAGATTTCTTCAGACTCGAGAACAGGTCCTTATCAGCGCAGACGTGAGTCGAGCTCCCACAGTCCAGCATCCACGAGTTTGTCGAGCTCGCCTTGTGCCGTGTTGCCATTCCGCACATAGGGAAGTCTCCGTCCTCATCCTCTTCGTCACTGCTGCTGTCAGCGAACGGACGCATGATCTCGGGTGTACTCGGGTTCAGGATCAACATGTTGTTCTGCACACCAGGTCTGTCCTTAGCCTTGTTGTCCTTCTTCTTCTTCTTCGCCTTCCCGATCTTCTCGACCTCCTCTTTACCTTCTTCAGTTGCCTTCTTCTGCTTGTTGAGATAGTGCCAGCAATCTCGCTTCAGGTGGCCTTGTTTCCCACAATGATAGCACTTCAGCTTCTTCCACGCGACCTTACCTTTCTTGTTGTTCTTCACGTTGGTCGAAGTAGCGTTCATCACCGCTTGAGGAACTCCACTCCCATCCATAGCACCACCCATCGCCTCAGCCATGCGCAAACGTTCATCCTTGGACAATAGCGCATTCGAGAAGTCCTGCAACGTCGGCGGGTGTCCCTGACGAGTCGGCAGGTCGAACTGCTGCACCAGCTCCGGGTGTGATAGCTGCACTACAGTTGTCAGCGCGCTTAGCATCTCTCCGTCAGTCACCACCGTTCCCATCGTTCTCAACTGCTGCCGAATCCGGTTCATCACCGCCAGGTACTCAGCCATCGGTTGCCCTTTCACATGTCTTGTCGTGTAGTGCTGACCCTTGAGCAATGAGACGTAAGGGAAGTCTCTCTTCGTCTTGTCGGCGACAATCGTGTCCCACATCTCCTTTGCCGTAGCCATCCGACAAACCTTGTCTGCTTGATCGTCTTGACAGCCACGAAGTCCACGCAGGATTGTAGCTTTCGCCAGCCGATTCTTGTTGTCGAAATCAACGCGTTGGTTAGCGTCATTTGGGTCGCACACCACCGCTCCGGTGACGACATCCCACGCTTCTCGTTCCTCCAGATACAGCTCCACTTCAACTTGATACACCTCGAAGGTGCCCTCGAATCTTGGAGCCTTCGAGCTTCCTCTCATCGCATTCGCCATCTCAGTTGTAGTTATTCAATTCCTTCACGTAGAGCCTTGGGCTCATAACCTAGCAGCTTTGGCGCACTAAGTTCTTGTCTTGACGCTGCACTTCGTAGTTCGTAGCACAGCAAGTCGTTAGCTCTGTCGTAGTGGTAGGTAAAACCAAAAGTGTTATTGATTCTTATTAGACGTACTGTCGGAATACAGCACGAGGAGGAAAGTTCCAAGACAGTAAACCCCCTTTAGACAAGTGGAATGTTCCACAAGTCTTTCCCAATCAGATAGACTGAAAGGCCTTGACACAAGCGAGAGTTCTTTGGTTACGAGTCGAAAGCTCATAGTGTTGAGTACCAATGCGGAAAGGATCGCCCACTGTCAAAAAGCAGAGTGATTGTCAAGACTCAGGCTCACTTTACTCTTATTGTGTTTGTGTTTTGAACTGCAATTTTGGCTCGAACTTAGAGCCCTTTGGGAAAAGACGCAGTCGGTGCAAAGCCGCGAGTAAGGTTCGACTCCAAACTGCCTGCAAACTCAAGACTCAATTCCCACTTATTCGCCCCACTGCGTGAAAACGGCTGAATAGAAATTTCTCGGTAAGGTCTCATCGATATTCAGCTTTACAATGGTGTGCCTAACTCCAACTTTATTAAACTAGCGGAGCATCCGCGGGCAGTTGCTTAAGGTGCGACTGCCTAGAATTATGTGCAAAACATAATTTTCGACGACGCCCCCACCCCCCTTTTCTCATACGACGCACCTACTGCAAATCTTATCAAGATGGCCAAGATGAAGTCTACCGCAGCTACCGGAAGCAAGCAGAGGACGATTAAAGGTGCTGTAGAAGACGTGTGTCGGTGGGTTGTTTGACCATTTACCCGTGTGATGTTGTGGCCTAGGACGATCTACAGAGAAAGTGGCGTTTACCGTCAAACACACAGGTAGAGTAGCTCCAGTTTGACTAACTTCATACATACAGCACTGATGTTTACTTGCTTCCTCAGGAAGCAAGATCTTGGGGAAGGGACAGGTTGGAGAAGATCAGAAGTTGCTTGACAACTCCACCATGGTTGAGAACAACCTTCATGCAGATTCTGGACCCGATACTGTCGATACCAGTAAACGGATCGCGGAAGTGGCCCGTGCTGCCCACGCCCGCGCGGTAAAAGCGCTGAAAACCCAACACCGTACGTACTAGTTTGTTCTACCCTTGATCATGAACGATAAACAATAACTGGTACTGCATGTTTCACTAATGATTAGGTCATGCTGTACGTGCACTGCGCGTTAGTCAAGCAGCTCACGCACGCGTGTTCAAGGCTGCGAAGTACCAACGAAAGAGTGACAAAATTAGTGTCGTGGAAGCCACGGGATGAGGACCACGTTTCCCTATTTTGCTGGAGTTTGCTTTAATGATTAAGGAAGTACTTGAGTTAGTATTGACATTTATTGGTATGGCTTACACAGTTTTACTACAGCCAACGTTTTGAGGTGAAGAGTGTGCTGGTGGCAAAAATTCGAGTGTTGCCGTCTCCCTATTCGTCAAAGGCTTCTCGGATTATTACTCGCGGCTCCCTACCCGCCGCTTTGTCTGTAGCAGCGATGGATTCGCACATCATCGCAAAGGTGATATCTTTGCGAATACGTTCGTACTTCTCATAGTCATAACGCCCGGGTACTTCGTGGAACCTGCGCGCCCTCTTCCTCTCAGCTTCAAGAGCAGCAACCGTTCGTTCTGCTCTCTCGCGTTCCAAGGCCCGTACGCGGGTGAATCGGGCAATATTTTCCTCCTTTGTCCAGCCACAAAAGAGGTTGCTCAACTCTGTCCCGTTATCCAGCAACTTGGACGCGTAATAGCTCCGGGCTTTACCTTGTGACTGCGTAGTTTTGTTGTCCTCTTCTTCGTAGCGCAATCGCTTCCTCGATAGGGCCTTCGACTGAGGTGTGGCTGGGCTTGACACCGGACCACAACGCTCCTGGTGCTTCCGCGTTGGCAGTGGAGTTGAAAAACTTTGACCTTTCGGGGTGCGATTGCAGCGCTGCTTTCCACTCATTGATCGGCACGACCAATGTAAATTCAATTGTGAGCCAGTAGATAGACGTGCCTGCGCGATTGACTGTAAACGTGACAGCATTCCAAAACACCACATTACCTTGAGTACCACGGCGATCTTCTGGCATTTTGCCTTCCTTCTCCAGACCAACAACTTCAACTTAAAGAAATGCGCATCACCAACACGTCTGTGTCGATCTTCACCACCCGCCGAATCGATTAGAAGCAATTCGGTGATCAATGTGCATCCAGTAGCTACCGAGGTAACTGTAATCGATTTTGAGTTCGTGCCACTTGCTTCATTACAGCTACTTGGGTCATCGCAATGCGTTTAGTTCTTGACACTGCTTGATTTATTCGAATTTCCTCATTGCAAAACAGGTCATATTGCTCTTGGGATGTAGTTAGTCGTTTAAGTGATAGCGGATCGGTAAGAATGATGTCATCTCGGCGACGCACTCTCGAGAGAGCTACATACGCAAAAGAAGTGTTGGGTACTGCTGTTGAGTGGAAAACAATCTTTGCACAGGTCAAACCTTGAATCTTGTGGACTGTAATGGCGTAAGCCAGTCTTAGAGGAACTCCTTCTCTGAAAACACTTAGGTCGCTGGTCTTTTTCGTCCAGCTAAGTTTTCTAGGAACAACCGGTATAATATTCGCCACACTAGGCAGGAATGAAGGACCGGCGTACGAATCCGTTATCTGGACAAGTATTATAGGTAATGCTGAGTCCTTACAGAAGATAAAGTCGTAGATGACGCCGTTGGTGCCATTACAAAGACCGGCAGATTGTTCCATGTTAAAGGTCAGTGTCACCGGTGCTCCAACCGCCAGTTTTACCTCTGTGGAAACCACCCGATCTCTGTTTGCGTTTGCTGTTTCGGCTTCCTCTAGTAGTGCTTGGATTGAGTTAGGTGGGATTTCTCTCTGACTTGCTAGCCGCTTAAGCTGCACGGTGTGCTTTGATCGAATTTGAACGACTGGAAAGGTACTAGACGCTAAGCTGATATGGTTAGCTGCGGTAACATCCGCATTTAAATAGGCGATATGTTTAGCTGTTGAAACCCAGTCAGGCATCTCTGCTTTTTTCATGTGTCTTGTGTTAAACAAGTCGACGTCTTCTTGTGTCGCACACTTTCGACGCAGGCGACTAAGAGCTGCATACCATTCAGGGTCGGCCTTACCCCTGTTTTGATTCGTCAAGCAACATACGTATGGAATCGCCTCCCATGTTTCTCTTCCTAGCTGCTGTACTGAGTTGTGTATTTTCGAATAGGGAGTTGACAGAGAGTGTGGAATTACAGGGTCTAGTTGCGCCGAATCTCCCGTAAAGATGATATCACGACCTCCAAATGGTAATTGTCTGCATCTCGGCCAAATTTCTCGCATTCTCTGGTCGATCCAATGCAGCATACCACACGAAATAACGCTAAACTCATCTATTATGACAAGGTGAACATCTTGATATTGGTCCTGTAGCCTTTTTAATGTAGTTGGCCCACCTTTGCCAGTAGCTAACGACTTGTATGGAGCAGAAAATGCGTTGCGTGAAAATGATTTTAACTCTAACGCGGAACAAATCGTTCGACCCTTGATATTGAACACAGCCGTCCCCTGGTGAGCTAAGAGAAGGACTCGTTTGGATCTTCGTCGAGACAAACATTGTTCACTAAACACGTTATGCAAGTCTTTGACGATGTGTTTAATTAACCAACTCTTTCCAGAGCCTCCCTCTCCGTGAATAATCATTTGCAGAGGTAGACATTCACTATTTTCTGTGTGAGTCTTGAATCGTTTGCGGGACTGCCCCATCGCCAGTGCAAACGGAACACTGTGACTCGTCCATAGTATCATTAGTTGGGTTTTCACCGTCGTCACACACGGGGTACATGTAATTAGTGTGTTTTTGCTTTTTTCGACCAAAACGTGTGTTACCACCCACTTCTCGCTGAAGTTTAAGCCAGGGTTTAACATATTTTTTCACGAAGGTACGAGCTCTTTCAACATCTTCGGTGGTATAATTGTATTTTGGTATCCACGTAGCTTGGGGTGTCCTAACATTTTCTTCGTTATTTAAGCCATTTGAGCGTTCGTGCGCTGTTATCTCAGGTTCGGGATCAACAAATACGTACTCGGGTGCCGGCAAACTATTCACGACACTATTTGCCTTAGCATCTTTTAGGGCCTTTATATTTTGCTGTCGTAAAATAGCTAGCTCTGATTCCTCTCTTAGTTCGCAATTTAATGTTTTATCTTGTTCGCTTGCAAAGAATTCAATGCATTCATCATCGCTCTGAGGGAGTTCTGACAGCGATCGCCAGGCTTTGTGTAAAAAAATCTCTGAAAAACAAAAGTGCGGGTTCGTTGTGTCCGGAGATATCCACGGCGTTCCGCGCACGACATGAGGCGTCGAGCGTAGTTTAATGTATCCTTTTGAATCTATTCTCTTCCAATAGTTGGTGCCTGCGTTTGTGACTTTAACAGTATTCACTAGTTCGTACCTTTCGACAAAAGTCGCTAAGGTCATCTCGTCGAAAAGGGAATCTCTTGGACGCGCCATATAAGCAGCTTCCACTTTCTCTATTCGAGTGTCTGCAGAACGAGAGCTAGCTTTGCTCAGATCCCAGTCAGACGCCTCAACTCGGTAATATCGCATACTGTGCCGCATTACTTTCACTCTCGAAACTTGTCTAGACTTACTGTACAAGGGCAGCTCTCGTAGAAGAATAAAATAGGCTTCTTGTGCACTAATTTCCCTAATCGACAGTGTTGCGTTCGCAACGCGCTTCATAATGGCATAGTTAGGCAAATTAGGATCACAACGCTTTACAGCTGCGGCAATAACCTTCTTAAACTTGAGGGTGTCGGGCTCGGCCTTGCTGACGTACGCGGCCGTGTACTCGGCCGCTCCGTACGCGTTCCCAATGAGCTGGATATCCATGTTTGCTCGCCAAATTGAAAGAAGAGCAGGGCAGTAATTATTTATTGTAGCACACTCCCTTTTCAATTGTATCTGTATCGAAGGAACGCCGTCAGTCGTCGTATCAACATGAATCTCGGTATTTTTTTTTCAAGTCCTTTGGATAACCAAATCTACAGTCGTTTCCTGACTTTCGACACGATGACTGAGAAGAACAAACGTGCTGTTGCACTCGATGAACGATGCGGGATACATCACACTCCCAATCTTGCTTTCCTGTCGAGGGAGGTCTCGCTGAAAGAATATCTAAATTCCCTTCTCGTTCTCTTACGCAAGTTGCACAATTACAGATTTCTAGCTCTTCCGTACTCTTTGCCAGCACTGAAATTACCTTGTCAACGTACGTGGCTAACTTTGTGCGTCCAAACTCTGTTTCTGACAGTGTCACTACGTCCGGGGCATCTCGAACCCACAATAAGGCGTGTATGTGAGGGGATCCCCTTTGTTGGAACTCAACCCGCCAGAAGTAATCAACGATTTCGCCTAGAGGCCTTGCTTTACCGCAAAGTATATTGTCAAAAAACGCTCGGAATCGCCTATCGAAATGCCGTGCAGCGATATCAGGATTTTCAGTCAGATATCTTCGTCTCTGCTGACTGCTTAACGATCGAGCCGCTTCAAGCGTTAGTGTTGGATCGCACGCTCGAAAGAAGTCTGGCCAGATTGTGTCAGCTGCACTAAGAGTTAGAAAATACGTAGGCCATCGCGAAGGCAAAACACGGCTCCCTAGCATGCTCATTAGGCCATCTCTGACATTGGCCCAGTATAGTCCGCTTCCACGAACGCCTCGGAAATATGGCTTCAAACTCTCTAGTAGTTCCATCGCAGCATCGATATCCTCTCTCATACTTTCTGAGCACCCCTCAACGGATGCACACCTGGGCTTGTTATTATTTGGGATGGAACCAACCCTACGAACCAAGCCGTCTATTTGTCTACGTTGAATGAGGTTCAAGCAGAAAAACTTAACGTTACAGTGTATTACAAACCGCCGGTCGTGCCATTTCATGATGTGGGCACAGTATTCGGCTAGTTTGTAATCGTGCGTTCGATTTTCGACATCGATCAAAGGATGCATTCCCCCTTCTCCGTTAGGAAAAAGGGTAGGAAAACAGTTCTGCATTAACATTTTCGTGGTGTATTCATTGATCGGATCCTCCCAACGTTTTAACTCGCCCACTGGGTAGAGTGTTTTTCCCGCTGCAACATTCGCCGCTAAAATAATTTTTTCTGCCTCGGTTTGCGTGTCAGATTGATCGGCTTGTAGCTCAATCGATTCCTCGACATCAAAACATTCTTCAGTGCCATTTTTTTCCCGATTATGGTCGTTCAAATTATCATTTGACTGATAATTGGTGGGTCATCTTCCTTGTGAGTTACGCCCTGTGATGGTCGACCCTGCTGATCTCGTGTATCTAGACCACGTGGCATGTCATCTCGTGTCATTCTAAGCTCATTTTCTTCTTGTTGTGTAAGTTCAATGCTAGTTAATGCCGTATCAGGGTTCGAGCTTGCAATTTCAGCCAAATTCTTCTCTGATATAGTTACATTTTTGTAAAGAGGGTTGTGTACAATCAGCCACTGCAACGCAGTTCGAACTACATCAGGCCGAACTTTGATAAATGTTTCCCCTCGACTTGTACTAGATCTTAAGAGAATTACCCCGCATTTCGACAAAGGCCGAGGTAACGAAAGTGTCACTTCATGGACATCATTCCAATAATTCACAGCATTTCCGCGTGTAAATTCTTGCTGATCCTTGTAGAGGTTCATGCACGTAGTAAAACAGACTCCAAGACCAACTAATCTGGCCTCCGTTCGGTTTAGAGCAGCAAGTTCAACTGGTACAGGCGATATACGAAAGCCGCTTGCACGGCAAAACTTAGGGATTTCTTTTTTTGTCAAAGAAGTGTGGCAGCGATTGCATATCCAAATAAAACACATACCACCAGAATCTGGCTGTGTAATTGCTTCAGCAATTGCTTCGCACACTCCATCGGCGTTTTTCAACGGATCAAAGTAAGTTTCCCTAGGTAGGTAGCGCTTCTTCACCATCCGGGCAGATTTTGAAAGCTCACCGCAGCTCCCGCAAATTCGCACTAGCGGGTTGTCGATGCACTAGAAGAAAGCTACGACAATTTCAATTTTGTAATAGAAAAACTGTGGTCAATCACCCAAAAACGTGCCTTTCAGCGTACTGTACGTACCTTGAGTGTCTGCGTCTTGGTCTCGGTTTCTTTGTTCTACTTCGGGTTCTTTTCTGGCCTTCTTCAAACGATCAGGCCAATTTTGAGCTGCCGTATTTCGCTTTCGAGTGTCCTCCAAGCGTTGAATACGAGCGGCTTGGTCAGCTTTCTCGGCATCCTCTAGACTCACGTTGCCTATTTGAGCTGCGGGCTTTCCTAGTACCGTTAGCCGTCTCGACAGCCTTCTTAAAGTTTTCTTTACCACCTTCGCCCCTCGCGCTCTGACACCTGACTTTTTAGATCTCGCCATGGTGGTGTTCACTCGAAAATAACAATGACATTCGCTTTTCGAATGCTATGCCGTTTCAGTATTAGATAATTTAACATATTTCAACGCATTCTGAACGCTGTTCTGTTTCAGTAATAATCTAACACATTTTTGAGGTTTCACAGCGACGTCAACATTCCTCTAGCTTCGACTGGGTTCTAGACCAATACTACTAGAATCTTTTCGAGTGCACTGGAAAGAAGACTTATACTCGCCAGATCCACTAGATTGTACAAATTAGTATATTTATCATTTCGCCAATAAAGCTATTGCAGACCACCGACCGTAGTGCAACCACGAGTCCCCCTGCTATACTTCCAGTACAACACACTTTGTTTTCCGTTCTGCAGCATCGTTTCTATTTTTCAGTTACTAGAAGTACTAAACTATTTAACCCTAGTAGTGGGCATGAAACCCACAAACTAATTATACGAAATCAATTCGCTGGGTTAGCTTCTAGGCTACAAACAGCTCGTTGCTACCTTACGAGTCGTCACTGACGCCACCGTTCCAACACAAAGCTATTCTTTCTAGCTTCAACTACAACATTCTCTCGGCGTCCAACACTCTCGTCCTTGCTGCCCCTCTCTTCCTGCTAGAGCAGCGAGCGATCCACCACACGCACGCAATTACGTTCTAGATACTAAGCACAAATTCCAGCCAAACGCATCATCGGGTAAGGCACCTCAACGATCCTTCTGACAACTTCACCAACGAACAAAACGATCGTACCAGCTACTTGTCATCCGACAAGATGCCATGTTATTTTCTAAGAGCATTTACTACCTTCTAACAAAAAAACCTTTTTATACCAGAAACAAATAATAAAAATGTTTTGAGAAGTGCTTGTTTAATTTCACCTGCTACGGACTAGTATGTCCTTCAAAACTCTACTTCGGCACATATCCTCTGCACGCTGGCTCAAGACAAAAGCACGGCCTTACCTAAAATCAACAAAACACTCAGTGGACAGCTAGTTCCCTACACATTACTTGCAACTCACCGTTCTCTTTCCCATCCTGGTCCCCGCGTAGCAAAACGTAATTTCTTCGCCGCGCTGAATCGTGCACGCTGCAAACAGCCCGCAGCACGCTTCTCCATTCACGTCCCAGCACTCTAAATTGCAATTAGGTGCACAACTATGGTTGGCAAACCTCGCCATTGATCCCTGCTGCGTAGCATCGATGACCTCTCTTGTGTTTGACTGTACGCCATAGTAGTTTCGGGTACCAGGCCGATTCTACAATACACAAAACTCAGACTAGATCCGAATTAATATGTCAGAACACTCACCGCGTATCGTTTATAGTAGTCCCCACGAGGAATTACCTCCCCCGTGTACTCGATGATGAACGAGTCCTTTTCAATTCGTTGTTCCGCAACCAGGCCGATCCCTTTTTGACCACAGAGTGCCAAAGAAAGCGACACCGATGAGCCCTCCTGAAACCTCTGGTTACTACAGTTCGTGTTGGACGAACAACGGCCTGCCACGCACTCTACGTTCATCTTCGTAGGAATAAAAGCTTTGTTAGTGTAAGATTTGGTTTTTATGTCTGTAGAATACTTACAGATCTGTTCTCACAACTTGTTTCGCACGGTCGTTCCCCACCATCCTGGCACCGACACCCACAAAGCGGAATGTCCTCCTTTATTCAGAAATGTTAGTCCTCCCAACTTAAAAAACATAAGTATTCGAGTCACCCACCTCTGAAAGCGTTGCTCTAGGTCGAGACATATACACGTTTTTCGTTATCGGGTTGTACTCTCCATAAGCCTGAACAATGGACCTCGTATCCAATAGCTGCGACCACAAACAACATAAATTAATTAGCATATTACCCCTGAAATTGTCGGGATCGTACCAAGTTTTCGGAAAAGCGAGTTCGTTTGAAGCGATCTTCTTCGCTTCCTACCAGAAACCGATCTAACGTCAGCTGCAATGACCGCTTCCAAGGCATCAGTAGCCGAGGCGGCGAAATAAAATGTGAGAACTTTGTTGAAACCACAACTTTAAGCTACCACCATTTCCTAGCACATCCATCTCTCACATAAGTATCAACCATTGGTCCAAACCTCTATCAAGTATCTTTCATTATTTATTTCCATGAATTTATGGCGATATGTATTTTTTGAATTTAGGCTTAACGGGCTTTGTAAATTGAAAAGAAAGATAAAGAATGGCTACTGCTATACTACTACTACTACTACATGGTACCCACGCCTAACACTCCAACTTCCCCTTCCCTCGCCGTCCTTGCAGTCCTGCCGACCCAAAGTGCTTCACTCCATCGGCTCCTCCTCCTTTTCCTCTTCGTCTTCATCGACCCCATTCGTTAAAGGAGTAACTTCCTCACTTCTGGGGCGTTTGACAGCCTCAAAATCGCCGTACTCACGGATGACCCATGGATCGTTCGGGCCGACAGCCTGCAAGCTGCCCTGAAGCACATCGTGGTAGAACTTGAGCGCATGAATTTTCTTCAGCTCGTATATGGTGCCGAGTTGAAAACGCGGTCTGGTCACTGACCGCACCCTCGGGTCCCACACAGTAATCTTCACCACGCGGCTGTCCTTCCGGAAAGGGTCCATTGCCGACAACTTCCGATTGTACGACTTCCAATGGGGCTGCATGAACCCATCCACCATAGTGATGCGCGTGCCTCTGTTGTTCGTCAGCCGCTCCGAGGACAACACGCACATGATGACTGAGACGAGAACGCCCGGTCCGGTGTCCATTGTCTTTGCAAAGTGGCGCAGGTCCTTAATGGACACAAACACGTTTGCCGATTCTTCAGCTGCCTGCTCACGCAGCTCCGCGTCAACTTCGTCCAGCAGCTCCGCGGCAGAGTTGTCATCGCCGAGTGACGCCATGGCCAAAGTAGCTTGATTGAGATTCGACGAGATGACTTGTGCACCAGGTGGCGAAATCGATTGTGGCAAATGCTCCAACTTATGCATTAACCGGGCAAGTCATGTGCCTGCCGCCCCTCCGAAGCACAGCATCCTGGTCATCCGAGCCACCACCGAGTTATAGTACAGCATCTAAGTAGCAGACATTCTTACTCTTTTTACAGGCCCAGCTTTTTTACGATAACATCAACTCTTACAGGTTTTTCCTGTTTTTAAGGGCTTATAGAGGGATGAAATCGAGCAAGAGAACCGACGCGTCCACAGCAAAAAAACCATTTTTAGCTCAATTTGAAGGGTCGCCATAGAATGACAGAAAATCCCTGTTCAATAAAAATGTGCCCTCCCTTTAAGAACTTTAATGACACGGCGCTTCGATACTTCAAGTGATTAAAGTCAGCCTAATTATTCTTATTATAATGAACACAATGTCATTAAACCCAAGTAATTTTCGCCGTTTTTGGTCCCCATGTGAACGATTATAAATTGTCACCCTAACCCATTCCAAAAACTAATGTATCCACTTCGTAAAAAGATAAACAAGAGTGTAAATAAGAGTGATGTACTCCACAACAAAATACACACGATTATAGGGGGGGCTTCGCCCCAATGATTAACTAGCATCCGTTTGTTTTGCGCGGTCTCATATAGTCAACATTGGAGATGCGAAATAATGGAAATCCAACTGGAAGGGAGAGCATAACTTGCTCGGACGATACCTCCCAGGCGCATCTTGACGAAGAATTTCCAAATCACAGGAGACGAGAAATCGACCTCTTGCCCAACTTGCGTCAAAATACCATTTCGGAGACATTTATCGACTATGGGAGCTCTATCACGAAAATTGGCACAAGCCATGCGTTCTAGACTAACCAGCTCTTCGATGGTTAGAGTTGCCAGCACCTTCACCGCACGGGTATCAACCAGGATACTAAACAGCTTTTGATCCATTGGTTCACCCAAATACCCCCCTTCCAGCATACGAATCCAAGTGTCACCCGATGGGAAAGCCATTCCACTCCTATTACACGACACCCACACTTCATTGAATGCATGAATAGCACTTGAACACAGACCAACGTGTCCACCCGTCAAAACTTCCAATCTGTCACAGAAGGTGTCCATGGCAGGCATTGATCCTTCAAAACACGACACTCCCTTAAACCACTTGGCAACATATTCTGACACCTCGTCACGCGTAAAGTTCAGATCTTTGATCCCAAACAGTATTCGTTCACTAAACTGGTATGACACAGAACATCGACCGTATACGACACCAGGATTGTATGTCGCGAACATCAAGATCCTCAGGTTGTGGGAACCATAACCCGAAATCCATTTGACAGTCTCCCAGAAAATTTGCGCCTTGTGTCTTGAGGAAGAGTCTGGTGTTTCCTCAAAAATCATTTGCACCTCGTCCATCACTAAATACACCATGTAGCCTGCCGCTGGAAGAGTAGATACAGCGTGCGACCAGTCGACCATGCATTTTCTCTTAAAGAGGTCCATGAAAGATTCGTGCTCATCCATGTCCAATAACGTGAAGTTAATCACAGCTAACTTCTTCCTTTTCTCTTCGTGCCTATTGACTAAGGCATCGCTCACTAGTGTCGCTAGTAAGGATTTCCCAGTCATCGGCGGACTTTTAACAAGCACAACGTTGGTCTCTTCGAGTCGATCGATGATACGCGCGGTAAGGGTATCTCGACTCAGCGTTCGTCCTTCGTTTGGATTGATTCCCTCCTCTTCTCCGTCTGGACGAAACCTCACGATATCCTCTTTTACGACGCTATATCCTTGCTGGAATAACACTGAACCAGCAACCCATGGAACCTGTTGAGGTTAGGGCCCGTCACAGGGACCGCCTCTACACCGTGTTCTCTATAAACTAATAATGAAGAGACACGGTACTTTTGACTCTAATAATTAGTGTACTAAAATGTCTGGAACATTAGTACGATGAATGGTAGCGGCAGTTCTAGACTACGTTTCTGAATGCCGCATACTAGTTTCTTGTTAGTAGCCCTGCTACTTTCTTAAACATTAATCTTACCTCTCTTTTTACTCTCTTCTGTCTTCTACGAGCCTCCTGTTCTTCTTCAAGCACCGTGCCCCCGCAACAGGTCATGAGCCCTCAGCAAGCCTCCGGTGACGACTTCCCCCGCCTCTCAGGCGCAAGAAACTTCGACGTGTGGAAGGCCCGAGTCAGTGCGTCACTCGATGGCAAGCATCTGCTCGGGTTCGTCACCAAGAAGGATTACAACGGGGTCAGTGAAGACGAAGATGACGACTCCGACGACGACCTGGCTGAGTCGGACGACGACGACGGCTCCCCCAAGCCTAGCTCCCCGGCTGGTATTGACTCGGATGCGGTTGACTTCGAGGACAGCTCGGATGAGCTGCAGCCCAGCGACGATGATGACACCCCGCCGTCCAAGAAAACGAAGCGCGCTGATCTACCGATCGTTCGCCCGTTTGCTGAACGCCATGTCGGCCGTGATCGGAAGCAGGTTAAGCGGCGTAAGCCTTCTCTACCGTCTGCTCGTCACCTTCGCCGTATGGAGGCACAAACCAAGGCGTTCCTGATGAAAACGATGGATGACACTCACATCCGTCTTGTCAAGAACCTGACAACGGCCTTCGACATCTTCCAGTCCATCTGTACCAAGTATGAGGGTGCGGCCTTTCATGGCGACCCCTACTTCATCCAGCATTTCCTTATGGAGATCGAGTACGAAGAAGGTGGTGATCTGACCAGCTTCTTCCTTGAGCTGGAAAACGCGATGAAAGCCGCGTCTGAAGCAACCGAGTCTCCCTTGACTGACGGACAGAAGTCATTGTACCTGTTCCACTCGATGCCGAAGACTTGGAAGGACGATCTCCGAGTTTGGAAAGGTGTGCGGAAGTATATCCCGTATGACGAACTCAAGATGAGTATTGAGACCAAGGTTCGCGAAATCCAAGCTCAAGAACGTTACAGCCGTATCAAAGGGACACCTGAGAGTCAATCAACTCAAGCTGAACGGGCTCTCATTGCTCCTTCTCAGGATTCTGCGGTTGGCAGCTCAAGCGACTGTCCCTGTTGATGTATGCAGCTACTGTCAGAAACCACGCCACAACATCCGTCAGTGCCGTGCTCTACAGAAGGACTTACGCGATGGCTGCGTTAAGGCTGGCACTGTTCTTCCTGCTAACTTTGAGCTACGCGGACCTAACAACTACCGGTCGCACCCTTACAACAACAACAACAACAACAACAACCAAGGGCGATCTGGCGGTGGTGGGTCATGGCATCAAGGTGGCCGAGGTGGTCGTGGCGGTGGTCGTGGCGGTGGTCGTGGCCGCGGTAACTATGGTGGCAATCGCAACAACAACAACGGCAACAACAACGGCAACAACAACAACAACAACGGCAACAACAACAACAACAACGGCAACAACAACAACAACAACAAGTCCTCTCGTCGCGATGAAGGTGGCTACGATCAGTCACGCCGCAAAGAGACCCTGATTGCTGTTGTGTCGAATGTGCACACTGCTCCAGCCGCTATTAGCCTCACGGCGCAACGTAGCCAGGACTTTGATTCCAGCTGGACGATTGACTCAGGTTGCAGCAGTCACGTTACTCAACATGAGGAATGGTTCAAGACTAAAACCCCTGCAAGCGGAGGCATCACTGTTGGTGGAAAATCGCAGGTCCCCATCGAAGCTATTGGTACTGTGGAGCTTCAGATCACCGACAGCAAGGGCCAACCACGGACGCTTACGCTGCACGATGTCCTCCTAGCGCCGAAACTACAGTATAACCTGCTGTCGGTCGCTGCCGCTGTCGACGATGACTTCCGATTTGGCTTCAAGCGTGCTATGTGTACCGTCCAAACCAACCACCGCTTCTCTATCAAGGCGATGAAATCCGCAACGTCGAAGCTCTATCAATTCGAAGCCTCTCCGCTGACAAAGGCCGAAGCTCACGTGGCTACCACAGGTAAGCCAACTCGACTCATGCTATTGCACAAACGTCTTGGTCATCCTAACATCCGTGTTTTGCAGGCACTCACTAAAGACCAAGCTCTCCATGGACTGGATGCACCGGCTGTAGTTAGACCAGATTCTTTCTTTTGCACTGCATGTACTTACGCGAAGTCACACCGCGCTCCTTTCCCATCCAATAGACATGTTGAACGCTCTACTAGCCCCTTGCATAAATTCACTCTGATATTTGTGGCCCGCTTCCCGTCCCTAGTCTTGGCGGATGTCGGTACTTCGTAGTATTCATTGACGACTTCAGTCGCTACATGTTTACCTACCCGATGAAGGCACGCAGCGAACTCTACTCATGCTACAAAGACTTTCGCATGAAAGCTTTGAATATATTCCGAAGTGATGTTCATACTCTCGAATATCTCCTGTCACCGCCGGATGTGGACATCCAGGCCTTACAGGCTGACAATGCTAAAGAGTACGAGAAACTGGGACGCATTATCTTCTCTAAATATGGGACGCACGCTCAATTTACCAATGCTTATACACCACAACAGAATGGTGTTGCAGAACGCCGCATGCGCACAATCATGGAACGTGTCCGTGCGCTACTGTTAGATGCCTCGCTACCCAAACAACTGTGGGCAGAATGTGTTTCACATGTTACGACACTCCTCAACGTGACACCAAGCACTAACACACAGGATTGCACACCGTTTGAGTTGTGGTTCAATCGAAAGCCAACTGTTCAGTATCTGAAAGTGTTCGGCTGTGCTGCGTATGTCCATATCAACGACATCTACAGGGACAAACTTGATCCCCGAGCCAAACTCTGCATCTATCTTGGAATTCCTGAGCACAAGAAAGGATACCGTCTCATGGACGTAAAACCCCACAGCGTCGTTTACAGTCGAGACGTAATTTTCAATGAGATTGACTTTCCTACTGTTGAAAATATTGAGGTCACTTCAGGCCCACTTCAGCTGCCGGATCACTTAACAGAAGCCCCCATTACTGATGTTGAACTTCCAGCATGTGTCACTTCGGACACACAAACCGGTCCATCTCAGCCTGAATCTCCGGGTGACTTAGGTGTAGAACCACAACATGCACCTATTACCGCATCGAACCAACTTCCTTCCCTTGGGGAGGCGCTGGAACGTGGCGTGTTGACATACTCTTTCGTTACAGAAACGCCCTCTCAACCTTCGATGACAGGTGTAAAACGCCCTCGGTATGAGGAAGGAATCAATCTTAGTCAGTTAACTTCCCGCGAAGACGTTCAGGAAGAGGAAGAACGCATGTCTCTAGTCCTCAGTCTCCTTGCGATTCGCCATGTGCCGGAACCAAAAACATATTACGGGGCGATGCGTTCATCGTATGCAGACAAATGGCATGCAGCTGCTGACTCAGAATACCAGTCACTAATGAAAAACCAGACGTGGATCCTGGTAACTCCTCCCAAAAACCGCAAAGTACTCCAAAATAGGTGGGTCTTTGTTGTTAAATACACTGGCTCTGGAGCAATCGATCGCTTTAAAGCACGGTTAGTTATTAAAGGCTTCTTACAGCAATATGGAGTTGATTACAATGAGATATTTGCCCCTGTCATCCGCATGGAAGTCTTACGCCTGCTACTAACAATTGCAGCTCTCCTTGACTTTGAAATCCACCAGATGGATGTCAAGACAGCGTTTCTCAACGGAACTCTCGACGAGGAAATCTATATGAAACAACCAGAAGGGTTTGTCGTTCCTGGTAAGGAAGGCCTCGTTTGCAAGCTCCTCAAAAGCCTTTACGGTCTAAAACAGGCACCCCGCATCTGGTATCACACCTTGTCCACGTTTTTGGAAAGCCTTGGATTCCACAGACTGATTAAAGATCGATGCGTATTCATGGCGGCTTTTGAAGGCGAGACATGTTACATTGCCGTCTATGTTGATGACTTACTGATCATTGCGCCAACTGTCAGCCTCGTATGTCAGATCAAATCTGCCTTGAACAAAAGATTCTCCATGACAGATTTAGGGGAGGTGAAGTACATCCTCGGCTGGTCAATCGAACGAAACCGCGAAGCCCGAACGATATTTATCCACCAACGCAAGTATGCTCGCACAGTGTTAGATCGCTTTAAGAACCTGGTAACATATCCAGTGGCAACTCCATCAGATCGTAATGCCAAGCTAACAAGTCAAATGCAACCAAATACACAACTTGAAAAAGAAACAGTGCAAGACATTCCCTACCGTGAAGTTGTTGGAAGTGTCATGTACCTCATGGTTGGCACAAGACCCGACCTAGCATTCTACATGCGTGATGTTAGCCAATTTCTTGCTAATCCTGGACAGGAACATTGGAAAGCAGTGATTAGAGGGCTTAAGTATCTCTCTGGTACAGAGGATCTTGGTCTACTACTAGGAGGATCACGAACGGTTAACACAGAAAATCTTGCAGATCACCTCACGGCTTACACCGACTCAGACTATGCTAACTGTCCTGACAATAGACGCTCTGTAGGTGGCTACATCACTATGATAGGCCAAAGTCCAATATCCTGGCTTTCAAGAAAGCACCACACAGTTGTGCTGTCGACCACAGAAGCTGAATACATTGCATTGTGTCATTGCATGCAGGAGCTGATATTCCTGAAGTTACTACTTAAGGAACTCGGTTTCACAACCACGAAAGCAGTCACGATTAAAGAAGACAACCAAAGTTGCATTAAGATCTCAAATAATCCCGAACTACACGGACGATCAAAACACATTGATATTCGATATCACTTTGTACAGGAAAAGGTTGAGAGATGCGAATTTTGTATTGAGTATTGCAATACCAAAGCGATGGTAGCAGACATTTTTACTAAAGCCCTTGATAAGCACCAATTTAGAGACTTAAGAAACAAGTTAGGTATGCACTCTCTCGCTAAACTTAACAGTTAAACATACTTTAAAATACACGATAAATTTCACCATTTATATACTGTATTACCTCACAACTTTTAAAGAGTCACGTAGTAACATGAGTTTTTTCCTTTAAGAACTCTTACATGCAAAGGTTTTCTCAGTTACTTTTCGATAAGGTTTTTACACTGAAAGTGTTTTTTCCTGGCACACAGCCGCCGAATATACATGTACATTTAATTTTACAATAGAACAAAAGTGAAGGTAAACAAATAAAAAATATATTTTGATCTTAATCTAAAAGTGCAACTTTACGAACAAACATCACTCTGTCGATCCACTCACCGTAGTCGACCAAAGGGCGCTGAGACGAGTCGTCGAAAACTGTCCTCTGGGCTCCACGGACCTGGAGGACAAATGCATGTCCAACTGCTAAAGTGTTACTGGCAGCAACCAAGTAAACACCGTCCTCCAAGGAGAGACGTACTATAGCAGAAACACCACGGTGTCCGGTACGGTGCCGGTTAAATTCAATTTCGTCCAATGAAAGTCGAGAACCAGCCACATGTAACTGCAATAGAAATGCACGAAATATTTTCCAAGATACTCCACGAGAAAGGTCTTGATGCAACTCTGTAGCTCTAGCTAGAAAATCTTGGACGTGAGAATCCCGAACACCAAAAGGCTCGCCAGCCAATTGCAGTGCATGTTGAAGTGCAAAGAATAGGCAAGTCCCAGTTGGATTTGCACCAGCGACGCTAGGAAATAATTCGGACACGAACTGAAAAAAATCTTGCTTTCGTCCAGCATCTACCCAGTCATCGACGATTTTTAGAGCATCGCCAAAACCATCCTGCAATAGCATCTCGCGCGGCTCCCAAGTTCGAGGGAGACGTCCGTGCTTCTGAGACTTCCAGAAAACGCGGTACTGAATTTCACCACTGGCTGTAGTAACTCGATCTTTAATATAGGCAACCTTCCATTTTCCAGGCACTTGTCCAACCTTTTTGCTCCGACGCCGTCTCTTTATTTTTCGTGGCCGGGCATGGAATGCTGGCACATTGGTTTGGGGTGGATGGCGAGACCGGTTGCTCCGACGAAGATGCACGGTTGATGATGCCTCTGCTACCGCCACTGACGCCGCTGACGATTGGAGTGGCTCTGATGCCATCGAAGAGGGTTCTGTCGATAGATGTACTGCTGAAAGATGAAGTAAGGTTGAGTCTTCAGGTTGCATGTCGATCTCAGTAGCGGTAGACACGACAATAGCTTTTGTAGGCGCACTGCAAAAGGAGTTGAGTTGTATTCTTTCATTCATAGTAACCTGTGCAACCCAACTGGTCCGTGGCATGATCTCTGGGGCTGGCGTTTGATAACAGAGCCCCAGACCAATCAGCCAGGTCCGTAGGTGCGCAGAATACTAGGCAGGAAGCTCCGAGCTGCTGGAGTCGATGCCCTGATGGAGGCAAGAGTGAAAATGAGTTGAAATTGTGTTGTGAGGCCGAAAGAACGTGTCATTACAAGTTCTACGCTCAGCAGAACGCTCTAACGAGCTCTATTCCTTTGAAAACGGTATGTGAACACCAGGTGAACTGCTGGCAGCCTCTTTAAGAAGTCTATGCTTGCATGTGGCGCCTGCCAACCCTCTGAAAGCCTTCGCACCTGTTGGATAAGACGAAGTAACAGCACTGAATGGCCACGTACTTGTCTATCTTCAATGTCTGTGCCTGTACGAATTTATAACTCTAAAAATTAATTCCTTTCTCGATATTGCTGTCATTTCTAAATATGACAGCTCGTGCACAAGTGGCAAATTAGTCAAACCGCCTGGAGGAACCCCTGACGAGGAGAGCCCGAATCCGGCCTCCGTTTGCCCGTAGGCCCTCCAGGAGCTTCAGAAACGCAAAAAACACGAATTCGTGTAGCCATTTTGTAGATTGACTGAACACTTTTAACAGGTTTTTTGTGGACCAATCAAAACACGTGTATTATATTATCCAATGACGTTCCCTGATGTCGATCCAGGGAGGCTGTTGAGGTTACCGCATCGTTGAAGTCATAGTTCCTACCTAATCTGCACGCCATCGTAGGCTGCTACGCTCGCCATGGGAAAATCCATTTACATGTGGCTACTGAATTTTTTGGCCATCTGATAATATACATGATAAATTTCAGGCTGTGCTATTCTTATCTGCGCCGCCTCGCTCCACCTCGAGTCAGTGTTGGACTGACCGCGTAAAGCGAATTGAGCGGGGGCCTAGTGTCCTAAGAGGGTTGTCGCCACTTGGTTAATTCCCCGTCCAACACTAACATGGTGAGACCGCCCAGATTCTTCTACTCTGTGCTACAAGTTTTTTAACGTGATGTGCGTGCTAACATTTGCAGGTCGCGATACCTACCACCGTAGCTTAACGGAAAAGCGCCCTGAAAAAGGAGACGGGGGTCCGACTCCCTCCGGTGGTCTATTTTCATCAGCAGAGCGAAGAGGCGCAGTTCAACGCGAAAGGTCGCAGTTCAGTTCCGGAGGGTGCAGTTCGGTGTTCGAGTCGGTTGGCCGAGTGTGTGCAGCTCAGACGGAGGAGTGCAGCTCAGCGGTTGAAACCAGTAAGTTTGGGTGTATGGTGCAGTGCGATGTTGTGTAGTAGAGCGATACTCGGCGCTAGCTAGCTAGCAGCGATGTACAATTAATTAAAACAACGTAATAGAAGTCAAGTGAGTTTCATGTTGCCAAGACTTATCACTGTGCTATCTTTAGACACTAGCTTCTTCGTAAACACCACACGTTTCCTCAATGTCCTTGTCAGCGTCAATAGCATCGGCTTCGACCTCGCACGTCCGCAGGAGTGTGACGAACGAGCTCCAATCCTGCTCTTGGACCGCAGGCATGGAGTTGTTGTCGTTGGTAGTGGAGCCCACGTCTAACATTGCCTTCCGAAAGCCAGCCTTGATTGTCTCCGACGATAACGCGGCCCAGGCATCCTTGATCCAGGCCACCAGGCTGCGCCTTGATGGGGGCACCATCTTAAAAGCTACAGCAACACCGACTGCACGAACTTGGCCGACCAGGAAGTCCACCCACTCCTGCCGTAGGCGCGCCTTGAAGGGTTGGTTCCAAGCAACATCGGCAGGTTGGCACACGTAGGTGTATCCAGGGGGAACCTTCATGAGCTCCACGTTGAGCAGCCTTGCGAAGATCAACACATCCACACGCCAGTGTCCGGAAAAATCGTCCCACAGCAACAGGACGGGCTCATGCATGTTAGTTCTACCGAGAAAGTGGTAGCTCAGGAACGAGATTGAGATCTCACTGTTCCACCATGCAGTGGCATTACCGTAGATCTGCACACCCCGTTGCAGAGGCTCGAGCTCCTTCCACACCAACCTGCCAAATCCGTGACGCGAGAAGGCGTTTTCCATCGCAGAAGTTGCCACTTTAGACGGCTTTGTCTTGAAGACGAGGAAAGGGTCGTACTTGTTGCCGTCACTGTCTCCTAACAGCATAGTCGTCACGCGCTCCTTGGTTTTCCCAGCACAGCGAACCCACACAGTCTTGGCACCACGGGCAGCGATCGTCTGGGTAGGGACGTACTCATAGTTGACACCTGGATTACCACAGTCAGATACCGTTACTCGTTCCAGATATTAAATAAACACAACAAACGCACCCGTTTGGTCGGCATTGTATACCTTCGAGATCTTGAGCTCCTTCATCTTGTTGCGCACTGAGATGCTGAACTTCTCGGCCTGCGCAGCGGCGTCGGCAGGGGTTGTTTGACCAATTCTTGTGCGCCGACGAATGGCTAGCTTGTGGCGCCGCAGGAAATGTTTACGCCAGCTCCAGGTAGCTGTAAAAGCACCATGAGGTAAGTTGCAGCCGCCGTACACCTCTAGCGCTTGCAACTTCAGCATCAGCGAGGTTACAGGAACGCCGTCGGCGCGGAGACAGTTAATCCATTGCACCAGCTGTTCCTCTGCAGCAGCGGGTAACGTCGCACCCATACCGCGGCTGCGGTCGCGGCAGTGAAGTCTGGACCCCCCAGCACACTTAGCTTCAATGGTGGCGCGAACCGCTTTCCAAGCGTAAAATTGACGCTTTTTACTGCGTAGTTGGTCTTGTCCGAGGCCCGGGTAGAAGTAAGTGACTGTGTCTTCCATTGAGCCTTTGTCAAGGTACATTAGCACGTTGAGCTTATGCTGGTATGAAACAGCAGTGCGTTTGTACTGCTTGGGTTTCGCCCCCTTGCCTGTTGTGCGCTTCCTTCCTGTTTTCGCCATTGCTGGTGTCAAATTCCGTAGTGCTTGGATGCGAGTCCAAACAGTGGAGCTCGATCATGTTAACTATGATATCCATTTTAATGTAAATTACATGGATGGCAGTCCGTGAAAGCGAACTATGATATCAGTTTTGTAGTAAATTACAAAGGGCTTTATGATATCAATTTCTGCGACAGGATAATAAATGTGTTGTGATTGGCTTATCGACTGGGGGCTTTATGATAATTGTACGACCTATGACTTCAACGATGCGGTAGGGCCCGTCACAGGGACCGCCTCTACACCGTGTTCTCTATAAACTAATAATGAAGAGACACGGTACTTTTGACTCTAATAATTAGTGTACTAAAATGTCTGGAACATTAGTACGATGAATGGTAGCGGCAGTTCTAGACTACGTTTCTGAATGCCGCATACTAGTTTCTTGTTAGTAGCCCTGCTACTTTCTTAAACATTAATCTTACTTCTCTTTTTACTCTCTTCTGTCTTCTACGAGCCTCCTGTTCTTCTTCAAGCACCGTGCCCCCGCAACAGAACCAACACCAGCACGTGGATCGTCCCGTCGGGGATTTCCCTTGGGAATTTTGTGTGAATTTTGTCCGTCGGGTCGTCCAGTTCCTCGTTCATATAGAAATTCACCACTTCACGAGGGATTTCCCCATTTCGTATCCGGCGCATGAGAGGATCCTTTGGCTTCAGCCACTCGCCTTTCTCCTTCTTCGCTAGGAAGAGCTGCAGTTTGTCTGCATCGGTATCTTTCAAGCTGTTCGGCGTCTGATTTATTGGAGATACGGGGGCCGACAGGCCCCCGTATTTCCGATTAATCTCCGATTAATTCCGACTTCCGATAAGAACTTCCGAAAATTCATTTGAACTTTAGAATTCATATCGGTCAGTCCTATAATCCAAACTTTGAAAAGACGCATGGCACAGCAAAGCGGCTTCGACGCTAGCGAAGCGGGCTATATTCAGGCCAAGGAACGAAGCCGATTAGTTAAACAAGCATTGGACAAGAAGTCTTTCCCACCTCAGCTCGTGTGTCCTGAATTCGCAGTATCAGACTCGTCTTTGGTTTCACTTTTTTCTCGCCCCCTTCTCGTGTGGATTCCAGAATGTTTGTCTCAATCAGGAAAGCCATTTTGTGTTGTTCGAAGCTGTACGTGTGTTCCGCGTGTGAAAGACTACAAACAACGGGTCGTGGAAGACGTGGAGTTCAAATTTGACGTTCTATACGTTAAGTACCAGTGTAGTTCTAACAATTCTACCACGTTTTCAACTCTAAGTTCGTCTTTTGCGGAGTCCAACCCGGGTGTGATGATTCATCTACCTTTCGTAACATGCAAGAAGACTGGGCTGTCTAGACGGCTACTGGAACACGTTCATGATGGTATAATGTCCCCGAATGGATTGGCTAGTACGATTTCCCATTTGGAGCGTCGACGTCAGAACCGCTACTATCATTTACTGTCAATTTTCGCGTATGCAGTGAAGCGAAATCACGAGCGGAGTGCTACATACGTTCCTCCTGTACCGCCATCTCTTGCGGGATACCTCCTGAAAAACAAAGTTCTCTCTCATGGATCTTTAACTGACACTTGGCTGAAAGTAACCAATTTGTATGGCTCGTTATGTGAGATCGTAATGCGGCAAGTTGAAGTGAAAAAAGTAATGAGAATGGACCATTCGGTGAAGTTCTGCAAACGTCTTAAAGTTTTCAGTGCCCAAGGACAACGTGAGAACTTAGTCGACGCCAAAATGCTACTTTTATTACAGAACGAGATTGGTCAGATACTTGGTCGTCGCCTGACACGCTCTGAAAATCATGATGAGACGGGGAGTTTGCTTCTCGAGGTAAAGTCCCAGTTTGCATCTGGCGCTGACCAATTTGTTGTTAGCGACAATGCTACAGCCGTGCGAAAACTAATTGGAAAAACCTACGGCGACGCAGTCCAGGTCAAACAAGATCCCTTTCACGTTATTACTCGTTTCAGTGAAAAAGTGAAGTCGAAACCTGCTCGCAAGTTCTTGAGCAAGCAGCTGAAGGAAGTTATATATGATGTAAACCGGGAGCTCAGAGCGCCTACTGACATGATGACCCGGTTACGCGATACTTTAAGCAAAGTTCGGGTCGAGGAATTGTCTTGCACTGAGGCTGAATGGAAAGGGTGCATAGAAAGCAACGTCCAGCAGATAGCTCGAGGGGATCTTCATGTTGAGTCAAACGTGTACACTGAAGGTGGCGGGCCTCCTGTCCGAATAACTTCAACCAGTCAGTTAGAAGGGTTTCATTCTGGCTTAAAGAAGTTACTTGGTCGGGACGTGCGGGCAGAAGTTGGACTTCGCATCCTAGACATCCACATCGTTCAACATAACCTTACCATAGGAGCAAGATACGGCAGAAACCCCGATCTAGGCCAGCTTGATATTATTGCAGCATGCCGATCGGCAATTTTGTGTAGCCACGAAGCCAGCGGGCTAGTTGCAACGTCTCGCGATCAGGAATTCATCAATAGGCTCATGTCCACACCTTTCAAACCGCCTCAGTATCGATCAGCAACCCCACAAGATTTCTCGTTTAAGACGTGGCAGACTATCTTTCACAGTGCACGTGTCCAACCCAAAGCCTTCGAATCTAATCTGACCCAGTCGAGACAGCATTTTTCCTCCATCAAAGAACTGCTTACGAAAAACGCTACTGCACTTCAAACCGGAACTATTGATCGGCGCGTATTCATGCACTCACTCCGACTGGATGATGCCAATCACGAAGGTGCCACCGGATTTTCTGCAGAAGAATACGAGTTACTTCGGCAGTTGCGAAGGGAGCAATTCGCTCCTCGTCAGACATGGGCAGAATCTGCCCTCGTCACGACCGTCATGTTCAATCTTGTAGTAGCTACCAACAGTAATTCCCAGCTGAAATTACGGCGTCGCAGCATTCGCGCCGTGATAGCTGCCTTGAAGACGATGCATTCCGACGTACACACGGCTGCTTCAAACTTACCGCAACGCTCCAACATTTTCCAGTTCCATTTACAAACCCAAGAAGCAAGTGTTGAGATGCTATCAACCAACGAACAGAGCCTGCAAATTGACCTCTTCACGGCAATCCGTTCCTCAAAGTACATTTCTAAGGCGGAGAGGATCAAAGTTTTCTGCATGCTTCTTGATTTTGCAGCATGTGTTTGTGACGGAGTACGTTCTTTCACTGAGAGAGATATGAGAACGCGGTGGGAAGCGATCAAGAAGGCGAGCACCACCGGAAAATCATTGAAAATCAAAGTCAAATTACTACCCGATGTAGCAAGTATTGTTTCATCACAGCCTCCAGAGAATCCGCCACAACAACATCAACAAGTGCCTACCAACACGATCTTCCAAACTGATAATACCACGCTACGACCGTCTGATAACAGTATGCCTGTAGTTCCATCATCCAATTCTGCCACTTATTCGCCACATCCTAGCCCCGAGGTACCGCCACTACACCAACAACTCCAAGTTTCTTTTGCAAGCCACGCTCCTCCTGCTCGAATTGCAAGTGAACACCTTGAAGAATTGCGAAAACTATCGGCGAATTTGCATGGTGTCCGAGGAAAATGGCCGCATCTTCTAAATGTCTTCCGGTCATACTATCCAGGTGTGGAGATGAACGAGAACACGCTCCGCATGCGCTTAAGAAGCTCCAACACGAGCTCAAAGGTGAAAACAGCACAAGCTGGCGTGGTAGCACCATTAGCAGAGCTGCAACATCCAAAAAAGCGGAAAACAACTGCGTGTAGTGCTTGCCAGAAGCGGCGGAAGAAGTGCGGAGAGGATCCGAGCTGCTTATACAACATATCAGCACAGAAGAACACTTTGGTTAGATATTTTACACCCAATGAGTAGCAATTCATGAAGTCTCACTTGTTGTCCAGCTCACTTTGAAGCAGGGGCCCTGTTGATGCAGATTGAAGCGCGAACTGCTAGTCCACCGGCAACCACTGGGAACTGCGATGTTCTTCCGTTTGTGATGGCTCTTTGTAGTGATAATATATTATGTGACCCACACGAAAAAATACAGGGGGAAACAGCAGGAAAAACTGGTCAAGTTGGTCAAGCTGGTCGTGCTGGTCAAATCGGTCTCGGGAGAAACCCCAGTATTACCAACCAACCCGGCGTCTGATTCTTGATCGCAATCTTTAAGTGGCCCACCGTTTGACCTTTGCCAACGTTTACCGAAAGCGCGCCTCCCACCACCCCAACGATCGCACAGAAGAGCTTCACCATCTTTGCTCGAGCCGGCGAATTCTGGAATGAGTGAGAAGGAGCCCGCTGTTATGGCTTGAACGTCAAATTCCATCCATCTTAGCGTGCGAGCTTTCCAGGTAGCGAACGAGAATTTCATACTCAGATTGTGGAAACCTCAGTACTAGTAAGACGTGATAGCTTCCACGATGTCAGGAAGTCTCGGGAACAGATAAGTACAGGGTGCAGTCAAATTGAGGGACCGTGCCGTTCTGTACGATGATACCTTTGCCGTCGAAAGAGACGTTAGCGCCATTCAGCACGGTCTTGACGTAGCCGTCAAAGGTGGAAGTGCCATACACCACCATGGTGGACTGCTGAAGAAGCCGAGTTTAATTGAAGTTAGCGAAAAGGTCTCGACGATAGCACCAAGCCAACTAAAGCTGCAGTCGTAGCCAGAATAACCTTCCAACTGAAATCGGGTTGGAGTCTTGAGATCGAATGGCGTAATGGCATGAATGTCGGGTGTCTCCATGGGTAACCTTCGAGCTGCAGCCGTGCACACCTTGAATCAAATTGATGATGGCTTCAACTAAGCATTTGTGCAGTCAACGCCTTTCTATGGCATTCAATTTCGATCTGTGCTCCGTATGTACACTGAACTTCATTCGGCGACATCCATTCGGCGACAGCTTTGGGGATGCTTTTGCGGATGCTTCCGGATGTGACGGGATCTGTTGCAGGTCCCGCCATTTTGCTAATACGTACGTGAATGAACGACTGGACAGAAGCGCACGGATGAGTCATGTATATGCAAAATATCTTACGTCGCCTGGAAAGCAGCACCTGGAGAGATACTCCCCCACAGTAATGTCGTTTCAGAAATCGTAGAGGGTGTGCTGATGCATTGCGCGAACATATTTCGCTGGTCTACGTCAAGGAACTGCGAACGTAGAACCGCTACCGGCCCGTGCTCTGATGCTCTTGCACTTCCTGTGCACTGCGACAACGGCAACGACGCGTGGTAGACGGACCAAGGTACAGCGCGTGGTCTTTCAACCAATTGCGCAAACAAAGGAAAATGCTGCTGGTTGTCGCGCCCGCTCTCCAGCCAAAGCACCGGCACGTGGAGTCATTGTCCATTTTCCCGTCTGCCAGACAAGCACGATGGCAGCTCCATCGTCCACCCCCCGCTCTGCTCTCTTCACGCTCGAGGATTCCAAGATCGCGTTCAACATCTTCTGCTGCATTTGTGGTATCGGTTCCCTCGGTATGCCGTCCAATTACGCACGAGCCGGTTGGGGATATGCAACCTTTGCTCTTCTCTTCATGGCGTTTGCCAACATCTACGCCACCGTGCTGCTTTCCAAGGTGCTGCTGGTCGCTCCTGCTTCGGTGAAGACGTACGGTGACCTTGGCGAGTGGGTCGCTGGGCAATGGGGTCGTTTCTTCGTCGTCGTGTCCCACATGGGTGTGTGCCTGCTTGCGCCGTGTGCCTTCCTCGTGCTTGGTGGCACTTTGCTCGATGTGCTGTTCCCCGATTCGTTCAGTCAAACGGTGTGGATCATTTTCATGGCTGTGCTGGTGATCCCTGTGGCGTTGATCCCGACACTGAAGGAAAGTGCCAGCATGGCTGTCGCTGGATGCCTCGGCACGATCATTGCTGATGTCGTTGGTGTTGCAATCCTCCTTTACGAAGAGCGTGGACACCCGACGCCCCCTACTCCCGATGTGACGCTCCACCAGGTGTTGACTACGTTCGGCAACCTGTCGCTTGCGTACGCCGCTGCTATTGTGATCCCCGACCTCCAGCGCCAACACTCGCAGCCGGAGCGTATGCCCCGTGTCATTATTGTGAGTGTGGGTCTGGCCTCAGCCTTCTTCCTCGCCATTGCCATCATCGGTTACGTGGCTGGCGGGTGCCAACTCTCGGGCAACCTTCTCTTTTCGATCGTGAACACGTCGGACCCGTACAGCACTACTACCCTGGGTTTCACGGCCGACCGTGGCGCAGTGGTCATGTCGTACTTGTTCATGCAGCTTCACTTGTCTATCGCCTTCTCCACGATCCTCCACCCGGCTTTTTACATGGCGGAACGTGTCGTGTTGGGCATGCACAAGGTTGACCCCCTTCCCATCGAAAATGACGAGCAAATTGAGGAGAAAATGTCGTACCTCGCTGCGTCTTCTCCTGCAGTGGCTGCCACCGACCTTGAGAGCAACACGGTTGCACCGAACCAGCGTGTGTCGGCGACGCAAAGCGAGGAAGATCTCTCCGAGTACAAGGGCAGCGTGAACGTGATTCGTTACGTCCTGGTGCGCATCGCTTTGATCGCAATTCTCACCGTCGCTTCCATTCTGCTCAAGGACAAATTCCTCGACCTCGTGGACTTCACCGGCGCCACCGCCATCACTGTCTGCAGTCTGATTCTGCCGCTTATCTTCTACGTGAAGGTGTTCTGGACAAAGATCCCTATTTGGGAGAAGGCCCTTTGCATCACGATTGCCACTGTTTGTGCTGTCGTCGGCTGCTACGTTATGATCTACGCCGGAAAGAACTTGTTCAACCCGGATGACGAATCCGCCACGTTCCCGTACTGTTCAGCTGAGTTCCAGGACGAGCCGTACTATGTACGGAATAGCACGTCGAACTGATCGGAACAACCACTTGCTAGGATGTATTAACCCAGATTGCCAATATATACTACTACTTCACAGACTACGCAGCAAACATGCAGTCTGTATTTTCTTTTATGTAAAGGTATCAAGTTGAAGAGTCTACGCTAGTTCCTTCTGCGAATGCGGAGCGGGTGAGCTTCCGTGTTGAAGACGTACTTGTCCAAGGGGATAACACTCTCGGGAGCTTGGAGCAAGTAATGGTACTTCAGCGTCTCGGCCAGGAAGAAACTCTCCATCTTGTTCTCTGTTTGGGCTGGTAGCTTCGTGACGTCTAGAATGGCAGCGTAGCCATGTTTGACTTTGGTGTGCGTCTCCAGCGCCTCAAAAATTTCCCAGCCGAACTCGCGGTACTTGGGGTTCTTCGTAACTCGATAGAGATAGAAGAGGCTCTCGATGGTCTCCGGTCGAAGGCGGTATTTGGGATCGATCACTCGCATTTTGGGAAAGCTCACGATGTCAGGAGATAAACCTGTCGGTTGACGGTGGTAGAATTGGTAGCAGGTCTCCATCAGTTTCTCGGCCAGCTCAAGATGCTTAGCATTTTTCGCGTGGTCTTCAGTCTCCGACAGCGTGCCTAAAGCCAGGAGTCCTGGGACAAAGCACAAGAGGTGGTCCATGCGCTGGACATGCTACAGACCGAAATTAAACAAATACGAGGAGGTTAGAGGTTACATCTGCTTCTCTGAAATGTGCCTGGTTCACGCACCGATTCCGACGGAACTTTCATTTCTTGCAAGAAGTAAAGGTCATCAGGAATAGAGAAGTACAACAGGTGCTCCTCCATACCCCTGACTGCATCATCGTAGAGCTCGCGGAGGAACTCGTCCTCCTCGCGTTTGCCACTGTAAATGTACACTTTCAATAAATACTCGTAGAACGAGTCGCCCAGTGCTCCCAGTGTGATAACACTTCTCTGGCTATCGAATCTGCCGTGAGTAGCGTCAAAGTGAACTGGAAACAAACCCGTCTTCTTGTATGATCCTTCACGCTTTAAGATCTGATAAAAAGCATCACCCTACAAAGCAAGATCACACTCAAGCGTTAATACACCCGCGTCTAAGACCATCTCTGTACTTTACGTACCATCTCGGCGTATTTAGGATCTCCTGTAATATCCGACAGATACCGCGTTTCAAGCTGAAGCGTTCCAACATCAGCGATATGAGCCCTACATCAGCGAAGCAACATGAGTCCAGGTACAATTAATAAATCATTAATAAAAAACGCCAACCATACCGATAGCCAGCCCAGGCGGCGAAAGTCTTCTCCTTCGTATACGGGTTAAGGAGCGTGTAAAACACTCCTTCCTTCTCATCGTATGCAGAAGTAAGAAGGTCCATAAGTTCCTTGGCTTTGTGTTTGAAAACAATATCTCCAGAGAGGTCAAACGCGCTCAAGAGTCCACCCACTTCACGGATGATGGTTTCAAACACAGAGACTTTGTTGCCATCGCGCCCCAAATGTGAGAAATCAAGATGGTTGGCAACATAATCCCTAGCTCGCTGAAACTCGTCCTTGAGGTCCATGATCCATAGTGTATCCATGCCGTCGACCAGCGAGCACGCAATGTCGCCCCAGACATTGCTGAGCTTCCAGCCGTTCTTTGGGTCCACTTCGTCCCCACCGAACGCGTGCTCTTCGTAGTTGCCCCACGCGAACTTCATCGCTTTGCGGACGGCCAGACGCCGAGCTTCCTGCTGCTCCGAAGGTACTGCTGTTACCGTCTTGTCCGGGTCCTCCACGTCCGCGACGTCTTCGTCCGCCAGCATTTCCTCAATAGTCCCAAGTCCTCCATCGCCACCGCCACCTCCTGTCGCTGCTACGTTCGTCTCCGTCTTCAATTGCTGGTCCAAACGCTCGTTTCCTCTGAGATGCGCATTTCCGTTGCGTGTATCCTGATTCGTGGCGCCCTGTAGCTCTCCCACATGCGCTGGGACGCCACCTAAATTGGTAGTTAAAATGGTGTACTGCACCCATACAAACAGCGACAGAATGAAGACACCACCGAGAATCCCCACACGCTTCCAGGTCTGCAGCTGCTGCGAGCGCTTGCGGCTCTTTGCAGAGAACGAAGGCAGCATTGCGACGAATGGTGCCACCTTCCAAGGTGTTTTGGGCAGGTTTTGTTACTTTATCAGAAAAATTACAATAATTCGTACTTAAGATTTATTTGTTATTGCGGAAACTATTACTTTCGTTTAGAAGATTTCCGCTGGAAGTGGGGAATCCGTCCACTCTTACCCGTGGTGTTAAAAAGTAAAGAGTTAAAGGATCACTGCCATGCGCGGATGTGGCTGGACGTTGACGTCAACGAAAGGCACGAATCCATCAGCTTCCGTCTCAACGACTTAATGCTATCTTGAAGCGTCTAACTAAGGTGGAAGTATTCATCGCTTACGACCACGCACATATGTCGTGTTGAGCGTGCGATGACCGCTGGCACAAACAGTTGACCCTAGCGCATGCATTTTGTGGGCGTCAATAGATAGTTGCAGTGTTCAGCGAGGGTTTTGGTGAGGTTATTAAATCGCATTTTTGCAGGTCAACGTCTCCGTTTCCTGGCGTTTACGAATCCTAAATTTCTAGTCACGCCTGCGGTATCTGCGTTGCTAGCAGTCCAAAACCTGAATAACGAATTATGTAAGACAACGCCGAACAGGGCCTGTACATGTAGGAACTTGGTCGACTTCCCAGGATGCCCATGATCAATAGCAAAAAACCAGCCGATTCTGGCTTCATTTCAGTGCACGACCTGCTTCATCTTATTCGCTGCACGGTTGTCTAAAGTTGGTACTTTCAAGATGGAATTATTCAAGCGCAATGCTGAAGAGCAAAACAAAGAGCTTTGTCTACATGTACCAGCCAACAGCAAAGGGAGGTTCTTGTTTCAGCGCCTCATTCGCCAATTGAAAGAGGCGTTAACTGTAGTGTAAGTTGATGTATTTGTCGAAGCAGTACATGTACAGTAGCAGGATATTACCGATAAAAATCGTACCAACCTCTCGACAATTTTAGCAGGACAGACTTTTGATGGCGTTCAGAGCGTGGACCGCTCCACGAATGACTTGTACGGGGCAGCAGGTTGCGCTCGCCTTTCGTCTCCCTCCGTTGCGACTGCGGTGCCTAAGAAAGAAGCCTGTCAAGAGGTGAAATGGAGCCTTCCGCTCACAATCTCTTTCGGTCACAAGTGCGAACCACCTTCAAGCACGAGTGGATCAGACAGTCATGAAGTCAACTACAGAGTTAGCTCCGCCGACGCTGGCCATGTCGGAGAAGGACGGCGACCTGCTGCGCGACCTGGCCGAAACCCTCGCGGTGCACAATATCCAGCAGTTCAACACGCTTCTGAAGACCAAGGACGGCTTCGCGGACAACCGCCAATGGAAGGAGCTACGCCGCAAGGACGGCGTCCGTATTTATCGTGAGCGCAGCCGGCACAATGGTCTGCCCACCACACCCTCACTGCTTCTGCTTGGTACAGTCAAGGGTACACTCGACGATGTCATGTACGGTGCAGTGGCCACCACGGACGAGGCCATCCGCATCAAGTCCAGCTGCATCCAAGACGGTGTCATCGATAGCAAAGTACTGCAGGAACTGGTGCAGCCCACGTTTGACGACCCGTTCCACCACGTTAGTGTCAAATGGCGTCTCTACAACAACCAGCGCGACTACGTATCGCTGGATACCACAGGCATTGCGCACACAGTGAAGCGTGAACGCATTGGCTACAACATCTTGCACTCGGTAGCCTTCGCCCAGATCCCCGACATGGAAGACACGCACGGTATCGAGAGGGGAAACATGTCGGTGTGCTCCCTGTACCGTCAGAAAACCCCAACGACCGTCGAGTGCTACGTCCGCGGCTTTTTCGACTTTCACACACAAAACGAAATGGTAAACACTATGTCACTTCAAGCCATCGCGGCTCAGTGGGCATGTTTTGCGCGAAAGTGTGACTGTGCGTTGGTGAAGAAACTTATCTGGCGCATGCGCAAGAGCTCTGGCTGCACGGCGTCGTTGTCCCTGCCTGCTGATCGGCCTTCAGTTTCCCAGCAGCCACCAGCTCCCATTCCGGGCCGGTGTGCAGTGTGCTCAGGGAGCTTTGGCTTTCTCGGGACAAGCCACAAGAGCTGTAAAAGCTGCTTACGACAAATCTGTACACGATGCTGCTCAAAGCGGCTCGTGTGCATTGTGGCTCCCGACCAACGCACTCTGCTGGAGAAGAAACGACGGTTTTGCTCGACTTGCCTCGCAGATGCAGCCAGTTGTGACACATTGGAAGTGGCTCGAGAGGAACTGGTTAATTCAAAGGCATTCCGTGAGGCTTGCGCAGCTGAAGCTCAGGTAATGGCTCGGACACCCAGAGCTAGTTTTATGCAAAGTGCGAGTCGGATGAACACTCGATGCCAAATCGGCCGGAGCTCAAGGGTTGTTTAGGACGTTGAAGTGTATTGGAGATTCTACTGAATAAGTTGGACCGATGATGGATTGAAGTTGGATACTTGTTGGACAACCGGTCCAACTATTTCGAATATTAGCCCATCTATATTTGAGGTTGTGCTGAGAATTATTACGATAGAGCCGAAAAAGTAGGACTGTGTACACAATATTGTGTGGTTGCGTACCTAACTGGCTCGCACAACAGAACTTCCAAGTCCTGCAACGTATTCAAGAGTTGGTGGTCCTTGCCAGAAGTCCTACGTCGCGACAGTGCATCTACGGAACGGCCTGGAGAATGTACTGACAGGTGCAAGTGTTCCGGCAGCAGAGAGGCAATCGATGACTGAGGTGAGGGGCTCTCGTACATAACTTGAAGGAAAACTACGCTACCGGTACTGTGTTTTGGCTGACAGTGTTGTTGATTATTCTATACAGGGCACGCCGACCTACTTTTGACTGTTTTAAATGCTATTCGTGCTGCAGAGTACACATGATAACCAGGTAACATTCGTGGGTGGTTGAAGATGCCGCCACGAGTTTTTTTTATGAAAAAGAAAAAAAACTAACTGTACTTAAGCCATGTTCGTTCTGCGACGTAAGAGATTTACGACTGTGGACCACTGCAGTTGATCTTTGCGGCGACTGTAATTTCGCTGCGTTCGATCCCAAGCGGTAGCAGATCCATGGCAGTGCTCAGCATTTGACGGGCCTGGTGAATGGACGGATTGGGGGTGTAAGTGTTTGTCTGGCGTGCAATATTCTCGATTTTTATCATGACGAATCTGAAGTCTGATAATCTCTTTCGCGCGTTTTTGCTTGGTAGGTCAATGGGAGAAAGTGAACGATACGGCGGCCAATTTTTACTAGGACAACCAAACCACCAAAACTCCCAAGCTACTCTTAACGATACCTTCGGGAAGGTAAATCCATTCAGTGACCAGTGCGTGTGAGGAAATATTGGTAGCTGTTGTTCAGATTCTTGTGGTTCATAAGGGTTATTTGGCTGGTTAATCAACTCTGATGCTTCATTTATATTGCCACGTAGCGGGGGAACGGGAGCATGTTGTTGTATTACTTGAGTAATTGCAGCGGAGTTGGCGTGAATTGTGCGCACCATTTGCGTCAGACCAGCAGAATCCAATGCAGCAGCAACAGCTCCAGTGACAACGTTAGTAATTGTATTCTGTGAAGTTGACAAGGTATCCATTTCCCTAATACAGATAGCTCCAGTGACTTCATTTATGACATGTGGAGCTAACGCTTCAACCTTTTCGTCCAAACTAGATATTTTTTCATGCAATTGAAAAATGCTGGTGTCCACATTATCCAGTCTGTTTTCCATATTCACGATAACCCCAAGATGATGTGGCACACCACTAGCTCGGATTGCATCACCAGGACGCCAACGACGACAAACCACACTAGGCGTTAGAGAATGCAGTACAGTCCTATCACGGAACAACGGAGAGGGGAATAGCGCATGATTGGGGTCTAAAGATGCTTCTAAGTGCTCGTGGTGATAAACCAACGATGCCAGCAGATAACAACACATTTTTTGCATTGCGGCAGGAGCATTAGGAAAGCCTAACTTGACAGCGTCCACACACTTCGTCATTTATTACTTCAAAGAACGGGGTAAAATCGCAAAATCCGGTGTTTCATAGGGTAATCCGGCGACGAAGCGGCCAACGACACGATCACCAGCACCCTCATACCGAACATAAGTGTCTTGTACGCCAGGTAAGTTCCACCCAGCTCTTAGACATACAGAAGCAGAAGATGGCCCACCCGTGCAGCATCCGGAAACATAGGTAGACGCACCCTTACGAGCCGAGTGTGATCCATAGTCTGATGCTTCTCGTCCTGAAATTCGAAGTTCTTGTGCTACCAGTGGCAATTGCATAGCCTTTTTAAAATTTTACTGTATCGGTCATACTGGTTGCTTCCACTAAATAAAAGTGACATTTTGTTGAATCCAATGACAGAAAAATAAATCGCCAGCGAGAGTATAGGACAAATATCAGGTTCCATTGGATTAGCATATACATGTCGGGGATCACGCTGTCGTTCTCCTTCTTCGTCGTTCTTCATATGTCTGAACCAAATTGCAAGTGCATCTTCGTCCCACTCAATATGTTCGTAGCGAATTGAGATAGAGTTGCCAGCACGACACATCAAATTCCACGAGATAACCAAAAATGTGTGACCAAATACGAATTTAGGTTTGGTTTCTTCGCGCATTGCCTTACAAAGTGTCTGGAAAAACGAAAACGAGAACCGAAATTTGCCTTCTACTAGGGATTCACCTGCATCGTGCTGACGGCGAACTACTGCGCGCTTTAGACCTTTAAAAAAGCGTTTTAGCTCATCATCGAACTCAGTAGGCATTTTCACATTGTAGGTACGATACAAATGAAACAGACTAGATCTCATCGAACTGTACACGGATTTGCCTGGCTTCTTGCCATCCCTTTTCCGTAGAGACATAAAAAAACACTCGAAATCTTTGGGTGTGATCTGCAGAAGCAGAAGTGGTGGTTGATTAACTTCTTCTTGTAAAAATCGTTTAACGCAAAGAGATTTCTCCTTTAGCATCGCCGATTCTTCAACTCCACGAACACCACTTAAACGATCACGTAAGTGGGGTGTGATCACCTCAGGCTTGTTGACATGGAGCCATACAATAAATTTGACTGTGCCGTAAGCGTACACTTCCTTGGACTTTTTGTTGACAACGTTTTCTCTGATTGCTTCGACTTCGTCGACGAGCTGGTCCATACTGGTGGTGTATTTAAGATGGCGTCTGTTCATCCACTAAGTACGCATGTACGTACTAAGTTCGTTTCCATTCCTTGTCCAACAAATTCTTACTACATATGAATAATGGTGTGAAATAGTCTACGATGGTTCTGTGGCTTTGTTGCCGTTTGTGCATTGCACAAACAATGTGCAAGCCGATCCAAGCTCCGTTGGATTCCACCGAATGTGGCGACCAATCTGTAAAGTAACTTTTCTCGGTGCAGATGTACTGTTTCCTTGTACTCCGTCCCGATGACGGACTTCATGGGTCGTCCAGTCCTTCCATGAACACCAGCGCTTTTCGTCAGGTTCAGCGTCCTGGTAACCAAGAGATGAGAAGGGCGTGGCGACGACCACTGGAGAAAGAGTTCGAATTCGGTGACAGACAGGCAAAGCGGTTGCAGTTACTTTTGCTTCTTACAGGACCGTCTTGCAATCGACCGGTCGAACACGGTTCTGAGTCGTGACGCAAGTCACTGGAGTTCTCGTTTCTCCGTGGTCGACACCTAGCTCGAAGTTTAGTCTCGGTGGCGTTTCGATTTTAGAATCTGGTCGAGCTCCGAAGGTGGATACAGAGCTCGTGGTCAGTGTGTCGCGAGGGGTACCCTGGAGCTGAGCAATTGGCGAGGTTGCACCGATTGGAGCCACTACGTGGTGCCCGTGGCCAGGGATTGAGGACTGATGTAGTAACTAAGTAGCGCAACATCCTCATTGTCATATTGATCCGCCGCCAAAAGCTTAAGGCTGTAACTGAAGGCTGTAGTCTGAGACTACTAGTCTCAACGGCTAGGGATAACGCGCACACTACCCAGCACCACCATCTCCACATGAGTCGCCGTTTTTTGGTTGGGCCAAGGTACAACAGCAGTGCCGACCGAATTTCAGTGAGTCGCGTAAGCCTCGTGGCGGTTCAGTCGACGCCTTCGATGAGCTTGCGCGTATGCGCTTCCTCACTGGCCGATACACCGTCCGAACATCCTGGGAGCAGAAGCGTCAACAACGTTGGCCAAAGTTCCGACCTCTGTAGTCGGATAAGACGGTATTTGTATTGCACCTGGCGCCGCTACGTTGCCAGCCCAACGAACTCTAACGCAAAGGCCAGAGCTCCGAAGGCAAACGTGACTTATTATTCTAGCCTACTGACTCTTCGTTGATAAAGGAAGGCACGCAGGCGAGATCCAGCTAAAGCACTGGCCTTCGAGCTATAATTTGTTCTCAAATGCTCCGTTTGCTTCGTTTGCACGCACACTGAAGTGGGAGCACTAGCTTAGTGGTCCGTCATCGCTCACTGTCACATTAGAGCTTAGCTGCAAAAGCCACCGCAGCTATGAGGCTTGTTCACTTGCTACCACAGCCCACGATTTCTAGGCAGGACTGCGGCATGTTGCAGACCCTTGCCGATACTCTTGCAGGGCACAACATCGCCCAGTACAACACCCTCGTGGTGACGAAGGATGGCCGGGCAGATCCTCATCGATGGAGAGAAGTAAGACGGCGAAGCAATGTGCGAATTTATAATGAGCGTCTTGTCACTTCAACACACTGTCCTGCTACCCCTCAACTCCTGCTACTCGGGACTGTTGAGGGCAAGCTGGAAGACATTATGTATGGAGCTGTAGCCACTACGGACGAAGCCATGAAGATTCAATCTGCCTGCACGAAGGATAGCGTTCGAGACAGCAAGGTGCTGTACGAGATTGTTCACCCCAGCTTCGAGGACCCGTTCCGCACTGTTGCTGTGAAGTGGCGACTCTATGAAGGACGCGACTACGTGTCGCTCGACGCCACCGGAATCATCAACGTTCGTGGACGCGAACGGATCGGATACAGCATTTCACACTCTGTGGCGTTGTCTGACATCCCAAGCTTCGAGGTGACTCACGGCATCGAACGAGGAAATATGTCGGTGTGTGCATTGTACCGCCAGAAGACGCCCACAACGGTCGAATGCTACGTACGGGGCTTTTTCGACTTCAAGACGAAAAGCGAGGTGCTCAAAAACATGTCACTGCAGGCGATCGCGACGCAGTGGTCGGCGTACGCACGGAAGAGCACGTGTGCTCTAGCCAAGAAGCTATCCTGGAAGGCGCGCAAGAACTGTGGCTGGAGCTCCCAATCCGACCGAACGTATTCATTCGCCGACGATTTAGATGATTTCGTGTCACCAATGCAGCGGCAACGGCCTCAAAACCCCAATGAGCCAATTCGATGTTCTGTGTGCCACAAAGCTTCCAGTTTCTTGTTGCCGATTCGACGATCTTGCACGAGCTGCGAGCTCCCAGTGTGCTCCAAGTGTGCAGTCAAGAAGACGGTGGTCGCCCTTGCGCCTGATCAGCACACCGTTCTCGAAAGGAAGCGCTCGTTCTGCGTCTCGTGCATCGACGCAGTCGAAAGTTGTGACGTGCTTTCGATCGCGAGAGAGGAGCTCGTCGGTCGCCAAGAGGAAGTAGACGAAGACGACGAAGGTGCTTACTGGGCTCGACTCTCGTCGATGACCGTTAACTCGAGCTGTTTGTCGAGTATCACATCTCGACAGAGCAGCATGGCCAGTCTCAGCAGCTTCAACCGTCGAAGTATCGTCAGCCGAGGCGGCAGTGACCTCGCATGAGAAATTCAATTCAAAGGGTAATGAGGATCGTTCTCGAAGCAGAAGAGCGCGACAACAAGCAGTCTAGTAATTAAAAGCACGCAACACCGTCAGGAAGTGCTGCAAAACCTATTTGTCTAAAATATAAAGTAATTTCCTCCACATGTAGCTAAGTACGCATCCATATACGAACTTAGTAGCTAATCTGGTAAATGAGCGACGTGCCACCCCCGACGCCCCCGCTGCCTCCCGCCAGTCGACGGGCCAGCACGAGCTCCGTGAGCTCCGCAGCAGCGGCGCAATGGTCTCATGTAGGTCACCACCGCACCAGCATCCCCCCAGAGGCGACCTTCGATGAACAGGACACGCAGATCAAGCAGGATCTCCTGGCACTTATTACCCAGTACCTCCAGCAGGAAGGGTTCTCCATGTCTAGTGCTACAATCCAGGACGAGGCCAACGTCAAACGTCACGGTAGATTGCAGGAACGAGACGCACTACGTCGCTTAGGTGCTGCCATTATGGACGGAGACTGGGACCTCGTAGCTAAATTATTGGGCAAACACCTCAAGAAATTCCATGCCGCCCATCAAGGTTTCCTCTACGCTGTCTGCAAACAGGAGTATCTAGAGCTCATTGACCGACAGGAGTATCAGAAAGCCTTCACCTTCCTTACCACGCACCTCAAGCCGCTGGAGAAGGTGGCGGCTGCCACGAGCTCCAGTCGTCACGAGTTCAAAGAGCTCTGTTATCTACTTACGTGCAAAGCTGTAGGGGAGGCAGACGCTTTCCGTGACTGGGAAGGGGTCGTGAGATCTAGAGAGAAACTCGTGGAGCAGTTGAGAGCTACATTTGCTTTGGAAGAAGTCATCTCCCCACAACAAGACGGAGATACAACCGCTACGATGACGACGCCAGTGGCCATGCCCGACAATCGACTGGTGCAGTTGCTGCATCAAAGTGTGGCTTATCAAATGGAATTCAGTCGATATCACCCGAAGACGATTCCCAAGGTTACGACACTGTTGAGGGACTTTGAGTGTGAAGTACTACCGAATGCTGTCAAGAGCACGTACGTCGGGCATTCGCAGAATGTAAAGTTTGTTACGTTTGTGGGGACGGATGGTGAACTGCTGGCTTCGGGATCTAGTGACGCAACCATTAAGCTTTGGCCCACGGAGCTCCCCGATACACCACAAGATAGCGGGGAGGAAGAAGTTAACGAGAGTACTGGCTCCGTCTGCAGACAATGGACGCGAGATCTTCTTGGTCATTCATCGAGAATCTGGTATTTAACGGCAAGTGCATCAGGGGAACGCCTGTATTCGGGATCGGGTGATGGCACCGTAAAGGTTTGGGACTTACGTGCTGCTTTGGCTGAGCGTGCTGCGGCTCAACAGGCTCTCAACGATGACTACGATCTATTGAACGGTCAGCGTGGAGCAAATGTGATGCAGTCAACGGTCGAAGTTGTAGGCACGGGTACCTCAGAAGCTACCTCAGCACTTGCAACCGCAACAACGCTACCTCACAATTACTCTGTGACTTCAGCCGAGTGTCTCGCCACGCTGATGAGTCCAAATGGCGGAGATGTGTATACAGTAAACCTGCATCCGAACGAGACGCATTTGGCGACTGGAGGTTACGACCAAAGTGTGCGTTTGTGGGACATTGCTACTGGTGCTGTTGCCAAGACCTTCCGTGGACACTTTGCATCCGTGTGCGACGTTCAGTTCAACAGACATGCCAACTTCATTGTGAGTGGGTCAAAAGATGGCACCATTCGTCTGTGGGATATTCTAAGTGGTCTTTGTGTCCACACATTACGTCAGACGCTTGGTGAGGTAACGTCCATATCAATGGCTTCGAATGGCTACACGTTGCTAAGTGGCTCGCGCAACAACAGTAATCGTCTGTGGGACTTGCGTATGCTTCATACTCCGCGCGCTCACTTATCGACAGGACTCAGTAGTGGGGTATCAAGTGGCGGCTCAAGCGGATCACTCAGTAGTTACTCAATCGGAGGCAATGTTGGCGTTGTTAACGGCTACGGGTCCGGCTACACCTCAGCGAACGGTGTTGGGATTTCAGGAGGCGCTGGTTATGGCAGCAGTGGTAACTTGAGTGCAAACGGAAGCAGCAGCGGTGGGAGCAGCAGCTTTTCGGGTGGCCGCCATGCAGAGCAACGACCACTGCAGCGCTTCAAGGGTCATCAGAACACCGCGAAAAACATCGTGCGAGCTTCCTTTGGCCCGCGTGAAAGCTTCGTGTTGGGTGGATCAGAAGACGGATTCGTGTACGTGTGGGAAGTGGCTACGGGCAAGTTGCTGGAGCGGCTCTCTGGCCACCGCGGCGTGACGTACAATGCTCGCTGGCACGAGAAGCAGGCGCTACTTGCCTCTAGCTCCCACGATGGCACAGTCAAGACCTGGTGGTGGCATGACAAGACTACTCAAGTGTGAGCAAGTTATTACGCGAGTTGATCCTCGACTTCGGCTCAAACAAGCAGCGTATCGGATAGTATAACAAATCTATGATGTTTTCTTTGTATATGGTGTTAGATGATATCACTCACGCCAGTGTACTCAAGAAACCTCTTCCAGACGATGGGGAAGAGGTCAGCAACGTCTTGAGCAATCTGCTTGCACTTGGCCTCCTGCTCCTCACCTTCAGCAACTCCATGAAACAGCTCTACTTCGAACAGATACTCAAGGAACTGCTCGCCCAGTGTTTCGTAAGCGTTGGAGACCTCGTCCGAGATACCAAGGAATCCTGGGATAGCTTGAAAACGCTTGTGCACCGACTGCTTCCCAATTTTCAGTGCTTCATTCGGAGTCAATGGCTTCGCTCTACCTTTCGGAGGCTTTTTGGAGTAGAGTGTACGGCAAAACGTCTTGGCCTTCTCTCGTATCGCACGGAGACACACGTACCAGACACTTTTGTGCTTCTGCATGCCAATGACTGCGGCTTCTTCATCCAGAAACAAATGCACACCGCCTTCGTGTTGATAAGCGGACTTACTCCGTTCCAGTGCAGCATCAAATTCATCAGGGTTAAAGTCAACGATGTCGTACGTCACTGTGCGAACTCCAAGAGCCTGCATGAACTCGTACAGCAGCACAGGATTCACACAGATCTCTGTACCATCCACAATGTCCAAAGTCATCAATGACAAACCGTAGAACACAGGAGTATCCTCCGTCAAGTAGTCCAGCAGCTGGACGTGCTGGTGGCCAGGACAGAGCAACTCGAAAGACGCAGTGGCACGCGTCTGCCACAGGAACTCACACAATAGCGTACGCTTTGTCAACTGAAGGCTCAGCAACATCTTCAAGATGGCAGTTGCAATTGGTGCTGCTGCAGTGTACGGGTCGCTTTCTTTCTTGTGTAGCTCTCGAGTACGTTCAATATCTTCAAGCGTTTGAGCCATCAGATGCGTATTCTTCGACCCCAGCACGTAGACAAATTCTCCATCGCTCCGCTTCAGAACTGACAAGTGTCCTGCTTCACCATTTTCCTTTGTCGTTGAAATCACCCACTTGGTAAGTGCTTGTGGCTTGGTGAAGAACTTAGACAGCTCCTCCTCTTCATTCCCAGTACGTTTCTTGAGCTCTCCATCATCTTCCTGGCCAGTGAACTTCCTGTATCCTCTGACCAACGGAAAGAAATAGGTACCATTTTGTGTCTTCCACTCTGCAATGCAGTTACCCCGTGGCAGCCACTCCCTAGCGTACTGAGACTTCAGATACACTGCGTCATCAGGTCTTCCAGGTTTTCCTACTTTAATGTCATAGATAGTCTCCAGTCCAGGCAGAAGCTCTGGCAGCACATGACGCTTTTGCACCCTCACGTCGTCATCCTCCCAAGCCTTAGCTAAATGTTCTTCCCACTTCTTTGATTCTTTCTCCATCTCTTGTTCAAAGCTCGTCGCACCTTCGTGTTGTCTTTGAAGGAAAGTTTCGAGTTGGGTTCGGCCCGTGCGCATGTGCACCGTAGTGCTGCCGGACTGACTAAGCTCCAACGACTCCAAGAAGCGGTTTAACTCTGCAGGGAAGCGAGAGGAAGGCGCAGCAAAGGCTGATGAGTGTGTAAGCTTGGACTCCATTGCGCTTGAGCAGTTGCAGGCGAATTGACAAGTGAGCTACAATTCATGCACATTTTCAGATGACCATCACTCATATAAATTCGAAAGAGTGACATATTAGTGACAAGTTGAAGTTGCCTTTTTCAGTTCAAGTTTAGCATCCAGTTCCGCCAGCGATACGCAGACAAGAAGTTGACGGGTAGATGGACATAATGTTGACCATAGTGGAGTAGACGAGAGCGAAGGCAAAGTAGGCCAGCGTCACAGCGCCCAGGATGCGACTGGAGCCTCCGTTGCGCTTGAGTTCATTGGTCTCGGCCTTCTGCTTGGGGAGCAGCGGAAGGAACAGCAAACCAGCCAGGTTCATGGTGTAACGGATGATGAGAATGTATGTCACTTCCCAGCGTACATGTGTCGTATCGCTAGCGATGTCGGCATTGGCCACATCGAACGAGCTGTCCACGTTCTTGGTGATGGTGCTAGCGAACGGGATGGCAAGGTTCGAGACCGAGCCAACCAGTCCATAGACGGCACCCTCGTTACCGTCCTCTGCCAACTCCACAATTACGTACGTGCCGATCACAAAGGCCATGCCGCTAGGGAGGTTTTCCACAACGGGGACGCCCAGCCAGAACCATTGGTTACGAACGACGTCCCAGGTCGTGAGAAGCGTCACCAGAGCGTCCAGTACAGTCACTGCAAGGATCATTGTGGCGTGCATCCATCGCCAGTTCCACTGGAGGCCATACTTGCCCGTGAAGTAAAGCGTGATAGCGAAGATTCCATTGCCGATAATGGCCAGGATCTTCTCGTTCAAAGGTGTCACTCCAGCCCAGTAGGCCTGCATGGCGGACGAAGACGTGATTGTGAAGTTCTCAAAGATTCCGGAAAAGAATTTGTACGCGATAACCTGGTACATAGGGCGCGTCTGAACGAGAAGCCACAGGTCCTTCAGGTATGTGCTGAACACCATGCCCTCATGTTTCTCCTCTTTGATGAAATACCACGTAAGAGGCATCACTGGCAAACAAGCGACCGTCAGGATGATCATGAGCTGTGGGAAACTCAACGAGAAGTCAAAGTCACCACCGTAGTGAGTGCCGTTGAAGGCAAAGCCCGTCAGGATGCTGGAGATGGTGACGAACACGGTGCGGACCATATAGATCGTGGTCTGAGTGTATCCACGAGTGGCCTCAGGTTCGCGCTGGGCAACTTCAACCATCATAGCGTCAGCAGCGACGTCGGCACCGACGTAACCAATGGCAGCGATCATCATGAGAACGATAAATTTACTGCCAGTAGATGGAGCGTCCGTGTTGAACGTCGCCACGATTTCAGGCGATAAAGTGGTAACGTTCATCGAAGCGTAAGCGTATTCGGGGTAGTACGGGTCTCCAGCCTTCATGCAGGCCATGACAAGCAGCATAATGAAGCACAGTGTCCAGCCAATGATCATGAACGGGCGACGGCGGTAGCCCATGATCGGCACACAGTCTGTGATGATGCCGTAGAAGAGCTTGAACGACCATGGCAGGTTGAGCAGCACGGTGGCCGACACCACTTGAGTGCTTTCCATGTTGAGGTAGTTGAACAGGAACGGGTACACGGTGCCTGGCAGCGTGCCGTAAATCATACCTACAGCAGCATACTGGACGACGATTCCAATATACTCGCGACTCCAGACGTTGATGGCGCCACCAGCGCGCAACGCACCGCCTTCAATGTCGGGGGTCTTCATGGGCTCAAAGCCCCTGGGGGAGACGCCGGCTGCCATAGGCGACAGCGTATCGAGTTTGTTGGCGGGACTAGCCATCGTGTGGAGGCTGGTACTGTCTCGTAGGTGGCCAATTGAGAAGTGAAGTTGTGAGCAGGTTCCGCAGCTCGAATTCCGCCTATGATGCTGCAGAAAGGAGACGCATCTACCGCAGCCACCCAGCCGCTTTTGGCTGTCACGCGGAGGTCGCTGAATTGATCCCGCTCCGTGTTGCTTTGCCTCTGCTTGTATCGTCTGGTGTTAGGGTGTGCGTACTTGTATCGTTGAGAGACTGTTAGTACTGTACTGTGGCCATTTGGGATCTGTACTGAATTTACTGGTTGTGTATTGGTCGCGAGTCGCGACGTCCCGAAAAGCTTGACTCGGTGTCAGACACCAGCGAGTCGCTGAGCGACCGCGTGAAGTGCGCACGCCCGGCACTGCAGGTATGATGGTGAGCCGCAATCGGAGCGATACGAGCGGCGGTACCTTCACTTTGGTTGAAGCTGCAGGCGGATCGCCGATACGTGGGTAACTGACCGTCACCAGCAATTCTGCAGTCCTGAGACAACAACTTGTTCATATTTGGGCATTCGATAGTATCGATACCCACGCACACAAGTTGTCAATTGTTATAAGGTCTGGCCATCGAGTTATTTTCTCGAACTCTACATGTAATGTACGTTTGAGGTATCTAGTGGCTATCCATTGAAATTGAATTTGCAGGAGACGTAATTGATGTTCAATTATGAACTCAAAGACAGCGTGACAGTCGTACGCTTGTAGACGCGAACAATGTTGTAGGTGGTGTTTCTAACTGTACATGCTGTTCTTGGTCTGTTCTAGTAGAACTTCTACCGACAACAGGGCTGGCAGCTCTTCTGACTAACAGCAAGTAATGACGATGAAACAACCCGACGTTCAGTTTTTCGATAAGAGAGCACTCTCCGTAGGAGCTGCAACATTGCATCGCTTCGATTCGAAGTTCGAAAAGGGATGGAACGAACTTTATGTTGGTCGTCAGAAAACTATCCCGTTGGGGCTCAATTTGCGCGCCTCGACAGCTTCCACACAACAGGCTCCTTTATCTCGAGTCATCTTCGTTTGCATCTTTGCGATGTTAGCTCTAACAAAGTTAGGCCTGTGATGCCAACAAATAATCTCGAGAAGTGCGTATAATGTCGAAAGCGAGGTCATACATCGGTAAGACGGAAAGATAGCTTGCCTACAACGGCGATAACAGCAATTTCGAGATCAAAGGAGACAAGAATACCATTAATAGTGGCTAAGACACGTGGTCACGAGTCATATTATAGTACATGTAAGTAGTTGAGAGACTCCGTTTTTAAAACTTCCCCACCGTGAAAGGAATCTCATGAGTCTCACGAGCTGGACTGGGTTCCAAGCAATGCCCCAGAAAGGATGTAAACTCGCAGTCGCACACGGGTGAATTTTTTGAAGATATTTTGTGCCACACTTTCTTTCCATGTGTTTTTTTCTGAGGATTTTGTGTGCTGTAGAATTTGAGGATGGTTTTCAAAGGTCTACTTCGAAGTAGCAGCAAGGTGACACCTTGAGAAGTTATCACTGGTGGTAACCGTTCTTAACCCACCTAAAAAAAAAACTAAAAAAAAACTGATTATTCGATTTGTACATCCAGGAATATCTCCAAGATTTGACGTACTTTTGAGATTAAAATTGATACCTTCTTTAACCAGCAAATTCGTCAGTCGAACGCGCAACTCTGCATGGCATACAATGCCATTGCACAGAGATCCAGTGCCATACTAATAAACACCGCTAAGTTTCGGCAGGCAGAGAATCACAGCAGCGTCAGTTGCAATGATGTACGGACAGCTGGGGGGCCAGAACGACCTCAAACTCGAAGCCCGATGGAATATTACGATCGCTTCAATTGCACGAAGGTACATGTGCATACAGTCGCACAATCACCGACAATCGAGATGGACATCAGACCCCAATCCGAAGGTTCTGCATTGAAATCTCGGAAGAATTTCAATTTGAAACTTCTTCATCCGAATCCAACCTTACATGTATTCTTGTGCGCTTGGCCGAATTTCAAGCATCTGTGTTTACCTACCAGCTGAAAGGGATCGGATATTCTGCCTTGGCGCCAGCGATAGCCTCGTCCTGACGTTTCCGAACATAAGAAGCCCTTTCGCCGAAAGTTTCGGTGGTTCTCACGACAGCCTTAGTCTTCCCGTCCAGCGATTTGCACCACATTGCACTCACAACATTTACTAACCAAGTGAGCTGCTGTGCATTGCAATAGCGTACTACATGTACATGTAGTGCTAGACTTGCTTAGAAAACAGTCACAACAATGAACAGCAGAGACCTTTTGGCCCACGGATACAGGTACCGGGCTTTGCGTGGGACCTTGACCTCCCAATCGTGGCGTGGTGCCGTAGTTCAGTGGGGCCGTGCAATTGCCGCCGTTTCGGTCTGGATGCGGGGCATGTGTTCGGTCAGGCCGCCCGCGTGTTTCCTGTTCCCGCGCCATGTGCTTGGGCAATTAAAGAGACCAAGTCTGTCACCAGGTGATCTGTTGTTTTATCCGCCCTGGCGAGTCAACGACCAGTCCTGCTTTTCTCCAAAAGTCCGCAACCATAGTGCCGCTACTAGAAGAAACGATGAGCACCACGCCACGCAAGAAAATAGACTTGCTGGCGCCCGCTCCAGCTCCGGCAGCAGCAGCCATGGATTTCACTTACTCCCCACGGAAGGAGAACGACTGGTTTCTCAACACTCAGTCACCGTGCGAGTACGAAGGTGGCGCGCTTCGAAGCGGTGGCGAGGTCAACATTTGGAGTCGCGAATACATCGGACTCGTTGCACAGTACGCAGCTGTCGGGATGATCTTCGGGACTCTGCCTGGCACTGTGTACCCATTCCTGTTTAACTACCTCAACATGGAAGGAACGCAAGTCGTCTCCGCCGTGGTGCTGCTTAACATGCCTTGGTCCTTCAAGATCTTCTACGGCCTGATCACCGACTGTGTACCGATTATGGGATATCGCCGTCGTCCTTTCATGGTTATGGGCTGGACACTTTGCTTCGCTATGCTGTTGGTCATGGCTTGCATGGATGCTGGGGACCCGTACTACCCAGACAACAAGTACGCCACAATGGAAGCCGAGGAACTAACACCCGAGATCATCGCCACTTTCAACCAATCGGCACACAACGTCGGAGGCAAATTCATAGTGCTCATGATGATCGCTGCGATCGGATATGTCGGTGCCGATGTAGCAGCCGACGCTATGATGGTGGAAGTCGCTCAACGAGAACCAGAGGCCACGCGTGGGTACACTCAGACAACAATCTACATGGTCCGCACTGCTTTCGTGACTGTCTCCAGTATCCTCACGGGTATCGCGTTCAACGGTTTGGACTACGGCGGTGACTTTGACTTCTCCTTGAGCTTCCCCCAGTTGATGGTCATTCTCACAATCTGCTGTCTTCCGGTGATCCCTCTTTCATGGTACTGCATCCGGGAGGAACAACACCCAGGAGTGATCTTCCGAGACTACTTGGCGGAGCTATGGCACCTCATGCAGATGCGACCAGTGTACCAAGTCATCGCCTACAAGTACCTGTCCGGCATCTTCGAGAACTTCACCATCACGTGCTCTGACCCGATGCAGGCGTACTGGGCAGGGGCGACTCCACTCAACCAAAAGGTGATGGCCATCATTGGCAACGGCATTTTCGCTGTCACGCTCTACTTCACGGGCAAGTACGGGCTCCACTGGAACTGGCGCTCCATGCACGCCATCACCATCGTCTCCGTTACCGTGATGGACTTTTTTGTGACTATTCTCACCACTTGGGGTGTAGTTCGGAACCAGTGGTTTTGGTTGGGGGTGCCGGTCGTGGAGAACCTTCCAAACGGAATTTCCTTCGTGATCGGAACGTACGTGATCGTTGAGTTGGCTGGTGAGGGCAACGAGGGCGCCGTGTACGGCCTCGTGGGGTCGATCTCCAATATCGCCATCCCCTTGGCCAGTACTTTATCCAAGAATGTCGATAGCGGCTTCGACGTGACCAACGCCGACATAGTCGACGATTCCACTCATGTCCGTTGGGAAGTGACGTACGTCCTCATCATCCGCTACGCTATGAATCTGTTCGGTCTCGTTTTCCTCCCGCTGTTGCCTCGGCAGAAAGCAGAGACGCAGCAACTCAAGCGTAATGGCGGATACAGTCGTTTGATGGGTCTCCTGACTGCCATTTACTTCGCCTTTTCCCTGTGCTGGACAGTCATGGTGAATATCATGAGTATCTACCCGTCGACATCCTGCCTTGTGATCGCTGGAGGCACCGGCTGTGGTTCCACCGAGACACAGTAATCTCTTCCTTTTTGTTTTTTTTTCTGTGCCGTGTTAAATTCAGTGAAAACTTTCCGTTCCACCAATTCCACCATCCCTTTCACGCATCTTCACGCATTTATCCATGCAGAGCAGACAGGGAATTCCCATTTCTTGAATTCATTTCAAGAGCAGAAGGAGGCAGTACTGGTTTCTTGCCAAGTGACGATGTTATCGGTACTTCGGGGGCAGCCCAGTTCAACCAAGCCTTAATGACAAATATCCCATGCTCACACGCCACAATGAAGGCAAATCGCTGAAGATCGGTCCACGAAGGTAGCAGTTCGTCCAGCTCATAAGTCCACACAAGAGCGCAATTCACGACAACCGCTACCCCCGCGAAACTGACCAACACCTTTTCCCAGACCCCAATACCTCGCGCGTGTGCAGCAATTGGTCTTTGGTAGCCATGTCGGTTCACGAGCTTGAGCAGATCCGATCGACTCTCGATGGTATTGTTCAACCAGGCAAACGCCGCCGCCAGAGGGAAAACTGGACTATAAAGCGTCACATAACCAAATTGCACCATGAGTTCCTTGTAATCTGCAAAAGTGTCGCGATATGTCGCCTGACGCTTTTGCATAAGAACTCGCGCCAGTCGTTGCTCGGTAGCAGCTTTAACGACGTCTACTTGTTCACGCTTCACCGTCAGCTGAGGCATCGAACTTTTCAGTTGGAGACGGGAAACGCCTTCGATATCGTCGCTCTGAAGATACTCGAGGCTTTGGCGACGACGTCGCTTATTCTCAGCTGTAAGTACTTGACCTCCGACCGAAACAGCAAGCGGCAGCCCCACTTCCTTGAAGTTATCGATCAACTGCGTCGCCACCAGCAAAATCCACAGTCGCTCGCGGACTCGGTCCAACCGCTGGACGTAAAACGCCAGAAACCATAAAGAAGCGTTGCTATTCACGAGATGGAACGGCATCCGCTTGGCTACCAGGTGCGCTTCGTGTTCGTCAAGGGTACGGTAATTCTCGAACTCTGTGAGTTTTCTTGCCAACAATTGGTACAAATTGTCCATCATGTAGATGATCACGGCGTTGATCACACTTGGGCCATGTGAAACAAATGCACACGTCATGATGTCGTTGCTGGGAATCCAATTGTCCGCAATATAACTCCAGTAATTGTCGTTTGTTTTAACGATCTCATCTCCAGCCCATGCCTGGGCACAGGTGTCCTTGTAGCTCGCTCGAAGACGTTCCGATAGCACATGCAAACCAACCACGTATCCACCAACCAAACAGCACATGGACACTAGCAGCGGAACAGCCAAAAGCTGTCTTAGAAGGCGTTTATGATGGGGGAAATCAAAACACCGTACTCCAGTCACTGGGTCCTGCATCCATTCGCCTTTAAACTGCAATCTGGTTGTCGAGTGCAAAGACGACAAGACACCGTCGTACCCCCACGCAAACTCCACCGCCCGTTGCTTTCGTCTCCACATATCTGCAATGAGCGACGTACCAATAGCAACCAAAACACAGTGAACAGTATAACTCGGTGCCAGATTCACTAGTCCCAGTACATGGACTACAACTCCGTACACTGCTGGCAGCACCAACACCTTCGTATAAAACGTCAACCACGCGAAATACATGGCAATTCTCGGTCCAAAATACGCGTAAATGTCCTCTAAAGGAGGCAAAGCTAGAGAACTTTGAGCTCCCCATCTGCGCGTCAATTGTCGTCTCGCTTCGTCTCGATGTAATGGATACAAAACCACATTTGTAAATCCTTCAGCTTTCATCACTTGAGGTAATAACTTATCTCTTGCACTTAACAGCACTGGAGCTCCAGGACCGAAGTGTCCATGACCTTCTTGGTGTAAACAACAAACATCCAGCTCCAGTCTCAATTCCGAAAGTATCAATTTACACAGTCGTTGACACTGTGCTGCACCTGTCAGTGGTAGTACGTGACTTGTATAATCCGGATGCTGAGTGACCCATGAAGCCAATTGCATCGTAACACGCCCAGCCCATTCTCCTTTTTCCGTGACGTTTTGATCCGGAACTTCACTCCCAATAGTCAGTGCGTATGCTTGAGTCTCCTCCTTATTAGGAGCCAAAATCTCGGAATCTGGGGCTTGAAGCATGTGAATGGCTACACTGCAGCCAGCAGCTCTCAATGCTCTAGCAGTCACTTGGATAATAGCATGTGTGTCTTCAATCGTTCGTTCAGCATTACCTTTGAGCTCTAGGTATAGGCAGAAATCTGCCTTGTCATCCACCAATCGCTGCGTCGGAGTGAAGCGTTGGAGCTTTAAATGGCTACCTGAAGATGTAGCCATGATCTCCTCTGGACTGCGACGTCTTTTACTACTGGAGTTTGTATGGGGCGATTCGTCTCGGGTCTTCTTGGGCTTCGATAGACGATGCAACTGGGAACGCGGCGGCCGCGCAACCACAAGAGGACGGCGACGACGAGCTAAGGACTCAGACACGATGACGCGAGGCTCGTAAGGCCGGTTCTCCATGGACAAGGCCGTGGGGTGACGTCGTCGAAGTCCCAGCTCCATTGCGGAATGAAATTGATTGATTTGTGTTTTGTAATCCACATCAATGTATTCATTTAGGCCGTCCATTTCGCTTAAGTACGGGAACGTCTCATTCTACTGGTACACTGTACCTGCTCGATCGAACGACCTTTGAGTCATTGCTGAGATGCGTCGACTAGTGTATCGGCTCAATGCACTTGAGATGCGCACCAGACGGAACTAATTGAGATGTGCAAGTCACTGTGTCCTCGAATGGCCTTGAGCCGTGCTGCGCTCTGTACTGTTTCCCCATCGTTTCGTGGTCCCAAATGTCCATCAACGTTCGTACTCACCAACTGGTGCAAGTAGAAAAGTTGTAGAATCAATTGCCCCCATTTCAGCTTTTAGTCTCCAGCCATGCTGCCAATACTAGAGGAACCCAAAAGCCCAACATCAAGGAGGAAGTTCGACATCCTACCGCCAACTTGGACGGAGTACTCGTGTTCCCCTCAGAAAGGAAGCGACTGGCATCTTGACTCGAAATCACCAATACTGTACGACGGTGGAGCTCTACGAGATGGAGGGGAGATCGACATTTGGAAACGCAATTACATCGGTCTTGTGGTGCAGTACGCGGCAGTGGGGATGGTCTTTGGGACGCTCCCTGGAACGATATACCCCTTTCTGTTCAACTACCTCAACATGGAAGGCACACAGGCTGTCTCTGCGGTGGTACTGCTCAATATGCCCTGGTCCTTCAAGCTTTTCTTCGGGATACTCACGGACTGCTTTCCAATCTGGGGTTACAGGCGTCGTCCGTTCATGGTGATCGGCTGGACGCTCTGCTTTACGATGTTGTTAGTGATGGCGTGTATGGATGCTGGTGCGCCGTACTACCCGGACAACAAGTACGCTACAATGGAGAAGGAAGAGCTGACACCCGAGATCATCGCGTCTTTCAACGAGTCAGCGCACCACGTTGGAGCGAAGTTCGTTGTTCTCATGATGATCGCAGCGATCGGATACGTTGCAGCTGATGTTGCAGCCGATGCAATGATGGTGGAGGTGGCTCAACGTGAGCCGGAGGCTACTCGTGGCTACACTCAGACGACAATTTACATGGTGAGGACTGCGTTCGTGATGATATCCAGTATCCTCACTGGAATGGCCTTCAATGGCAAAGATTACGGTGGTGACTTCGATTTCTCATTGACATTCCCCCAACTCATGCTGGTTCTTAGTATTTACTGCCTTCCAGTGATCCCAGTTTCGTGGTACTGTATCAGAGAAGAACCTCATCCAGGCGTGATTTTCCGTGACTATTTGAGCGAACTCTGGCGTCTCGTCCAAATGCGACCGATGTACCAAGTGATCGCGTACAAATTCTTAGCTGGGATCTTCGAGAACTTCTCCATCACGTGCACAGATCCGATGCAGCGTTATTGGGCAGAAGTCACTCCTTTGAACCAGAAAATCATGACTATTATCGGGAATGGAATATTCACAGTAACGCTGTACTGTACTGGTCAGTACGGTCTCCAGTGGAATTGGAGAAAGATGCACTCGATCACAATTGTATCCGTGACTATCTTGGATTTTATCGTGAACATCCTTACAACGTGGGATATCGTCCGCAACCAATGGTTTTGGCTGGGCGTTCCAGTAGCTGAAGCTCTTCCCAACGGAATTGCCTTTGTAATTGCGACTTTTGTGATGGTGGAGCTAGCAGGTGAAGGAAATGAAGGGGCCGTATACGGTCTGGTAGGATCGATCTCCAACATCGCGATCCCGTTGGCCAGCACTTTGACTAAAAACGTGGGCAGTAACTTCGACGTTGCGAACGAAAATATTGTCCAGGACACTAACCACGTGCGGTGGGAGGTGACTTATGTGCTGGTTATTCGATACGCGGTGAATCTCTCGGGACTGTTGTTCCTCCCGTTGCTGCCTCGTCAGAAAGCGGAGACGCAACAGCTCAAGCAGTTTGGAGGATCAAGTCGTTTTATGGGCTTTCTCACGATTTTTTACTTTGGATGTTCGCTCTGCTGGACGGTTATGGTGAATATTATGAGTATCTACCCGTCGACGTCTTGCCTTTGGATCGCCGGGGGAAACGGCTGCGGTTCTAGTGAATATCATCGTCATTTGTAGTGGTTTTCTGGGTGAAGTATGTAAAGTGTAAATGTATGAGGCGTTCAAGGCTGGAATATCTGGGTATAATTCCCCAAACTACCGAAATATGTATGATTCGACTTGCCCGTAATCTTATGGATTTGTCTTGCCAGATGATACTGAAGCATGTCGGGAACTGCAACCGAACGAGGATCGCAAGTCTTTGAGTATTTTCTCGATTGCGTTAAGCAGGTTGTGTAGTCGTGGGCAGCCCTGTATCACCGGATCCCGGTCTCAATTGAGAAGGAATTGGCTGGAGTATTGTCAAATTCGACTTCGTTTTTCAGTGTTTTTACAACGATGAAGCGTAGTAGAACTTCTTATCTGCACCATGTTTTAATCTTCGACAGCGTTAATAAGTGCTCTGATTAACCGACTGTGGGCGGTGAATACACGTACATGTATTCAGAACGCAGGGCAACATACGACAGGTTTCATCGTGAGCTCAATCCGTACCAATTAACCTAAGATTCGTATTGAAGATCACTTAAACCCTTGGTTCTGTACAATTCCCCATCATTTCTTGGTCCCAAATGTCCTCCGAGTTGTGGCGGAGGTTTTCCTTCAGATGTTTCCGGCAATGCTACTGCTCGGTGGAGATTAATTGACACGGTGGTATTTGTCACTTTCGCTTTCTCTGTACCTACCATCAATCATAGTGCCGATACTCGAAGAACCAATGGGCCAGACGCCGCGCAAGAAGATAGACTTATTGGCTCCAGCTTTATCGGCCACCACCTTTTCTCCCAGGAAGGATAATGACTGGTTTCTCGACTCGAAATCACCGCAGCTGTACGTCGGAGGCGCTCTACGAGCCGGTGGCCAGGTTAACATTTGGAGTCGCGAGTACATCGGTCTAATTGCTCAGTATGCAGCAGTCGGGATGATTTTTGGGACGCTTCCTGGAACAGTTTACCCATTTTTATTCAACTACCTCAACATGGAAGGCACCCAAGTCGTGTCCGCCACTGTGTTGATCAACATGCCATGGTCGTTCAAGCTTTTCTTCGGGATGATCACAGACTGCGTCCCTATTGGGGGCTACAGACGTCGTCCGTTCATGGTCATTGGGTGGACGATCTGTTTCTTGACGTTGGTCGCTATGGCCTGTATGGACTCGGGCGCTCCGTACTACCCAGACAACAAATACGCTACATTGGAAAAAGAAGAGTTAACCCCTGAGATCCTCGCAACTTTCAACGAATCAGCACACCACGCAGGAGGCAAATTCATTGTCCTCATGATGATCGCAGCTATCGGCTACGTCTGTGCTGATGTGGCGGCTGATGCCATGATGGTGGAAGTCGCTCAACGTGAACCAGAAGCTGTTCGAGGTTACACCCAGACGACGATTTATATGATCCGTACAGCGTTCGTCATGGTCTCCAGTATTTTAACTGGATTGGCTTTCAACGGAAGACATTACGGAGGGGACTTCGACTTCTGTTTAAGCTTTCCACAGCTCATGGCTGTCCTCAGCGTCTGCTGCTTCCCCGTTATCCCGCTTTCGTGGTACTGTATCAAGGAAACTCGCCATCCAGGAGTGATTTTCCGAGATTATCTGGCTGAGCTCTGGTACCTTATCCAGCTACGTCCCATGTACCAAGTGATCGCGTACAAATATCTGGCGGGTATTTTCGAGAACTTTACGATCACGTGTTCGGATCCAATGCAACGCTATTGGGCGGAAGTCACCCCGCTTAACCAGAAGATCATGGCTATCCTAAGCAACGGGATGTTTGCCGCCGCGCTTTATTGTACTGGCAAGTACGGACTCCATTGGAACTGGCGAAAGATGCATGGGATCACCATTGTCTCGGTAACAGTCATGGATTTTATCGTGACGATGCTCACGACGTGGAATATTATCCGCAACCAGTGGTTCTGGCTCGGTGTTCCTGTAGCGGAAGCTCTGCCTAACGGAATAGCCTTTGTGATTGCTACGTTCGTCATGGTCGAATTGGCTGGTGAAGGCCATGAAGGAGCTGTCTACGGTCTTGTGGGGTCCATTTCCAACATCGCGATCCCTTTAGCCAGTACATTTACGAAGAACGTGGGGAGCAACTTCGACGTGACCAATGCGGATATTGTGGAGGATTCCACTCACGTGCGTTGGGAGGTGACGTACGTCCTGATCATTCGTTACGCTATGAATTTGGCTGGGCTGCTCTTCCTACCACTGTTGCCTCGGCAGAAAGCAGAGACTCAGCAACTTAAACTCAACGGCGGATACAGTCGAACTTTAGGGATGGTGACCATCGCGTACTTCACACTTTCACTATGCTGGACGGTCATGGTGAATATTATGAGCATCTACCCGTCGACATCGTGCCTTTGGATCGCTGGAGGACCTGGATGTGATGCTGGTGGAAGTGATAGCCATTAGAGTGTAAATTTTGTCTCAAGTATAATATATACATGTGTAAGGCAGAGAAAAGCAAGGCCTTGCCGTATGCCGAGCTTTCATGGGCTTTGGAACTGTATTTAGTTCTCCAGATGCTGAGCCCCATGGCAATCAAAGCACTGCTCTCCCTGCATTCTTCACTCCACTTTTATCTCCTGTAGATACCTATCTCCTTCACAACGATGCAGCCCTTTGACGATACCTGCCACTTACAGTCCACGATGCCCATTGAGCTTTGGGACGACCATTTGATCCCGTTCTTGACACTGAACGAGGCGGTGGCTGTAGCTGAATTGAGTCGGTTCTTCTATCGCATCGTACACGACCACGTCCAACTCCGGTCTGAAGCTTCGTTGGTTTGTCCCGTTCTCGAGTTGTCGCGGGTATTGACCAAGTGGCGGAATCTCCGAAACGTGGCGTTTCAACCTGTTGGTGACGACCAGGAGACCGGGAGAGTTCATGAAAGTATCCACTACAACGTGAATGCTGCCGGCGGATTGATCGTCGAGAACCAACCAGCTCCTGAGCCTGAACCAACGCAAGGGAGCTACACCAACGAAGACGGAGTAAGTGTCCCGATGCGGTATATCTGTCCAAAAATCCTTCAGGATTTTATTCAAAGCGCTCAAGTGCAGCGGTTAAACTTGTCCGGTATCGCGCGAGTCAACTTGTTCGACGGTGTCAACCGACTGCAAGAGCTCGGATTGAGTGGATGCAGTCAAATTGACGGGCTTCATTGGCTCAAAGGCATCCGTGAGGTGGATTTAAGCTACTGCAACTTCCTGGAGGATATTTCGTTCCTGAGTGCCTCAAAGCACGTCGATTTGTCGTACTGCCACGCCGTCACAGACCTCAATCCACTAGCGAATTGTGAAAGCGTGCAACTCAACGTCTGCCGTGGAGTTAGCGACGTGAGTCCACTGAGTCGCGTGCGTCGTCTGAGTCTACGGAATTGTCCAGAGGTGAGCGATGTGAGAGCTTTATCCACCGTCCACGAATTAAATCTCGGAGGGTGTGCGAACGTCTCCAATGTCAGTGCACTGGGCAACGTCTTCGAGTTAAACCTCTCTGGCTGTATCAACGTTTCCGACGTCAGTGCTCTGGGTAAAGTACACACTCTGAAACTGCGGAAATGTGCGGGAATCATCGACGTGTCGGCTTTAGGAGGAGTTCAAGACTTGGATCTGACTGGATGTATCAACGTCACGGATGTCAGTGCTCTAGGGCGAGTACCCAAGCTCCAACTCGCTCTCTGCAGATACATCAGTGACATCTCCGCTTTAAGTGAAGGCGTCGTTGAACTGTCATTGAGACAATGTGACGCAGTGACGGACTTATCAGCATTGGGAACTAGCTCGAGTCTTCGTGAGTTGGATATTTCCAGTTGTACGGGCTTTACGAGCTCGGAATTGCTTCACTTACCTCCTCTTGATCGCCTTGTGCTGTCAAGATGCAGCCAATTGACAACACTCGACGGTCTCACGCGTATTCGGGACCTCGACGTGAGTTTCTGCAGGAATTTAACATCTTTGGGCTCTTCCGTGCGTGGAATACATGCGATCACGACGTACCGCTGCGAGAAGCTCGAGGATATTGCAGTGCTGGAAAAATCCGCCGAATATCTGGCCAAAGTGAATTTATCCGGGTGCTCTCTCATCAGTGACATTAGTTGCCTCACAGGCGCTCAAGAAGTCGACCTGCGCTTCTGTGACGCTTTGGAGGACGTCTCACCATTGAATCGAAGCGCTCGCATCGTGAAACTCGCTGGCTGTTCCAAGTTAAATGACGTGTCGCCTCTCGCACGTGCTCGGGAGCTGGACCTTAGCTACTGCCCAAATATCCACGATGTTTCAGCTCTTGGAGCGGTTCACTCGCTATCACTACGCCATTGCCCGAATGTACGAGATGTGACTGCTTTATGTAGAGTTCACACGCTCAATCTCTCTGGCTGCGTACAACTTGAGGACGTGTCGGCTCTGAGAAACGTTCATGAACTCAACTTGTCGGATTGCTGCAAGGTAACGGATGTCAGTATGCTCACAGGCGTTCGAGTACTGGATTTACGTTACAACAAGAACAACAGCGACGTGCTCAAGACAGGCATCGCGAAATTACGTGGACAAGTTCCTATTATCCGCATGTAGATAAAATTTACTACACGTCCGTTGTATATTTTATCCAGTTTTGTTACAACGCACTACTTCTTGATCTTTGACATGCAATGAACGTTGCATCAAGAAATCCACAAATTATCTAAGCATTCATCTTGTTTTAATATCTCGAAAAACTATCGGCCCGACTTCATCATGTTGGCGTTCTGGTTGGTCAAGTTGTACGCCCGCTCGGCCTGCATCTGCAGCTCCAGCATCTGATTGTACAGTCCTTCGCGCGTTGTTGGCTGGCGTTGACTTGGCATCGGTGGGATATTCGGCTCTCCGTTCTGTTTCATACGTTGCCGAATGAGGAACTGCTGCTGGTGGAACTGTTGCTGCTCGTACTGCCGTTGCTGTTCGCTCTGGTACGTCATCGTAGGTGGTCCACCTTCCATTAGAGCCGGCATCTTCCGTTCAAGTGGAACCATGGCGTTAGTCGGACCATTGGAATTGTAGAAACTGTCGTCATGGTCGGACTGAAGCGAAGACACGGAACTCGACTGCCACGACTGGTACGAGGACGAGAACTCCGAGTCCGTCAGTGACATTGTCGATACCGAAGCGTTGATCGTATCCATCGTCGCAGTGTTGCTGTTGTTCCTACTGCGACTGTCATCTCTTGAGAGTTTCTTCTTGATCTTCACTGGTTGTTGCTCTAGCTGTTCCCCTGCGAACGGCGACTGGTCCTTGACCATAACCATACACATCTTACAGCAAGAGACTTTGATCTTCCCTCGACGAGAGAACGTGACCTTCCGGATCCGACATTTACTGCAGATAACAGCTCCGCACGTCTGGCAGTTGGTATGGGACGACAACAAGCCGGACTTGGCACGGCAGATGGAACAGTGATTCCCGCTCTGGTTCTTACCACTGGCTCCTCTCAAAGCGCCTGCCTGTTTGTTGACCATCGCTGAGATCTTCTTCGCTTCGGCACCTACCAGTGCTGTAGGGAGGTTAAACAGCATGTCCATTGCGCTTCTGTAGTCTCCCACACCTCCAGCAGTGAGTACATCGGCTGACGAATCGAACGCGCCTTCCATGAAAACTTCCACCTGATCCGCCAACTTTCCCGGTCGGAAGATAAAACAGAACGACATGTTAGTCCGGACGATCGAGTTGTCGTCGAACTGCGGACAGTTGCGGACTACGACAGATTCCAGCACGTGATAGCCGAACCGCTGGCCGTTCGTGTCTACCGATACCCCCACGTACTCCATGAAGCAGCAGTCTCGGTTCCCACCGACGGTACGGGACAGATTCCACTTGAGTCCCAAGTACGACGACCGCGTCTGTCGAATGGTCTTTAGCACAGCACAATCAATGAGTGAATCGTCCCCTAGGAACGCCGACAGCGTCTTCATTTCGTCGGTTGACGACTGGTACAGCCCGTACACCAAATCGTCCACTGATCCGTCCATAATGCCGTAGCCGATCACTGTCGGTTGAATGCTCTTACGACTGGGTTCGCCGTCGTCCGACGACCGTGTGGACACCGACAAGTTGCCCATTTCGTCATGCCCCGACCGACTTCGGGAGCTCGTGACGCTCATTGACGGCCGCGAACGGGTCGATTGTCCGAACGAGTCGGACGAGTCATTCCCGGCGGTTCCGTACAGTCCCAATTGATGTGCGGAGTTCTGTGTACTGCGCTTCCGATAGCAGTGGAGTCGCTCCTTGGACTTGGCCAGTTTCCACGTGTGTGCGTCGATGAGGTTGCGTCCGTCCTTAACGTAGTGATCCAGATCCCGTTTCGTCTCGCGGACGATGTCGCTGGCTAATGTCCGGTAGTTCTGCGCCTCGTTCGGTAGTAAATCGAACTTGGCGAAGTAGTTCGCCGGCAAAGGGAACCGAAGGTGCATCTGTCAAAAGTCTCCGATAGTGATTAATCAAACGGTCTCCGATAATTCCTCGCCGAGTCAATCGTGAAGTGACCACGAGGTAAGCCCGACGGAGGAAGGGAGAGGCTGGGCGACTTGAGGGCTGAACCTCACTCGAGCAGCAGAGGGGGACAGCTGGTAAGCTAACAGTGACGTCCGTCGTCCCAGCTGATGGTCGCACGGGGCGTAGAAAGCTGGCGAGTCCCAGCTGAATCCAAGAGTGTGCTGCTTGCTGGATGAAGCAAAGACAACGGTGCTCTCTTCACTGGGAACTTGGCAAAGTGAGCTCAAGGTCGGCGCATTGCTACTTCGCCCCTGTTTGCTGATGACGGTCCGGGCAGACGGGATCCGTGCAAGAAACCAGAGCCGACTTCATTCCGATCCACCGGCCGTGGAGGTCGGATTTGCAGTGACAAGACGTTGTAACTTGGCGTCTTGGTTCGAGCTTCTCTGTCATTTTTGCGGCAAGCCATTCGCACTATCCAATCGATCAGCTGTGGCCTACCATCGGTGTTTGATGGTCGATGGAGATCACTACAGTCCAAGTTGAGCAACGAGTATTTTTTTGGGATAAAGGCAGGTGTCAGGACAAGATGACACTGACTTTATCCATGCGCACGCCTAGGGTTAACTCACGACAGGATCGTTGAGCAAAAAGCTGCTTGTCTTCTGCTTCCAACTGCAAGCAGATTTTCCAATTTTGATCGCGGACACCTGTAGATCTGGTATCAAATCTAATAGGTCGTTGCCGGTGAATGGTATCCCCATTAGGGGGAATCTCTTTCGTGCTCTCTCGAACCTCCTCCTTTCGGTGGAGGAAAGCGACGGTCTCCATTCAAACAACGTTTCCTGGCCTTCAACGACCCACCCTGGTGACAAAGGCCCGAAACTGCGCGACTGGACGAACGCGGACAAGAAACCGGTCAGGCCACTTTGGTCGGGTCGCGATGTGCTACAAATTCTGCGAAAACGTTGGAGCTCTTTGACCACAGCTCTTCACCTTGCAAGACTCTCAATGTCATGGCTGGTTTTTTAGGATGAAAGCCGGAGGAAGAGCCGTAGATATCGGAGCATTCTCTTAATTCAGCCGGCCATTTGTTGCATGTGTGGAGGGTGCACGGGATTGTACGGTAAACATGCCACGCGGCGTAAGACAACTACTGTACCTGGCGTCAGAAAGCTCGTTGCACCAGTATCCGTGGGAGTTGAAGACGACCTCTTCACTAAAAAAAGTAGCACGAGGACCAGTATCCCGTCACCTTGGCGAGGGCCCAAGTTACTGGCCAACGTGCAAGTTCCAGTCCACCTTCCAGGACGACATCTGGAGGGACAAAGAGCTTGGTGTGTTGCGTTCTCGACGAAATCTGCTGGGAATCGGCGGTGACACGACACCAAAGCACTGACTGGAGAAATGCTAAAGTGCGGATGCGATTTGAAGGCGGTCGTTCAGATACCAAAGTGCAATGGATTAACCCTTCAGCTCTCTTACCTAGTTGATGGCAATTGTACAAGTTTCTCCCAGAATTTCGAGCTTCACCCTGCAAGAGGATTAATGTGGACTGTTCTGGAACAGCCGAACAGCAAAGGCCAAGAGCGAGCAGACACGAGAAACTTCAATACACTGATATCGGATCATTGGAGGGTGAATGCGACTCAGCCTACGAGAGGGTGTTCCCACCTCATTTAATCAAGATGCTGCAGGAGGCAGAACGATATTTACAGTACACCAACTTGACTAAAGGCGTTCAAGTGCCAGGCGTTGTATTCCTCAGTTTTCTGATGTGTTGTATCCATTCTTTCTTTACTTTTCAACACGAGCAACACCGTCGGCGTCAGCATTACAACAAGTTATTATATTTTCTTCATGAAATAGTCTACTGTAGTACAGTAGAGATCACAGTCTCGAGCGATCTGTTGCAGCTGCATTATGTCTCCTGACCCATTTCGTCAGGCAGTCCAGGCTGGACTCCAGCATTTTCTTCTTATTGTTTGACTCGCGTTTCATTGTATCCATACGTTAGAGCTCATATATTCTACATTGATACACAAAACCCCGCTACTTTGCTTCTACAGTAGTGCTCTGCATCCTCCTGTTCAACTTTTCCATACACGCGAACTTCCCCAAACCGCTCGTTCCCTTCTTCTCCTGAGCTGCGAGGAACCGAGACAACCTTTGCGCCATCAACTGCGACGGATATTCGATCAGGTGGTAAGACACAGTTGCAAGTGCAATCACCAGGAACAATCGAGCGAACAACCGATTGAAGTACTTGGGCTGGTGGCTGATCGCTGGGTATTTCACCACGAACGTGTGCAGCAGGTAGATGGAGAAGCTGATCTTGCCCCAATACCGAAGAACACTCCACTCGAACATCGTCGACACGCACGATGGCTGAATCACTTCAATCACCAGAATCAACGCCATAAACACACTGATAAACGGGAACCCGTTGGGCGGAGGCGCAGGATTCGCCATGACCCAATCGAACAGTAGCCCTTGGAAGAGCACACTCAGCATCAGAGCAATCAGGAGACCCTCAACTGCTCGTAGCAGCACCATGTGCCACAAACGGAGCGTAAAACCTGACTCCTTTATCCACAAGTCGATCTTCACGAACACCACAGCTGCCAGTGACCCCAACATGAACGTGTGGAGGTGCATACTCAGTGGTGTGTGGCTGTTCCGAACTAACGTCCAACCCTCATACACGATCCACATAAACAACGGAATTGCTCCAAGCCACCACCGTTTACCCATTCGTAGCACCACGAGAACAAAAACTGGGATGATGAAATAGTACTCGATCTCCAACGGAAGCGTCCAGAAGACGTGGTATCGGTGATCGTACTCGAACGTAAGTGTCTTGAACAAGTCCACTTGGTTGGGTTTCTTGACGATAAAGTATCGGTGCTGGTTCTCGAACGACAGGAAGTGGAGCACCACTGCAGTCACTGCGAACAGCGGATAGACGCGGAAGAAGCGCTTCTGGAAGTAGTCGAGCAACGTGAAGACCCACGTGCGCACTCCAGCTCCTTGCGCCAGCAGCTTCATACTCTTCTTCATGAACAGCCACGTCAAGAGGAAGGACGACAGGATGAAGAACACGTCGACAGCAGCAGAGCCGAGGTGCAATGACGGGTAAAACTCGTTCGAATGCTGCACAACCACCAGCATCGCTGCGAGTCCTCGAAGGCCGTCGAGGAACAAAACTTTAGTCGCTGGTGCTTGTGTAGGCTCTGGTTTGAACTGTGGCGGTTTTTCATCTGTCGATTTCGTACTGGTAATCACTGCTTGACCTACGAAGGTCTGGTCCTCCGACCCTGACGATGAACTCGACGTGTCTTCATCCGACAGTTCAACCACGTGAAGCCCAACAGCTCCGGTTGGGGTCGTCGTATTTCCTTCTTGTTGGATGGTTGGGGTGCTATTCCTCCCATTTGGAAGCATCTTGTCTCGCTGTCAGACAATTGGGAAATGAGCCGCAGTGCACCACACGCACAGTTTGCCCGCATTGCAGATGGGGAGGCAGAGCCGGGATCCCTTTTGCGGCTGTATAATCTCCCGGACAGCAAATTAATGCCGCAAACAGTAAACCGTGTGATCGTGAAAGCAAACCCAGCCTCACGCGTCATTGAGAAGCTCTGTATCGTAGTGCGTCTATGTATTTTCCATTCTGGACGCGTGTGACTTTATCGTTTAATTCTTACGTGGTACCGTCTCCTTTACTCGACTCCTCAAGACTTGTCTGACGTTGCACCCAATCGAACCCTGGCTCAGAAACGTCGAAGTGTACGTGGCTCCTCTATTCATATGAACTGCGTTATCTATTTTACTTCCTGCGTTCTACTGCCGATTCGCTCCATACACGTGAATTTCACTAAACCACCTGATCCTTTCGCTTCTCGAGCAGCGAGAAAGCGCGAAATCCTCTGAGCCAGCAGTTGAGACGGGTGTTCAATTACGTAGAAGCTCGTCGTTGCTAGTAGTAACAGTAGGAAGAACCGAGCAAAGAAACGGTTGAAGTACTTGGGCTGCGCGCTGATCGTCGGGTTCCAGATAACGAGACTGTGAAGCAGGTAGACCGAGAAGCTGATCTTTCCCCAGTATCGCAAGACGCTCCACTCGAACATGGTCGACACGCAGGACGGATGAATCATTTCAATCACGAAAACCGCCGTCAACAAGGCGCTCACAAACGGGAAACCTTTGGCCACAGGGACGGGATTCGGCATCACCCAGTCGAAGAACAGACCTTTAAAGCACACACTCAGCAGCACAGCAATGGTCAGGCCCTCAATCACTCGAAGTATGAGTGTATGCCACCAGCGGAACTTGAATCCCGTCTTTTTGATCCATAAATCCCACTTGACAAACACAACAGCAGCAAGTGAACCGGACAGGAACGTCGGGATATGAGGCTCTAGTGGCGTGTGGCTGGTACGGTACTCGTATACGCCCTGGTGTACGACCCACAGAGCTAACGGAGCAACCGCAACCCACCAGAATCGACGTAGAGCTAGTATCGTCAATACAAACACTGGAATCACGAAGTAGTACGAGAACTCCAACGGCAACGTCCACAGTACGAACTGGCGGTGGTTGAACTCGAACGTGAGGACTTGGTACAGATCAAAGTCGCCTGGCTTTAAGAAGAGGAAGTAGCGTTTCTGGTCTTCCGCCGACATGAAGGAGATACCGATCACCGTGACAGCGAACAACGGATACACGCGAAAGAATCGCTTGGAGAAATAATCCACCAAGGCGAAGACCCATTTCCGAACACCTGCGCCTTGAGACAGCAACTTGATGCTCTTCTTCATGAAGAGCCAAGTCAACAGGAACGAAGACAAGACGAAGAAGGCGTCCACAGCTACAGCACCCAAGTTAAGCCCTTGTAAGTATTCTTTCGAGTGCTGCGTAACCACGAGGATAGCTGCCAGTCCGCGGACACCATCAAGAAACAGAACTTTAGTTGGTGGTGCATGAGCAGTAGGTTTGGGCTCAGAAGACTTGGTCGCGTGTTCTACGAGCGTCTCGTCCGAGTCTATCGAAGACGTCGAGTCTGTGTCTGAAGTTTCATGGACTTGGAGCTGAATATCTCCCGATGGAGTATCGGAATCCCCAGTTGGAGTCTCGTTCCTTGTGCTCCTCAGCATTTGAACTCTGTGCGTGGACTATTTGGAACTGAACACGACAGATACGACTTAACGGTCTCATGGAAAATTCACAACAGGCGAAAACATCGACACATGCACCAGTTGGGCCGATCTGGAATGATTCACGCCCGCAAAAAGAGGATAAACAAGTGGTGGGGATAGATTCTCGGCTGTGTAGTTTTGCCTCGTCGCTACCATCAATTCCTTGTGCACTCGAAGACATTTCGCAGCGCGTACTCTTCCTAGTAATCGCTGACCAGTAACATGAACGAACTCAAGTCTTCTCTTACTCGTGCGGCACCAAGTCGTGCCAGTCCGGTAGCTGCCACTTGTTGAACCTGTCGAGGTCTTCCTTATCGAACATGCCGTTGATGGCTACACCCAGTAGCTTGCCCACTTCCTCATTCCCCTTCTTGGAGAAGTGAAGACCGTCCACAAAGTACGTCTTACGAACGTTCACGTCAGGGAACGTTGTGTTGAAGTACGTGTGCAAGTCCAGGACGTGGACATTCTCCGCCGCGGCCAACTCAACACACACTTTGGCGTATTTCCCAGCCGACTCATTGCTACGATCCCCTCTACGTGCCGAGTCAATGACGCACGGAGGAGTGATCAGCAGCACTTGGCCATGTGGGGCCAGCAACGGCCTCACCGTGTGCAGAATCTGCTGCAGATTCCTGCGGTAGTCCTCAAGCGACACGTACTGGGCTTTATCAGGTCCGTGCTCAATCACAGCGTCGTTGGCGCCCAAGAAGACCGTGACGAAGGACGCAGAGTACTCTGACTGCAACTCCTTGGCGTAAATGGGCATGGCGTGCTGCAGGACCCACTTGGAATTGTAACCCGAGAGTCCTCGGTTGACACAGTCTACAGATCGGACATAGTGGTTTTCCAGGAGGGTTATGAAGCCACTTTTGCCAGGATCACTGCCATGTTCAGTAATAGAGTCGCCAATGAAGTAGAAGACCGGGCGGCGTTCGCTGGACAGCGCGAGACCCATGAGGAGCCAAAGGAGGAATGCGCACAAGGGGGCACTTCAAGGCGCTGTGTCGGAATGATTGCGCCATCGGATGATACGCTTGTGTCAGCAAATGCAGCTCTTTTCAGCCAATGGTTGATTAGTATCATTCAACGGTATTTTACTGGTCAGAATTCGAAACGACGTCACATGTCGCATGGATCATCTACGGGTCAAGATGAGTGTATCACATGCACCTTTGGCCTTTGATTCCTTCGCTTCCATTCACTCTTTAAACTCCCTCCCTCCTCCATAGTGACCATGGGTCTTTGGTCTAAGGACGGAGTGACCCACAACGTCTGGACTGCTTACGTCTTCACGCTTTTCTTCTGGTCTGCTCGAAGGTGTGTCAAAAAATGTGTCAATTTCAATGAACTTGCACTAATTGACCTCGTTTACCTGTAGCATTCTCTTCCAGCAGGTCGTAGCTGGGTATGTGTTCGTGCTGACGCAATCCAACAAGCCTGTGGGCATCGTCAAGGGCATTCAGGGCATCTCCCAGCTTGTTTTTTCACTTCCAGGCGGTTATTTCGCTGATCGCATCCGTCGAGACACGATCCTCAAGCTCTCGGGCGCTATTGGCGTCTTTGGAGCCGTCATCACCTTCTTTTCTGTGGAATTTACGTCTTTAAACGGCTTGTACGTGGCTTTCGGCCTCTGGGGCCTCTTCGCCGCCTTCCAAAGCCCAGCAATGGAAGCTCTCTTTGCTGACTCCATCCCTCCTGGAAAGAGGAGCTTCCCGTTCATGATCAAGTACAACATCAGCAACTTAGCGCAGATGTTGGGTCCTGTACTGAGTATTTTCCTCTTTTTATTCTACGGAGATCAATGGCAACTTCCAGAGCTCAAACCCGTGCTGGAATTCGGGTGTGTACTAGCTGTCATTGGTTCATTGATCCTGTTCCAGTTCAATGATGACCGCGCCAAGGATTATTTACTGGACAAGACCGAAGAGGAGAAAGAGGAGGAGGTTTTACTAGAGAAAATGATCACCCCATCGCCTTTGCGTACGCCCAAGCTGGTTGGCAACGGCAATGAGCTCGATATGGTCTACGACTATTCGGATGAAGACGACATCACAGTGGATGACAATTCTCCTCCTACAGCTACAGAAAATACTGCGCTGCTGCTATTGAAGGGTAAAACCGCGAAAGAAATGGACCTGGAACGACAGCAGCGGTTGCAAGAGGCGGACGACGATGAAGAAGGCTACATGGCTCACCTCGACGCTAAATTCCTCTGCTTCCGTACGAAACACGTCCCGTACATCCTGTTCATCTCGGACTTTGTGATCAGCAATGGCGCTGGAATGACCATCAACTTCTTCCCTCTCTTCTTCAAGGAGGAGTACGGCCTCACTCCTATCCACGTCTGCATTCTCTTTATGAGCCAACCGCTCGTCGTCATGATCCTGTCGTTCATTGCGCAGAGGTTGTCGAAGCCTTGCGGCCGGATGCCCATTATCGCCTTCACTCGGGCTTTCTCAGTCGCTTGTTTGTTCTCCATGGCCTACGCGCAGCCGATGGCTCTGCAGATTGCGCTGTTCCTGATGCGAGGAGGGATGATGCGGTGTTCGCAGCCTTTGCGTCGCTCCATCCTCATGGATTACGTGCCCAAGAACATCCGTGCTCGGTGGAATGCGCTTGAAGGTCTCTCCGTCTTCTCCTGGTCTGGCAGCGCAGTTCTAGGCGGCTTCCTCATCGATGCGTATGGATATCGCGCGTGTTTCACCATCACGTCACTCGTCTACTGCGTCGGGTTGAGCTTGGAGATGTTCCTCTTACCACTCACCAAGCACGCGGTGGAAAGATAGAGGTAAACGTACATGCACAACAGCTAATACATTTCATTAACAGGACTGCAACGTGTTACAGAGGGTCTTCTTTTACGGCAGCCGTTTTCAGTCAATTGATTCGACTTGAGCTCGTATCCACATTTTATTCCATTTGTGATGCGAGAATACTCTTGCTTGAGGTGTTGGTCGTCTTGAAAATTCCCCGAATCGATGCGTTTAGTTCAAATTGGAAGGCAGACTCGCTGGGAGATAGCTGATTCTTCACATTTCCCAGTCCGACTGACCACACTTTTGTAAATCCGTCCGAATTTGAATGTATGTCCAATTGTGCCTACTAAGATAGGTCGAGAATGTTTGGATCTTGAACCAATGCTCCCATTCATGCAGTTCTTAGTTGCACTTGCGGGAATCAAGCTAGTGCCGGACTAGTGATCTAAAGACGCCTGGAGCATCGCCAGAATACTCCATGATAGCCTGGCGTGTTGAATTTCGAAACCGATGGCTTCTCTCGATCTAAAAAAAACACTCGTTTGGTCGGTGGAAAAAGGCTCGACGTAAAACACTTCGGCCATATTAGAGGCTTTCAGAAGGACATCAAAACGCCAAAAATACTTGTCAAAAATTCGTATGTCGGTAATTTATTTTTGAAGCGCGCATTGATAATGCCTTTTCTGACCCAAAAAGTGTTAGGACGGGGGTCAGCTAAGTCAAAACGAAAACATAAAAATTCGAACGGAAACTAGCATGGCGTCGATGAGTGGGGCGTGCTCGTACGCCACGTGCGAGGTCCAGGAGGGCGAGAATCTGGCAGTAGCACCTTGCACGGCTTGCCAGAAGCCAGTACATCACTTCTGCTCCAATGCAGTATTCGAGGGAGCCCTGGACGTGCGTTTTTGCTCGACGAGCTGCAGGGATCACCATGTGAAGCCGTCGCCGCCAATTAGACATCACGCTGAGTGCCAACCGGATCACGCCCGGGTAGGAAACCAGTCGAAGAAGCGTACCAATTCTTTGACGACGGTACAAGGCACTAGCTCTAGCAAAAGAGGGCGCAGCTCACGATCCAAGGAAAATCCACCTACGCATCTAAGCAGCGTGGATACGAGCAATGCCGTTGAAAGACACAGTACAAAGCCAACGAAGAATTCTACCAGCGATGTTGGAGTCCTACGTAGACCTAAGGTGAGCCCCGAAGATGCCCAGAGACTCCAGCAAGTGCTGGACCAATCGGATTCGGATGGCCAAAGCAATCAACATCAAGGGCGTCAAGATGACGTACACGTTAGTGCTGGGGGCGCCATTGAACATGCCGGACAAGTTGAAGCTGCCGTCGACACCAACAGCAATGCAAAGCAAAAGCAACACAAGACTAAGAACCTCGGCAACGGATCCGCCAGTAGAAAGAAGAAGTTTTATTTTACGCAAGACGCAGATTTGGCACTCCTAAAGGAGATTCTCTCTATCGAGCCATATGCTGCTGGTCATGGAGAGAAAGCGCAGAAGTATCAACTAGTCGCAGAAAACTTAAGTGAACATCTCGAAGCGGAGATACACGAACGAACTGTGAAAGGGCGGATGAAGTTACTCCTCAAAGATTTTGAGCGTGAGGATCTGTCCTCTCGAAAAAAAACAGGAGTTGCAGAGACGTATTCTGAGTTACAACGACTGCTTCAGGACATCAAAGACAGAATCCAAGACGTTAAAGGGGAAAGAGTAGCTAAAAAGCAACAGAGAAGTTTGAAAACAGCAAAGCTGCAGTCCCAGGGAGAAATTTTACGGGCCCAAGCAGTTAAGCGACGAAGTGAACGAGATCAAACGGATACAGAATCGTTTCGTGGTGTCGGTGAAAATGGTGAAGTACTGGGTACAGATACGATGGCCTCTATACCTGAGTATTCGCAGCACAATTCATCAAAGTCACTCGTCAACTCTGCTGGAATTGTAAATGACTTCATGAAGATTCAAGCACAAACGCGCGAAGAAAACAAGCAATTCCAAGTCCGTCTACTTCAGTTAAAGGCGGAAAGGAGTGAAAAGGAAGCTTGGAAATGGGAGGAAGAACTCAACTTTAAGAAGTGGAAGTACACTTACGAGAAGCAAAAGTGGGAGGATGAGCGAGATCTGCGCAGACAAGAATTACAGATTCGGAAGGAAGAGCTCAAGTTTTTGAGGGACCAATTGCACGCCAAGGACAAATCTGGGGCAGATGCAGCGTGATGAATTCGAGTTTTGATGGTTCGCAGCAATTTTGGTTTTTTATTGAGGTGTGTGCTTGTTTCAGCTTAGCGATAACTACGAAACAATAAAGGCTACCCTTTTTGGTCGGTATCAGCTCGTTGTAGTCATGTCATGTTGAAGTACTCGTCGAATGTTGGTGGGCGACAATTAAAGTACTTTGAGTTGTTGTTTTTTCCCCGCGCAATGGTGATGCAGTTTGTGAAGAGCACTCCAATTTTGTACAGCGTTGCCACAGGTGTCTGACCGGACTGCTGATGTCGTTTGAAATCCAGATACGAAAAGTATCGCGTAATTTCACCGTAAGATCATTCAACTGTGACGCGAACCTTACTCATCGCTGCGTTGACAGCTTGCTCTGGTGCATCTACTCGGCATCCCTTGAACGGGGAGCAGAAAACATTCGTACACCCGTATGCCGGGTCACCAAATATTAGTTTGTTGTGGAAGAGTGGGTTTGCCTCCAGTAGTCCCATCAGACCGCTCTCGCGCAGCATGTAGATGTCGTGGCGCCTTCCATCAACAGGCCCGTAAACATGGCAAATAATTCCATCCGGAGCAACGACCGTTTGAAACTTAAAAGCGTGTACCCGCTTGTGGCCGTTGTACACTGCTTCCTGGCCTTTTGAAGGGCGGCAAATTGGTCTTACAGTCCCATCAATAAATCCCCATACACCCTTGATGATGTCCGGATTTTTTGCCGAAATGGCATGACAATACCGATCCAAATTCTTCGAGATTCGAGCAGTATCGAAGTGAAGTAGGTCGGCAAACAAATTGTCCAGATGCTCGACAACGAAGTAAAAGATGTGGCACAATGCTGACGGTGATCGCCCAAACATCGCTGCCATATCAACCCAGCGCTGAGGAAATATCATCCGCCGAAGACAGATACACAGAGCATCAAGCGCTCTTGCTCGGACGCCTTCCTTCGTAATCACAGGATCCGGAATCTTTAAGTACCGCACAAGCAACTGCAAGTCTTTAGTGATAAAGCGGAACTGCCCCTTTGCTTCTGTGTCAGACATTGCAAGGATGTTTAATCGGAAATCGGGTACCAGAATACGGTCTCTGTAGGACATGGGAGAGTTCACGACCACTTCTAACATGATCAGCATCGCAACCTCGTCATTCTCTGCCTCTTGGTCTCGTATCGCCGCCCGCACACACTCCATTAACTCTCCCTGTGGAAGAATGCGCCGCTTCAACGTCTAGGATTTTACTATTTTAAGGTGGCATGCGCGCGAAAAGTCGCGATAGCCATTTTTAATAGTGATTTATGTTTTGCGTGTCTTCTGAACCGCCGGGCGATACGAAAAAGTCGCAAAGAAAAATACTTCTCTCGATACATGTTTTTGGTTACGAACATTTGAAAAAGCAGCGCACTAATAAAATCGCTTCGATTAAGCTTCTTGTGCATGTTCATCAGATCAAAGCTTCCGATACGGACTTGATTGCCACAGTCGCAAACGGTGCATGAAGTTACTGGTCAACTTTTCATTCTCAAACATGGTGTCCAATCCATCAATCGCCAGCCACAGACGAGCGAAAACATTTCTTCAAACTCTTGTGATGATCTCGTGTTTTCGCTATCTTCCGAGTATTTGCCAAAATGTTTCCTCTGTTTTGACACTTTCTGGAATCAACGAGGGCTAGCCTCAACGAGCACTAGATGACTAGAATGGACGAGTCAGCAGTAAGTAAAGACTGGAGTCGATGTCCAGTGGTCGTCGTTCCAAATTGACGAGACGCCTTGTGCAGCTTCTGATACGTCTCGATCGTTTTCGCTGGAACTGTCCTCGGAGACTGGGCCTTGATATGCCACCACTACTAGATTAATCTTGGCTTGCTTTGCCGCCTCATCTCGCGTCTAACTATCGCACACTGTAGTGAGACCATTTCCTAGGAATTTCCACTCGTATTTAACAGAAAACGCGTTCATGTGTATGTCTAAAAGATACAAAACGACTAGTGTCTGACAACTGGTACTCCGTTTTCTTTCTCATTCCAGAATTTGGCAGCTCGAGGAAAGATGGTGCTAGTCTCACTACAGTGTGTAGTCGTTGGTGTTGCGGGAGACGCATTCACTGTCGATATCGACAAGAATTTGTCAGTGGGTCACTTGAAGGACAAGATCGTGGAAGTGAACAAGAACTACCCAACCCTGAAGAAAGTAGCTCCGAAGAACCTGCTGCTCTTCCTGGCAAAGGCGGGAGACAGCGCGTGGCTGGCGACCAACACTGACGACGTCAAGAGGCTGATGAAAGGAGAGAAGACTCCATTCATTGAAGCACTAACGCACGAAGAAGGAGCACTAGCGCAAAAGCTGAGGGGGCCATATCCAATTTCTGATTACCTGAACGATATGGATGATCTGCAAATGGAACAGATTCACGTGCTGGTAGTGCTTCCACAGCCCTCGACTGTCAAACGCGAAATGGCACGGGATGAGGACTTGCCATGCGCAAAGCGAGCCAAACTTATGCCACTAGAGGTGACCTATCGAGGCCCGGTCCCCGAGGACTTCTACTCCGTTCCGATGGAAACAATCGACACGTATCAAAGGCTGGAGGCGACGTTTTTGTCAGAACGCTTTGCTCGTCCATTGTGCCTGCTTTATGGCCCTCGTCAGTTTGGAAAGACGACCATTGGACATCGACTTTGGTCTTTACTTGCTGCAGATCCGTCCATTCTAGTCATCTATCGCCCTTTAACCCCATCAATTGTCGAAACAGAGGAAACATTTTGGCTGGCACTCGGCAGATTCATTGGCGAAAACACGAGATCGTCACAAGAGTTTCAAGAAATGATTTCGCGTCGGAAGACTCGACTGTGGCTGGTGATTGATGACATGGACACCATGTTTGAGAACGAAAAGCTGACCAGTAACTTCATGCACCGGTTACGAATGTGGCAAACAAGTCGGTACTTTTTTGGATTTCTTGGAATTGGAAGTCATGATGTGATGGAGATACCCTCGAAGGTGAAAGGAGGCGGTCCTTTTAATCTGTGCGAAGCGTTTCAAGTCGAGCCTTTTTCCACCGACCAAATGAATGAGTTTTTCGAGCAGATTAAGACAAGCTATCGGTTTGGAGATTCGGTACGGCAGGCTATCATGGAGTATTCTGCCGGTGCTCCTGGCGTCTTTGGCTCATTAGTCCGGTACTCGATTGATTCTCACAAGTGCAACCAAGAGCGGCATGAATGGGAGCATTGGTTTAAGATCCAACACTTCTCGTTTTATCTCAAAATACGCCGTTGGACTTTCAAAAGACAGCAGGATTTATGCCTGGAAGCTTTACCCGTCCGTGAAGTCAGCGTTGTTGCAACTGCTGACGACCCGCTCGAGTTGTTCGCTGTGTCACTTGAGTTTGTGGATCCGGAAACGATTCGACATGTATACCGTGAGAAGCTAGCCCCCAGTGAGTCTGTATTCCAATTTGAACTATACGCATCGATTCGGGAGATTTTCAAGGCGAGCAACATCCCAAGCGAGAATGTTCTCGCGGAAGCTCGAGACCCCGATGATACGCAAAACCGAAGACTGGATATCATCGTCAACAATGGAGTAAACTATGGCTACGAGCTCAAGTCGAATCAATTGACTGAAACGGAGATGACAGCTGCCGTAAAAGAAGCGGATGACAGCAGGCAATTACTCGGTATCAGCAAGATGTTCCTGGTTAATTTTGTTCCTCGAAGTCACTCGTTACAGCACCCAGTGTACACTATCGAAAAGTATCCTGACGTCAAGATTATTCACGTCTTCTTTCCGGATACTTGCGATGAGTACACTCTTCAACTCGAAGGGGCCGATGGTGTCATAGAGACTCGCACTGTACGCTGTGCTTAAGCCAAGCAGCGTCAATAGTTGACAAGTCTTCGAGCGGATGTAGTATCAACAACTATGACAAAGTTGAATACAATTGCCAACATATTCTAAACACCAAACCCAAAGCTCTAGTATGATTGCTGTGGTAGTTTAGCTACTGCTACTGTACGAGATCTCGCTCTCAAAGTCACCGCTGACTGTCGAGTTCGTCTGCATACTGGAGTAACCAACACCCTTCTTCGCCGTCAGCATCTTGGCGCGTGCACAGTCCATAGAACTCATGCTGGTCACCGTGCTCATACACCCCGAGCAGAACGTCACTTTACGCCTCGATAGTAATAAATCCGGGTCAACGAAGCTCAGTTTCCGTGTGATTTTGCAGGCATGACACACGTGTCCGAAGCACATCTTGCACGTGCTGTTACTCTTGGAGAAATCCCCCAGTCGCCGACCAATTGGAGCCGAGCAAGTGACACAGGTATTCTTCTTGTTCGGGGCTCCATGCGCCTTGGAATCCGCGTACGCCTTATCAAGCATGAACGAGAGCTTCCTCATCTGTCCGCAGTATGGGTATTTCACACTCGACAAGAAAGCAGACGCCATACCCGGCACCACCAGCATACGGATCATATCGCCACAGGGGTCGAAAATGCCAGTTGCGTACATTTCCAGCTTGTTCGGACCAGCCTGACGCCAAAAGCCAATGATTGATACGTTGCCTCGGATTCGATTCGGGAGCTCGTGCGTCTGGGGGAAGTCGACAGAGTGGAGTAGATGGTATCCGAGCTTTTCACCCGATTGGGATGTCACGAAGCCCGTACCTTCGAGATAAACGTAGTCGCGGTTCTTGACCAAATTGGTTGACGCAAAGGGGATATCAAGCTCCATCCACTTGACGATCAGAGTCTGGAACGGATCTTCAAGCGTTGGGATCACGATTGGGTCCAGTACAGCAGCTCCACTGACGTCGTCGACGTACGAGGCCTTGACGCGCATCGTCTCCAGATCCTCACTCATGACTCCGTACATGAGGTCTTCGAGTTTTCCTTCGATGCTTCCGACGCACAAAATCATCGGTAAACCAGATCCGGAGGGTTCGTTTCCTGCAGTGTGAACAGACTCGGGTCGTTCGGCGTAGACGGTGAGTTGTTCCTTGTCCTTGATCTGCTTCCAACGACGAGAATCGACTTTCCGTTTGCCAGATGAAACGTACGCGTTGTAGTTGTCCAGGTTGGACATGATGATCCCATTGGCGAGGTCTTGGAGCTGAATCCGGTCACTTGGCGAGATGTGCATCTCCGGGAATGGGTTCATGATGAATCGACCTTTACCCATAGTTACAGGAGCTGAAGAAATACTGGAGTGTTTAGCTAATAGTGAGTTGGAATAAAAGTGAGCTCGTTTTAACAATCAGTATCAACATACTCAGATTCTGAAGCTCTTGCATGCTACCCTCGTGTTGAAGTGGTAATGGTAAATCTAGTCATCTGCTTAGGATCAGAACCACATTCCAACGATCTTATGATGCTAATCTGTAGTTTCAAAAGAAAGTAAAACAAAAATCACTTTTATGAACTGAAAGACACTCCACTGGTGTAAGTACTGTCGGTTGAGCTGCTCTCAATACTGGCATAATTCACCCCTTTCGTATTAGAAAGCATTCTGGCACGAGCGCAGTCTGTCGAGCTTGAATTCGTGACGGATTTGATGCAACCCGAGCAAAAAGTGACTTTCCTCTTAGCCAGCAGTAAGTCCGGATCCACAAAGCTCAGCTTCCGAACTGCCTTGCAGCCATAGCACACATGTCCAAAGCACAATTTGCACGAGCTGTCACTCTTCCCAAAGTCTCCAAGTCGACGACTGATAGGCGACGAACAGGTAACACAGAGATTCTTCCGGTTGGGAGCTCCTCTCTGTTTGGACTCAGTGTACGCCTTGTCCAACATGAACGCGAGCTTCTTCATCTGTCCACAATGCGCGTTCTTAACACTCGAGAGGAACGCAGTGGCCATACCAGGGACCACCAGCATACGGATCATATCTCCGCAAGGATCAAAGATGCCAGTAGCAAACATTTCCATTACTTTCGGGCCTGCTTGGCGCCAAAACGCAATGATAGAAACGTTGCCACGGATTCGGTTAGGTAGCGGTTGTGTCTGTGGAAAGCTGACCGAGTGGAGAAGGTGATAGCCAAGACGATCTCCGTTCTTCGCAGTCACGTACCAGTTGACCTTCCACTGATCCAACACTGAGAATCATCGGGAGGCCTGACCCAGTGATATCACTTCGACTTGTAGTATGGGAAGACTCACGTCGTTCCGCGTACACTGTGAGTTGTTCTCTTTGCTTGATTTGTTTCCAGCGACGTGGATCAACTTGACGCTTCCCAGTTGTTACGAAGGTGTTGTACTTGTCGAGGTTGGTCATGATGAGGGTGTTTGCAAGGTCTTGAAGCTCCAAACGGTCGTTTGCCGAGATCTGCATCTCTGGGAACGGATTCACGATAAATCGTCCTTTAACCATCGTAGGCGAGTTAAGGAGAGGTGGTTCTTGGAGTGCAAGATTGGAAATGGCAGTCTATTCACGATGATCTAAATGGTCTCTGCCACGTTATAGAACCTTGCGCTCGAGGGATCTCCGTCATATGTAACGGAGTTACCTCCGTTTATGATTCCAGACATAATAAGGTCCCTCTCTTTTATGAATGCTTACGGGACGCTGTCCTGATTTAGTTTACGGACAATGCGTTGGACACAAGAGCGTGTCCAGTTCGTAGACCTGCAGCTAGTCTTAATTTTCAATTCACTCTACAATTTCCATCGTGAAGTACAGTGGCTACAAAAAGTCTACGTCCAAGACCTCCTGTGAAATGTACCGGCAAAAAACTGAACATCATAACTATTGCTTTGCATGGTTCACACCTTAGGGGAAACTACTTTATAAAACCTTTCCGTCGAATGCATACCGGTGTTGAACACACTCCTGGTTGTTCAGTTACATGCATTTAAAAAAATGTATCCATATTTGAGCTTAAAAAAAGTTTAAGTCCAAATTCTAAAAAGTCGCGTTCTCTTCGAGTTGTGCTGTCTCCGGCCTGTTCCATCAAGTGGCCGTTCTTCCGACACTTACTTGCCTTCATGAGAGAAGTCCCAGACCGTCTAGTATTTTGTATGACCCCCCTTGTTGACTTTGACTTGCTGCAGACGTTTCGCCATCGATAGGTATAGCTTTTGAACCCTCTCTGGCTCAATATCGTACCAAATAGCTTGGATTTTCTGCTTCCGGTCTTCGATACTTGATGCTGGAGCCTTATGTAGCTCTTGCTTCACATGGGCCCAGAGATTTTCAATAGGATTGAGGTCTGGACTCTGAGCCGGATGCTCGAGCACTTCGACTTTGTTTTCTTTGAGATAGCTTTTGATGAGTTTTGAGCGGTGAGCAGGAGCTCCGTCATGCACAAACTTGTAGTCATCACCAATTCCCATGACTGAAACAGTAGCCTGTAGATTCTTGTCAAGAATCGACTTGTAGTAGGTGCCAGTCACACTGGTCTCGCACAGGTGGAGAGCTCCGACATGATACACCCCCAAACCATTAGCGTTTCCCTACCCGATTTGAATGTGGGCACTAAACACTCTCTCTTAAATTCTTCTCCCGGCTTTCTCCACACGTAAACCCGACCAGCAGCCCCCGTAAGCCAAATCGAGGACTCATCGCTGAAGACGACTTTCATCCAGTCCTTTTCCTTGTACTTCAACATGGTAATTGCGTACGAAAGGCGTGCCTTCATGTTTTGTTTAGAAAGATTGGGTTTCTTACGTGCGGCTCGCCCGTTGAATCCCTCATCCTTAATGCGATTGCGCATAGTTTGGTTAGAAATCGTAACACCATGGTCCTCTTCCACCATAGTTGCAATCTTTTCGGCACTAAGCCGTCGGTTTTTCTTCGCTTCTCGAACAATCTGGCGGTCTTCACGAACGCTAGTCTTGCGAGGACGACCGGTGCGTAGCTTGGAATGAGTGTGTCCGTTCCGCTTGGCGTTTGCTACGATCGTTTTTACGCTAGAAACGTGCATTTTGAGCTCGTCGGCTATCTTTTGGTACGTTAGCCCTTCCAGACGCTTTTCAACGCACAAATCGCGTATTTGACGCGAGTGTTCGGTCCTAAGATGACTGTTAGACACTAACTTATACTTGTAGTAGCTTTAGAGGGGCGTACCTGGCCTTCCCCATGCCGAGAACCGAGAGCAATTGTGCTGGACGTAGACTTTTTTGGGAACTAAATTTGAGTGAGGTCGATTTTTTCTACATAAGTTCGTCCAAAGTTATCGTCTTGAGAAACTAATTACTGTCCCTGATTCGTTAAAATCAGAGCTTTTTTCCTTTACCAACCGTTGATTGGTTCGTATTGAAGGTCGTCAGACACTTGAAGATTTTTGTAGGAGATGGGCTTGGACGTAGACTTTTTGTAGCCACTGTACAAGTCCCTCACCATGATTCCGTGACATGGTAGCACTTGTTGGTCATGCTTTGCCCTCAGCTGTGAGATCCAGGACCATCGAGCCCACCCCGACCTGTACCTGTGGAGTCCAAGCACCGTCTTGTAAAACCGCGCCGCCGACCATCGAGCCTGCAGCTTTTAAAGTCGCGTAGTAAGAGACCTACTCGCACACCTTTATGTTCGTCAAGTTCCCAAATCAAGAACCAAGCTTCCTCTATTAGACCTGTGTGTCTACCATCTACCATGGACCGTCGTGCCCAAGATTTCGAGGAGTTCAAGCGTGTGTTAATCTTGCTACTCTTGCTATTGGTCTTCGAGCCGATATCATTTTTTAAAGCCGCGAAGGAAGAGACCAACGCGCACCGACTCAACGACTGTTTTGTCAAATTTCAAGCTCTTTCGTTTCAAGAGTTTAAGTTCTCGAATTTCAAGTTCAAGTTTCCAGTTTCAAGATCTGCCGTGTGCAAAAGGCAGTGGAGACTTCGTCTTCTCAAGGGAGGTCGTGTAATGGAGCGAAAACCTTCGCAACAACCTTCCCCAGCCGAAGCCGCTTCTTCTCAAGGGAGGTCGTGTAACGGAGTTACCTCCGTTTATGATTCCAGACATAATAAGGTCCCTCTCTTTTATGAATGCTTACGGGACGCTGTCCTGATTTAGTTTACGGACAATGCGTTGGACACAAGAGCGTGTCCAGTTCGTAGACCTGCAGCTAGTCTTAATTTTCAATTCACTCTACAATTTCCATCGTGAAGTACAAGTCCCTCACCATGATTCCGTGACATCATATGGGTGAAGTCATATGCGGATAGAGAGCTCTTGACTCTTCCAGTAAACGAACCTTATCGGTTGAGCTGATAAGATATATTGTTTCGAAACAAAGTTATCAATACCAACGCTTTATTATCCAGAGAATAGAGGGAAAAGAAGCAACTTGTTAACAGTCAAGAAGACTTTCTAACTACGTGCACCAGTAAGCTCAGTTAAAGCTGATACTTCCTTCCGACACTGAGCTGGCAGTAGAAGCATTCGACGGGTATGGGATGCTCTTGGAGCTGCCGCCGTTAGTTACCAGGATTTGAGCTCTGGCAGCTTCCCCGGCAGGAGCTTTCATCGCTTCGGTCACACACACTGCACAAAACGTTACCTTCCGTTGGGCCAACAGCAGATCGGGCGTCACGAAGCTCAGCTTCTTGGAGATCTTGCAGTTGTGACAAACGTGGCCGAAGCAGAGCTTGCACGTACTGTTACTTTTACCAAAGTCACCGATCCTCCGACTTGTAATTGGGCACGAACAAGTGACACAGACCAATTCTCGGTTGGGAGTTCCAAGCTCTTTGGCCTCCGTGTAGCGCTTTTCGAGCATCCACGCGAGCTTCTTCATCTGTCCACAGTGCGCGTACTTGAGCGTCGACAGGAAAGCTGTAGCCATGTTGGGCACTACCAATTTACGGATCATATCACCACCCGGATCCATCAGTCCAGTGACGTAAATCTCGCACGCGTTAGGCCGCACTTGGCGGAAGATCCCGCAGATCGAAGTGTTCGCTCGGACGCGACCTGGAAGGTCATGAGTCTCTGGGAAGTTCACCGAGTGGAGGATGTGGTAGCCCACTTTCTCGCCGTTCGACAGGTGCACAACGTTGGTGCTTTCGACGTAAATGTAGTCGCGGTTCTTGACCAGACCCACAGATTGGAAAGGCAGATCAAACTCCATCCACTTGACCACCAGCGACTTGAACGGGTCTTCAAGTGACGGTTCTGTGATGGTCGAAAGCACTGCAGCACCACTGATATCGTCGACATAGGACGCCTTGATCCTCATGATCTCCAGCGTCGGGTTCACGACACCGAACATCATGTCTTCTAGATCTCCGACGGCAGTTCCGAAACACAGAAGCGAAGGGAGATCGGATGAAGCCCCAGGGATCTGAGGACCAACACGGGAGGCTCCGTAGTTCCTTTCCGAGTAGACTTTCGTGTTGTCACGGCTCTTGACCAGCTTCCAGTGATTGGGGTCGATTCGGCAGTGCTCTTTAAACAGGAATTCCTCGTACCGAGAGATGTTGGCATCCACGATCTGGCTGACGAGTGTTTCGAGGTCTCCAACATCCGACGGAGTCAGACGTAGTTCGTTAAACGGGTTCACAGTGAACCGGCCTTTGACCATGGTCAAGAAGAGAGCGAATTGCCAAGTGATCTGTCGAAGGGGTAACAACGCTCGAAGAAAAGTCGGTAAAGCCGCACAGGTGCTGCAGCTGGTGTTGAATAGGCACGCAAGGATGAAGGCCGTGACTGCCAGCTGCAGACGCAAGCTGAAATTAGCTGGTGTCCTTGGATAGACAGCGATGTACCAGTCGCAACCAGCCCAGACAGTTGAGTTGACTCACAGCTGGGAAGTCGAGGAAGGGCTACGGTATCCAGGACAGACAATATTTATGATTTCGAGGCAGTTGTAGCCCTCATCAAATGGGATGCCTGGGCTATCTTAAGCCGGTGATAAGACTGCAGCCGGACTATAGAGATCCTTGTTATTGTAGCATAAGTTTAAGGCTCTCCCTACGTTCACCAGTACGGAAATTGCAGCAACTTTATTGCAACTTCAAAGCAACTTAAAAGCAACTTAGACCCTTTTGAAGCAACGTTAAGGAGAGTTGAGCAACATAGTATCACAATCCTAGATCTGAATCCTTCGAGTAGAAGGAATGAAATATCGGGGCATAGGCTAGAGCGAATCGCTCCAGCTTCACACCACGCAACTCAGTTCAATTAGTTGATTCGGGTAGATTGGCTCAAGTCCTCGAGCGCTGCGTGGTGTGCTAAATATCGCTAAGTGAAGTTTCTTATTTTGCCCCTTTTATGCCCGTACTGGTGATCGTAGGCACTTCCTAAGTTTAATTGGTACGGATACCCTAACCCTACCGATAGGCCTAGGGTAATTCCAAGGCGTGATAGCCAATGAAATATGTCTATGTAAAGTTTTAGCCAATCATGAAGTAAAGAGCGGTCATTCCAAATTATTTCCGGAATTTTCTGGAATATTGAAAATTACTCAAGATAATTCATTCACAGTTAGTAAGTCATTCAAGTTACTTACTTGAATAAGCTATATATTTCCAGACAACAAACCGTATACCAAAAGCCGTTCCACGTACCTCCGGAGCCTGATCGGAGTGACTCTACTGCATTTGGTGATTGGAAAACCAACATCTGGAAACTTGCATTAGCCATGGACGTTGCCACCAACGAGAGATTTCGTGCTTTCGATCAGAAGAAAACCACCCGAAAAGCTTCATCTTTGCGGAAGCGCTGGAAGTTTACGAAATCTGCACATCCAGAGGCATTCCAAAGTCTCATCACTCGATTCTTAGAGCTGAGGCGTGACGGGCATATTCTCGACTCGTGCACACCACCTTCACACCTGTGGACCGACGTAGAGCTCGGGCAATTTTCGAGTCGTTAGGCCAGAAAACTAGATACCCCAGCAAATGGTGGCAAGATCGTTGTCGCCGACCGTACACTTCTCTCCTCTTAAGCAGTTAAGACAGCACAAATCACATGGAGTTGAGCCAGCGTTTGGAAGAGTCTGACCGGTCACACTATTCTGCTCTAACCACGGTTCCAAATAGTCTGACCGGTCACACTATTTGGTGCCGGTCACACTATTCTGTTCTAACCACGGTTCACAATAGTCTGACCGGTCACACTATTTGGTGCCGGTCACACTATTCTGTTCTAACCACGGTTCCAAATAGTCTGACCGGTCACACTATTTGGTGCCGGTCACACTATTCTGTTCTAACCACGGTTCACAATAGTCTGACCGGTCACACTATTTGGTGCCGGTCACACTATTCTGTTCTAACCACGGTTCCAAATAGTCTGACCGGTCACACTATTTGGTGCCGGTCACACTATTCTGTTCTAACCACGGTTCCAAATAGTCTGACCGGTCACACTATTTGGTGCCGGTCACACTATTCTGTTCTAACCACGGTTCCAAATAGTCTGACCGGTCACACTATTTGGTGCCGGTCACACATAACCGTACCTCCTCATTTACGGTTTGGCGCCTCGTGAGAATCAGCGACGTGAATATCTGCGCGAATGGCGCGTGTTGAGACTCCTGTGGGAGAACGCATCGCGAAACTCAAAATTTGGCGAGCCCATGAGCATGAATGGAGTGCTGGCAAGGCAGCCAAGGAGCTAGGAGTACTGAAGTCTTGTCTTCTTGGGTGGAAACGGAAGTATTGGCACCAACTCGACACATACGCTGGTCCGGGCAACCGAAAGCGAGAAAAGGGCGGCGGCCGCCGCCATAAGATGGAAAGTTATGAATGGGCACTTCTAGAATACTGCGACACATGTCTAAGAGAGGATGGAGCGGTCAAAAAAGAAGACGTGTTTGACTATTGCAGCAGAATCGATGAATTTGCTCTTAAAAACCCCACTGCGCAACGAATGTGGGTAACTCGCTTTATGAAGCGGCATTTTCCAAGTGCCGGAGGGAATTTCCGACCAAATGAGCAGACTACGGTTTCGGCGGAATCAATGGCCACATCAAATGGAGGTAATTTCGGTACCGAGGACGATTATGTCACTTTAGAGGGTGGTTCAGTCACTGCAGAGGGTGTTGTTCTGACTTTAGCTACTGAACATGTGGAGACAGATACTGTTACAGATGGACACGAACCTACAGTGTTGCAAAGAGAATCAGAAACCTATGAAGAACGCTCTGTAATTCCTTCAGAGGCTCTAGTACCAGTGGAGGTAGCGCTTCCTCCAGTCAATCCCATAATCCACCAGTGTGACGAAAATCTGTCCGGCGTGGACGACCAAGGCGAGGATGTCATTATTTTGGGGAGCACTGAAACTTCTGATGGGTCCCGTGCCAGCGGCTACCAACTTCGTCCTCGTTCAAGAGACAACACGCCAGTGATGCAGCTTTCAAATGGTACCCAAATCCCCCCGTGGTTACTGCGTCCGAAGCTTGTTTAGCGGGAGTTGTGGATCCAGCCCCCGTCTCAATTTCTTTATTTCGCGAGGATCTTGAAAGCTTGGAGGAAGGAAGCATGATCACGAATGCTGCGGCAGATTTCTGCATTGCAGGATACTTTGAAAAAGACGCAGATGTTTACGCAGCCACATCGGCTATTTTTTCTGAGATTAATTTTGCGTATATTGGGGCGAATAAGTGGGAATTGAGTCTTGAGTTTGCAGGCAGTTTGGAGTCGAACCTTACTCGCGGCTTTGCACCGACTGCGTCTTTTCCCAAAGGGCTCTAAGTTCGCGCCAAAATTGCAGTTCAAAACACAAACACCATAAGAGTAAAGTGAGCCTGAGTCTTGACAATCACTCTGCATTTTGACAGGAGATCGATCCTTTCCGCATTGAAGCGGTACTCAACACATGTGACGCGCTGTGGTGACGCGCTTTTTTTCAGCACTTTCCGGCTGCATTTTGCGCCAAAATGAATGAATCGATTTCGCACTTTCCGATGATACAATTTGGAGGTTTGCAGTTTAAAATGTCGCAATTGCGTCTGGCGCCACTGCGCTAAGTTCGCACACACTTTTTATTGTACTTTTTGGCTTCAAATTCAGGATTCAAAATCGCACTTATTCGCTCCATTGACCGACAGCGAGTGGAACGGAATATGGACGAAATATCGGGTCAATTGGAGTGGGTCGAGCACACGTATGCGCTGCTACCAGTGGTGATGAAGAACCATTGGTCTTTTGTGGTAGTCGAGCGGCCGAGGTCAATCGACAGCACGATCATTTACCACGTAAACACTTTACGAGGTTGTCACGATCCATCGTACATTTTCACTGTAACGGAATGGTTTTTAGCGAAGATGAAACCCGCTGCCGCCCACAGCAACACAACATTCACAAACTACAACTACATTACAAAGCCCCGCCAGACCAATGTGGTCGACTGTGCAGTATATGTTCTGCACTACATGCACGCAGTCTTCAAGTTTGTCGTCAAACACCGCCCAGATACGCTCTTAGAGCACATGCCGTCTCTGACGACGGGAACTTTCAATGTAAAGAAGGCAGCAGCCTCGCGAGCCAAGATCCGCTCGATGCTGACGCCTAACTTGAAGTGAGCACCTAAATGAAATCAAAGTTAGCCACGTTTAACTGAAAGGACAGTTTCTTTGGGATTTGGTTTGCGTTGTTTCAAACAAACACCCGGTACCGTACTGGGTACGATACTTGTTTGTGCCATCTGGAATAAATAAGTAGGATCGGATTGGGCAAAGGTTTTCTGCAAGGATGGGTCGGTCTATTCCGGACTGCGTCCGGAATCGGATAATTACTGCAGGGAAACTCGGGATTAGTACATGTACTTGTAGTGATAGTAACTTCTGAATCGATTAAACATTAACACTTTCAGTTTAATCAAATAAAACCAATAATTTCAAAAAACAATTAAACAGTTAAAAAAAAGGAAATACGCTTTTTCAAATATCAAAACGTTTTATTGTTACTGTTAAAACACACAACATAGGATTTTTAGCCGATTGACGATGAATATCCCGACACTGTCGACGCATCCGATGCAGCTGAAAACTGGTGCATTTTCTTGCCAACAGCACCGGTGACCATAATTTGCGCTCTTGCAGCCACCGACGCGTCTTCCCGGATCGCGTCATTCAAACACACCGCACAAAACGTGACCTTCCTTTGGGCCAACAGCAGATCAGGCGTCACAAAGCTCAGCTTCCTCTCGATCTTACAGTTATGACAAACGTAGCCAAAGCAGAGCTTACAGGTGCTACTGCTCTTGCCAAAGTCTCCGATCCTTCTGTTCGTGATCGGAGCTGCGCACGTAACGCAGATATGTTCTCGGTTGGGAGTTCCCAGCTCTTTCGCTTCAGCGTAGCGTTTCTCCAGCATCCACGCTAACTTCCTCATCTGTCCGCAATGAACGTACTTAAGCGTCGACAGGAAGACTGAGGCGATACTGGGCACCACTAGGACGCGGATCATATCACCACCCGGATCCATTACACCCGTGACGAAAACTTCAATAGCGTTGGGTCGAACTTGACGGAAGATACCGCAAATCGACATGTTGGCTCGGACACGACCAGGAAGTTCGTGGGTTTGTGGGAACGTGACGGAGTGAAGGACGTGATAGCCGACCCGTTCACCCGTCGACAACGTCACCATTCCCGTGGCTTCGACGTACACGTAGTCACGGTTCTTTACTAGACTGGTGGTGTGGAGAGGGATATCCAGCTCCATCCACTTGACCACCAGCGATCGGAACGGGTCTTGAACCGTTGGATCTTCTAAGTTAGCCAGTACGGCAGCTCCACTGAGATCGTCGACGTACGACGCCTTGATACGCATGATCTCCAATGTGGGGTTCACGACACCGTACATCATATCTTCAAGAGCTCCAACGGTAGTTCCTAAGCTCAAGAGAGACGGAAGACCAGAAGAGTTGGTTGACGTGCCAGTACGGTACACGTCGTGGTGTCGAGCAGTGTAAACCGTCGAGTTCTCCTTGGTCTTGAGCACTTTCCAGTGGTTCGCGTCGATCTTCTTGTTCTCTTTAGTCAGGAAGTTCTCGTAACGCTGGACATTAGCATCAAGGATTGAGCCTGCGATCTCGTGGAGGTTTCCTGTGTCCGATTCGGAAAGGTTCAGGTCCGGGAATGGATTCACTGTGAATCGGCCCTTCACCATCGTTGGTAGTCAAGTGAGAAGGAGAAAGCAAAAGCACAAGTGAGGTTGGTTTGGTCTTGTTGGTTTAATTGGTAGAGGAGTGATGTCTGCCTGCAACATTCACATAACATCTGTAGTAGCGATCTGTCCGCAGGTAGGTTGCTGATGGATAGCTTCACAGTTGTTGAACTCGTGCGGATTAGCTGAGGTGATGATAAGACCCAGCAATTGCTTCGGTTCTGACCCAGAGTTTACGCGAGTGAACCTTATCTGGACAGGAAGTAACGACATTTGTTTAACATGACGTGTCACCCCGTATCAGCGACGCTATCAATGCTGACAACGCAAACGCTGACGATCTCATGCTCTTTACACAAGCTTCTTCGGCTTTTGAGGGAAAAACGGGAAGACAAGTCAAAATGTAAGAAAGTAAAGAAACAAAAGGAGATTTCACATTAACTAAGCTGTCAGCGATCAACACGCTTATTCAACCTAACTACCCGCAACTGGACGCGTATTCGGACATCGCGTATTCGGAGACCGTGCTGGCCTCCGAGCCGTGGTGGAACGAGTGAAGTTTCGACAATCCACCGGCAGAAGTGATAATCTGAGCCCTAGCAGCATCAGCAGCAGGTGCGCGGATCGCATCGTTCAGGCAGACAGCACAGAAAGTCACTTTACGTTGCGCTAGGAGCAAGTCCGGGGTCACAAAGCTCAGTTTCCTCTGGATCTTACAGTTGCCGCATACGAAGCCAAAGCACAACTTGCACGAAGCGTCCGATTTCCCAAAGTCTCCAAGTCTTCGGTTTGTGATCTGTGCGTTGCAAGTGACGCAGATATGTTCGCGGTTGGGCGTCCCCAGCTCCTTGGCTTCAGCATAACGTTTCTCCAGCATGTACTGGAGTTTCTTCATCTGTCCACAATGAGCGTACTTAAGCGTTGACAGGAAAGCGTTGGCCATCGTCGGAACGACCAACATGCGGATCATATCACCACCAGGGTCCATCAAACCCGTGACGAAGATCTCACACGCATTTGGTCGAACTTGACGGAAGAATCCGCAGATGGAAAGGTTCGCACGGACTCGGTTAGGGAGATCGTGCGTCTCGGGGAAGTTAACCGAGTGGAGGATATGGTACCCGACCTTCTCGCCGTTCTCGAGGTGAACAAAACCCGTCGCTTCGACGTAAATGTAGTCTCGGTTCCGTACTAGACCCATTGACTGGAGAGGGATATCCATCTCCATCCACTTGACGACCAGCGAGTTGAACGGCTTCTCCAGTGTCGGACCAACGATGTTAGCGAGCACTGCAGCTCCACTAAGGTCTTCAACGTACGAGGCCTTGATACGCATTATCTCCAGGGTCGGATTCAAGACGCCGAACATCATATCCTCCATGTCCCCCACTGTAGTGCCAACACAGAGCAAAGACGGTAATTCAGACGAGGAACCCGAAGCTTGAGGAAGTGGAACGGCATTGCGACTGGAGCCTGCAGTCTTTTCCTGGTACACTTTGGTGCTGTCTCGACTTTTGACGAGCTTCCAGTGGTTTAAATCCACTTTACTCTTCTCAACGTTGAGGAACTCTTCATATCGAGACAAATTGGAGTCGAGGATGACACTGGAGATCTCGTGGAGGTTGTTGATGTCACTTTGAGCCAACACCAACTCCTTGAAAGGATTGACGGTGAATCGCCCTTTCACCATTGGAGGAAGTTGTTGGAGATAGAGCAAAAACTGGAATGGGGTGAACTCTCCCTTTAGAGAAGTTGAGGCCAAGTGAAACACCTGGTGAAGCCTGGGCACCTGCGCTCTCTATCGACAATGTTAAACCAGCTACAGGCTGTTCGTTGCTACCGATCTGACCCACGTCTTCCCACAGGCCCAACCCCACATGGACCCAAGCTCAGGTGCTTCAAGACCATCTAAAGTCGGAAGTAGTCGGAAGTAGCTTCCTATTTTATCCCGATAAGGTCAACGGAATAGACTTTCATCAGCTAAACGTGAAATGATCAGGTTGCATGCATGTAGTGTTTAAATGGATTCATTTTATTCAAAAAATAACAAACCCGTAGGAGACTCTAGGCTCTTCTTCTCTTTGAGGTTCATCTGAGGATACAGTACTCAAGTCGGAAAATCTGGAAATCTGTCGAGAAGCCTTGGACGCACGGATATCCGAGCGAAGCTGCTTCCTAGCTGCACCACACGCGCCTTGTTTCAGAGATTGGTTCAAACACACCGCGCAGAAGTTGACCTTCCGCTGCGCTAGACGGAGATCCGGCCCTACGAAGCTGATCTTCCTCTGCAGTTTGCATGTGTTGCACACAAGGCCAAAGCACAGTCTGCACGTGTCTCCGCTCTTCTTGAACTCCCCAACGCGTTTAGACACCGACTTCCTGCAGGTCACGCAGATCCGTTCCGGGTCTGGAGTTCCCACCACTCTTGACCGGGAATACGCAGAGTCCAAAGCCCACGTGAGCTTCTTCATCTGGCCGCAATGCGCGTACTTAAGGAAAGACAACATAACACTGGCCATATTGGACACTACCAGACGTCGAACTCGATCGTTTCCAACAGGATCCAGTACACCTGTAGCGTAAATACTCACTAGATTGGGACGAACTTGACGGAAGAAAGCACAGACGGACATATTGGCTCGTACTCGGTTCGGGACATCGTGGGTTTGTGGGAAGTTGACCGAATGTAGGACGTGAAAGCCGATGCGTTCTCCATCAAACGTCTCTGTTAAACCCGTAGCTTCGACGTACACATAGTCTCGGTTCTGAACGAGGCCAGTAGCTTGAAATGGGATATCCAGCTCCATCCACTTGACGACAACCGAGTTAAACGGGTCCGTTGGAGTCGGATTCACGACGTTCGACAACACAGCGGCTGCACTGAGGTCGTTGACGTACGAAGCCTTGATGCGCATGCTCTCTAGTGTCGGATTGACCACTCCGAGCATGACGTCGTCCAGTGATCCGGACGTGTTCCCAACGGTAAGAAGAGACGGTAACTCTGTCACTGAGTCAACAGATCGAGAAGTTGTTGAGTTGCGCTGCTGTTGTTGCTCTAAGAAGACGTGGGCGTTTTCCTTAGACTTGACAAGTTTCCACTTGTTGGTATTGACCTTGGCCTTCTCTACACTCCAGAAGTTCTCATACCGTTCTAGACTGGTGTGGACGATGGTGTTGACGATGTTCAGGAGGTTGTTGGTGTCTCCTGTCGTAAGTGCCAGGTCTTCGAAAGGGCTAGCTAGGAATCGACCTTTGACCATGTTTTGGAGCTGGAGAAATTCAAGAATGACTTCTAGACCGGAAAGCTCCAGACTAGATGGTCATACAATACGCCGTTGAAGAGACGCAATGGTACAGATATTCTCAAATTTCGGATTGTTGCTCTGCAAGCCACAACTATTAGGCCTTTGGTCAGAGAATCTGATCATGGTAACAGGATTTCTGGGCGATCAACAAGTGGTATTCGCGAACATTTACGCCCCGGCAAATCCTCAAAGACGGAAAACATTTTACAACCAGCTGCGCAACGTAATCTTCCCCGAGGACGCGATATTGGTATGTGGGGGGGATTTTAACTGCGTAGTGGAAACAACCATGGACAGAACGGGAGGTTCAGGTAAAGACGATATCGGTGCGGTGGAACTTGCAGATTTCTTGCAACGCAACGACCTCCTGGATGCAGGTTACTACAATATGCCCAACAGGACTCAGGGACAGGAAGTGGATAGGTACGCGCAGAAGCATCACACGCACTGGCACAAAGCAGCATCAGGGAAGGTCGGAACGTCAAGATTGGACAGATGGTATGTGTCGGCTAAGGCGAAAGGTCTGGTGAGGGGGCAGGTAACACGGGAGTCTCCGTGTGGAGCGGATCACAAAGAGGTCCTGCTGGAATTGCATTCGCCCAGCGGGGCTACAAGGTTGGTGAAAAGGTCCAAAATCTACCCAACACCAATTTACGTCCAGGCGGCATCTGCGAGTTTAATTGCAGCACGATTATCCTTATTGCAGGAGGCATTGGAGACAGCAGACACAGCTACTTCGGCGAAGTTATGGGACGCCTTCAAGGTGAACATAGTGAAGGAGCTGATAACTACGAAAAGAGAGGCGCGAAAGAGAACCACACGGGGGCTCAGGCAGCGTATAAGACGGATCAAACAACAACTGGAGAAGTGTGTGACAATGGAGAATGTCAGTGGGGAGAGGCAAGTTCTGCTGAAGAAGCTACATGAGGTGCAATCCTTACGCCGTCTTTTACGGAGACGATACGCGGTAGCTAGGAATGCGTGGAGCTCTACGACATCGACACGACATTTCTTCAGAAGGATTTGTACCAAATATGGGGACAACAACATTCCCACCCTGACGTGCTCAATGGGAGGGAGACAACGGGATATACATGATAAGGCCAATATTCTGGCGGATAACTGGGAGCCAATATTCAACGGGGTACCAGAAGACATTATCGGAGCAGCGGAGTACGTACGGAAATGGTCTACCACGTGGAAGCAAATGGACCTAAAGGAGCTCGACCAGGACATTACAGATGAGGAGGTCACAGAGGCCATCACTCACTGTAAAAGAGGTAAGGCTTGTGGACCTGATGGCTTGGGGAACGAATGGTATATGGACCACAGCGAGGCACTGGTCCCTATTCTGGTCAGGATATATAATGACAGCTTAGCAAGGCAGGAGGTGCCTGGATCTTTCCTGGAAGCCTTTATCTTCAGTGTCAGCAAAGGTGGTAACAAGGCAAACCCACTGAATTATAGGCCAATCGCTTTGCTAAATACGGACTACAAGATCATGACCAGGGTCATGGCATGGCGGGTAAGGCGATATATACGATTCCTGGTACATCCTACTCAGTACGGCTTCGTGCCTGGACGGACAATTCACGCGGCGATTCACCTGTACGAAGCGGCACGGATAACATGTCGGAGAAGACAGCAATATCAGGACGCTGAGGTACTCATGCTCGACTTTGCGAAAGCGTATGATTCACTGGACAGACAATTCCTACTAGAGGTGCTGAAGGGAAAAGGCTTTCCATCACGATTCTGTGCTTGGGTCAGAGCCATTCACTGTGGCACCACAGTACGCTTCATGGCGAATGGGGCATTATCGAGACCCATAGAGGTGACCAGTGGCATCAGACAAGGTTGCCCACTGGCTCCACTGCTTTTCATCCTGGCTGTAGATCCGTTGTACGATGAAGTGGAAAGCTGTCCAGGTTTAACAGGTATTGAGTTGGGTGAGGAGGGGCAGGCGGATAGTCTGAAGATAGCGGGATACGCGGACGATACGGCGATTTACATAGCATCTTGGAAAATGCAACTAGAAGCAATCAGAGCTATTGACAGGTTTTCGAAGGTGGCAGGGCTCAAGCTCAACATAGCCAAGTCTTCGGCTATTCGGTTGGGTGCAGGACCCCAGTCCGGAGGGACAGTGATTTCCCCTGCAGATGGAGCAACAGAGCGACAAGTTGAGAGGCAGGGGTATGACAGAGTTCGGGAAGTACAGGAAGTGCGGTATCTTGGACATGTGGCGGGAACTGGAGACACAACTAGTGTGGCGTGGAACAAGGCCTTTTCGGCGTTACAGGTCAGATTGGCATTGGCGGAGACCAAAACCAACACTGTGGTGCAGAGAGCGCTAATTGCTTCAGCAATCATTGTCCCGAAACTGCTGTACGTAGGCAGACACGCGTGGCCAACTCAGACACTGGTCAAGGAGGCAGACCTACGGATCCGCCATTTTGTCTGGAAGGCGTCTTTCACAGTTCCAGAACGACCGCCACACGGGTGGATGCAGAAGGATTTAGCGGAATTGTCACCACAACAAGGTGGTGTGGGAATACCCAACATACTCACGGAGCTAATTGCTATGGGCGCCTCGATGGTGCTTGAATGGGGAATGTCTGTGACAGTTCAAGAGCAGACGGTTGGAACAATACTACAAGGACAGGGATATGGGGGACATCTGGAAGAGTGTCACACGAACCCCACACCAATTCTCTCCAGTTCACAGTGGGCTACAGGGAAATCATGGGCGGAGTTGTGGATGGCAGCAAAAGGTCCCAGTCCGCAACACGGAAGGGCCTCAGCGGAGTGCATACGGCAACGGATGAGGGTCAAGTGGGGATTACAACTTCGCTGGACTCGAGAAGGTCTAGAGATCAGATGCGAAGGAAAGCTACGGACGAGCATGGAACAGATACGAGCCAAAAGGCGCAAACTATATGGGGATTTTATACACGAAGCCCGCGGGTCGATAGAATTAGCTACCATTGCTTTATGGAATGACCAAGGACAACAGCGGAACTGGAAGGATTACTCGGCGGTTATACGAGGGGCCAAGAGCAAAAGGCTCAGGGATTTATGCAGGGTAACGCATCGACAGAGAGGGGTGACTACTTTTTCGCCCTGCACAGAATTGAGGGCAGGGGTAGGAAGGCAAGCGAAGCAATTCAGCGAGTTATGCCTCAACATTCTGGCAACTTATCCGGAACTGGCCTGTCATGGGAAGGAAGATGCTGAGCTCAGAGTAAGATATGGTCTCGAAGATCAGCACCACAGTTTCGAACTGATAGGAGAGGACAAACGAGTGTTACAGCATAGTTGGTGTCGGGAGGTGACGACGAAAGCACTGGCGAAAGGTCAATTCAACATACAAGAGACCATAGCTACCATTCTCGGAGTGGAGGAAAACTCAGTGTGGGTGGTTCCTCACCCCTGGATTTCAAAGCTGAGACCACTGTGGACAGGGAAACGACGATGGAAGCAGCGACGGCGGGACCTCAAACGACTGATCAACAGGAAGAGGGATCATAAGGCGGAGTTGGCGCGCGCTAGAATACAGCAGCAACTATCTCAGCAACATGGAGACCTTGCCAGGATTATCGCCACGCTAGACTGGAAGCACATCACGGCGTTGGAAGGCATTTCGCCATATCAGATGCAAAATTTAATGCGACTCAAGTGGAACAGATTGAGGCTATGGGCAGGCCATGACAAAGGGTATGCCTGTCAACGAGTAGGATGCGAGGGCAAGAAGGCAACGGGAACAGTACACTTAGCATGGGACTGTCAGGATGCGCAACTACTATGGAAGGAATGGGTTACTTATTGGGAACATCATAGAGACGACAGGTTACAGGGGGCTCCACTGGATGTGGATGACATGGAACATGTATTCTCGTTCAAATTGAAACACCTCCCGGATTGGCTGAGTATTTGGGGGGAGGAGAATAACATTGACGACTGGGAAACGCTAGAAGCAGTGGCCAGCGCGATGTGGAACATTGGCAGCGCAGTGACATTGACGGCAATATGGAGGTGGCAAGTAGATCGTCTGTATGGAAGGGCGGGAACTGATTTAACCCCGCAGGCTCAGGTATCGAAGCTGAGGAAGCAGATAACGGAGGCATTGGAAAGGTTTCGACTCAAATTTCTCCCAGTAACACAGAGTACCATACGGTCGCTCACAATTGCTGAATTTATAATGCGAAGACTCAACAATCCCAAGCACCACCACAGAGTCTTCGGAGAGATGGACAGGGTTCGTATTGGCTTTTTCGATGGGGGCTCCAGAGGTAATCCTGGGGCTGGTGGTAGTGGCAGTGTAATGGTAGAAGTGGAGCCATCTCACCACGACTTCACGCTTCGATGGGCGGCTGCCACTGCATTAGGTAGGAAGGACACTACCAACAATGTGGCGGAATTTATCGGGCTGAATAGGCTGCTACAAAAAGCAGTTGAGCAGGACTGGATTGGCCTTCACGTGGTTGGAGATAGTGCGCTGATCTTAGGGATGATGGAGCGGCGCAATCCTCCGAAGTCCAAGCGGTTATTGCACTGGTACCGGGTTAACAGGAAATTAGCAGACAAATGCAGAGTGACTAGTTGGAGTCACCATTATCGACAGCACAACAAGATGGCGGATTGGTTAGCCAATCTAGCCATGGACTCGTGCAAGAGTGTTACATGGTGGGATTCCAATCTGGAGGAGGACACATCACAGGAGTCCAGCCTACTCACCGGAGTCGTTCGGTGGATGCACAATGATTGCGAGCATTGGAGGAACAGGACGGTGGAGGAGGTGAGTGGGAATGAGGACAATTTGTCCGACAAGAACACGGGGAGTAAACGATAGTTGGGGGTTTGGAAGGATGAAGAGAGGTAGTGCACATGCACAACTTGGTAGAACGGAGGCGTCCACCAAGAATGGTGATTAGAGTTCGGTTCTTTTTGAGCAGTAACACAATACACCTCACCTTATTATTAACTATTAGGCCAGATGCCTTCAAATCGCCACAAGCTGTGTGCATCTGCTAAAACTACTTACCCAAAAAGCGAGCCAAACGGTAGAGAACGCTATGGGAAGAAGAATACGTCTGCGTCTGATGTTGCGATGTCTCATACTGTTGCACTTTCAGGAACCGCGAGAGGTTTGCTGTCGAGTAGATGACCACTATTCCAACACATACAAGTTTAACAGCAAGTCTAATAGCATATGCGTTGAACTGGGGCTATGTACAGTAGTGTTCCTCTTCGGTTTTAGAGAGGTCATCTTACTTATCGTTTAATATTGTCGTATCCGCGACGATATCTTCTCTTCTTCTTTCTTTTCTTGAACACGATATTTTCTCTTCTTTCTTTTCTTGAAGAGAATAGGTACCAATTTAGAGAACATTCACAACAGATTCGCTTTAATCTTGATTAGGAGCATGAGGTGATTGTCTTTGATGAATTTTTTCTGAACATTACTCTTTAAATTTCATTACTAGTTTCTTCTCAAACGCAATTTATCTAGTGCTTGTGAAATCGTAAGTTATCGGTTGCGGATCATTATCCAGCAGTGTACCCCAGCCTGACGACACGGATGACCCTACCGAGTTGTTGCGCTGGTAATTTACCTGTTGACCTCGCGTTTCGACGTCAGGCAGCTCCGGTGGGGCTTCCACTGTTGCTTCATCCACACAAGTAGGACAAAAGGTGACTTTCCTCTGCGCCATCTTGAGATCCAACGTCACGAAACTCATTTCCTTCTCGACTCGACAGGAATTACAGACGTACTTAAAGCAGAGTTTACACGTACTGTGGTGCCCCACGAGCTTTCCCAGCCGTCCCAAGTGCTTCTTACAAGCTATACAGCTGTGGTCAGCGTCTCGAGTCTTTAGCGTCTTCAACTCCGCGTACCGAGCACCAAGCGCCTGTGTCAACTTCTTCATCTCGCCATAACACGCGTACTTAAGTGGAGCGAGCATTCTCTTAACGAAACACGGCACGATCATCCTTCGAACGCCATCGCTCATTGGGTCCATCATCCCCATCATGTAGACGGACACTGTAGACTCTGTGTCTTGACGAAAGAAGCAGCAAACGGAGAGTTTCGCACGGACTCGGCCTTCTAGTGTATGAGCTTGTGGGAAATCCACCGAGTGCATTAAACGGTAGCCTAGTCGTCCACCATTGGCCATGAGCTTCATGCCAGTAGCTTCGACGTAGATGTAGTCGCGGTTCTTGACGATCCCCATGGATCGGCGACGGACGTCCAGCTCCATCCAGTTCACAACTACAGACTGGAACGGTTCTTCTGATGTTGGGGCTTTAGCGATCGACAGTACAGCAGATCCACTTCGGTCGTCGATAAATGAAGCTTTAGTTCGTGTAGACTCCAGTGTCGGACTCAAGATGCCTAACATAACATCATCCAATGTACCAGGGGTAGATCCAACGCAGAGCATCGACTGTAACTCAGGTTCTACTTCGGTTGAGCCTTTCAAAGTTGAGCGACGTCGTCTCTGTTGACGTTCAGCGTACACTTTGATCTGGTCCTTGGTCTTGATGTATTTCCACGCCTTGGAATCAATTTTACAGTTGTCGACGTCTGTAAAGTGCTGGTATCTCTCCAGGTTTGCATCCAGGATGGCATCCGCGACGACTTGAAGCTCGCTAACATCACCGGGAGCGAGCGTGATGCGTCGTAGAGGACTCGCTACGTATTCGCCTTTCGCCATTGAGAACTGTGAACGAACGAGGTAAATTACGAATGGCCTTCAGCTCTCGGTGGATTGACAGTAACGATAGCCGGCAGGACGATGTCACACTTCTTGAACTGTACTAGTAAGCTACACCACCATGTGGACTGAAGGACTACGGCGCTTGCGACCTCATCTCCATCCGGTCAATGATTGCCTCCGCTCTGCACAAACTGAAGTTGCATAGCTTGGTGAGGGAAGATATACACCAATTGACGACCACGAAAGTCAAACCGCATCGATCAAACGCAAGGACGAGTGCAACAAACTTTGAGTCAGCGTATTACACAGTACTTGGAGACGCAGAGCTTGTGGTGCATTTTGCGACGATTATTTTGCGAGATATGCAAGCTCAACAGACGATTCTCAAAACGCAGCTTGGTTTGCACGAACTGTGTCTTCACTAGAGCTTTGCACATCTGCCAAAGAAATATTACAAAATGCACCAACTGGTGGCAGCGTCGCAGGCAGCGCAGTGTGACACTGAGTGTCAAGATTGTCTTCAATGTGTATCAGGTTATTGTAAGTCAACAAAATCAACAATACGACGAGGCAAGAATTGTATTTTCAGCAAATATTTTACAGGAGCAGTGGATGTTCTTCAACCAAACACTTATCTCGTATTCGCGAAATCGAAGGAGACTGCAGACGATTCATTATCCAATACAGTCCCCCAGACGGATGACAAGCCCGATTGATTGCGAGGGATGTGGCTCCAACAATCGGTCGTCTTCGGGATGTCGGAAGCACTGAGGCCCATGGCGTCGCTCACACAAGAGGAGCAAAACGTGACTTTCCGTTGAGTCATTTTCAGGTCTGGCGTCATGAAACTGAGCTTCTTCCTGATCTTGCACGAGTTGCAGACGTATCCGAAGCACAGCTTGCAAGTGGTGGGGCTGGTTGCAAGCTTTCCAAACCGCCACACACGCATTGGCTTCATGCACGTGATGCAGTTATGATCCGGATTCGGAGGTCCAGCGTGCTTTAATTCAGCGTACCGTTCACTTAAAGCTTGCGAGAGTTTCTTCATCTCTCCACAATGCGCGTACTTAAGTGTAGACAAGAGAGTTTTAACGAAGCACGGCACCACAAGACGACGGACCTTATCACTCATAGGGTCCATCATTGCCATCACGTACACAGAGACGGTGTCATCCTTACGTTGTCGAAAGAACGAGCACACCGACAGTTTCGCACGGACACGTCCTGCTAGATCGTGCGCTTGCGGGATGTCCACCGAGTGCATAATGTGGTAGCCCAGGCGCTCACCACTGGGTAAGTCTTGAACTCCAGTAGCCTCGACGTACACGTAGTCACGGTTCTTAAGCAGACCCATGGAACGACGTCGTACCGCTAATTCCATCCACTTGACTGCCACAGACTTGAACGGGTCTTCACAAGTTGGTTCTTTCACTGTTGAAAGAACAGCAGCCCCACTGAGATCATCGACGTACGAGGCTTTCGTTCTCGTGACTTCAAGTGTCGGACTCATGACTCCCAGCATCACATCATCTAATGAACCGGGGGTTATCCCAACGCAAAGAATCGACTGGAGATCGATTTCATCTCCAGTTGATTTGACTGAATGTCGTCCTTTGTGTCTACGCTCAGAGTAGACGCGCATTTGATCCCTGGACTTAATGAGCTTCCACGAATTCGGATTCACCTTGCGTTTATCCGCGTCCCAGTACTGCAGATACGGGGATAGGTTGGCCTCAACGATCGTTTTCGCGACAACTTGCACTTCGTCCATGTCTGCAGTCGTGAGTGAAATCCGTCGGAACGGATTGACAAACTTCACTTGCACCATTGTTCGAGTTGAGTGTGTGAAGAATTGGTAATTCGCGAATGATCTAACTTTCAGTGATCCTGCAGACATGTAACTCTGATTGCCACCGAAAAGATGAAGATGTCGCACTCAGCTTGGCATTGTAATCGACTTTTGTGCGGATCGGAGGTCTGGAGCCAAGAAATCGTCGAGCATGTGGAAGAAACAAATTTGCATTCTCTGCCAGACCATTACGTCTCAGCATTTTCCATACGGTAACTGAATGAATGAAAGATATTTATTGGAGCGGAGTTACTTGACGCGGGACACGAACTTGTACTGGCTCAGTTGGCGTAGTGAGCCCTTTTGCACCATGGCTCGAATTGCACGTTGAATAGCGTTGGGGTTGTATCCCTGAGCCTCCAGGCGGCTGTACAATGCACTAGTCTCGACACGCGTGCCGATGCGTAAGGTGCGATTGATACTCTGCTCCACCTCCTGAGCCTTTTCATGAAAGCCCCCAAATAGTCCCTGGGTACCTCCATCCTTCGCGGCATTCATCGTACTCACACTGAACAGTCGAATCGCTTCCTGTACGTGTTCGCGGGTGGCTTCATTGAGCAGATGCATCTTCGCCAATGACTCGGAAATACGCACCAGAGCCTCCAGCTGACGCACAGTAACAGGAATCGTTGTTTCGCCACCTTGAGTACGCCGCACATCGTCGCGAACGCCAACATAAAAGTCCTGTAGTGCCTGTGCAGCTCCAACCGAAAGTCTCGGCGCGCATCGCGTACGGCAGTATGTGATGAACTTCTTGAGCAGCCACGGCTCGAATTCTCCTCCACTCGAAGCGCTTTCACTAGCTGAAGGCTTGCCAGCAGCTGACGCGAGTGCGTTCGTATGCATCCGGACAACGTGAGCAGCCATTTGTCTGTCTCTGGCATCGTCCTGGATGTCACGCACAATGAAAATCATGTCGAATCGACTGAGAATGGTGCTCATCAGATCGATATTCTCCGAAGCTGAGCGCATATCATCGTAGCGACCGAACACGGGGTTAGCAGCCGCCAGAACACTTGCACGCGAGTTCAAAATGGTGGTGATACCAGCCTTGGCGATGGAAATGGTCTGTTGCTCCATAGCTTCGTGAATGGCTACACGATCCGATTCTCGCATTTTATCAAACTCATCGATGCACACCACTCCACCATCAGCCAACACCATGGCACCTCCTTCGAGATAAAACTCGCCCTTGGAATCGCGAATAACTGAAGCTGTGAGACCAGCAGCACTACTGCCTTTACCGGACGTATACACCCCCACAGGTGCGATTTTCTCTGTAAATTTCAAGAACTGGGACTTTGCCGTACTGGGATCTCCCAACAGCAGGACGTTAATATCACCACGTAAGATCATTCCATCGGGCAGTCTCTTTCTCGATCCACCAGCCAGTAAACAAGCAATCGCCTTCTTCATGTTCACTGTGTAGTCACCGTAAATGGACGGAGCGATACTAGTCGCCAATTTCTCGTACAAATTCGGATCTCGAGCCATTTCATGGAATTTTTCCTCTTCAGCAGGCGAAAAAGTGGCTTTAGCACGTCCTGCACCTTCTTCGTCGATCTCAATACCCACCACACGCAAGTACAGAGTGCGAATGGCTACAGCTCCGACGTTTCGACCTCCAGCATTGACAACTGAAGTGATGCCGACCACCGAAACTCGTGTGCCGGGGGATGCTCTGTCCACCAAGTGACGATCCGCAATCAGAGCCAAGTTACGTGGCATTTCACCAGTCGGTACCACTTCCGGGTTCTCCTGCAACTTAAGCGTCTGTTGATCCACATATTCTCCTTTATCTGGCAGGACCATATATGAATCTTTAGGACAAAGATCTCCAGGGGCAGGGTTCTCTTCTTCCCGGTTGCGATCACAGACACGAGGGATGCTCACACCCCCCATTCCGGAAACGGCAACGCGCTTAGTATGGCCACAGTTGCGGCATCGTAAAGTTGCTGATACACATTTGGTGCGCACTCGAGTGGCACTGATGACAATTCCGGGTACTTTCACTAGCCGATTGATTTCCTGGGCGTGAACATGGCGAAGAGCCACTGGGGCTTGGTCACTGGTAAGTATGGCTTGAATGTCCGGCAAATTTGCCGCGCGAAGAGCTGCGTTATCAGACGCATCGGCAACTGCCTCTTGCCCTTGCGTGCTGGCCACGAGCAGTTGCGCCAACATTTCCTTTGCCGCATTCTCCAGTAAAGGCAATTGTTCTTTCGGGTTCTTCAACAGAAGATCTTGCAGTTCCTGATCGAAGGCGGCAACATGCGAGAGGTTCACAGTCACGACCCAGTGGTGGCGGCGGGCGTTGGCCAGTAGCTGTTCGCGGTAGTAGAAGAGCGGACCCACACGGAACCCGCGCAGGAAGGCCAGGAGACGTCGCTGCAAGGCTGCCGGACTCGCACTTTGCCTTGCGTCCGACGCCTGCGCGCTCTCCATGCCCACGGCCGACACGCGACCCGCATCCCAGTCCATTGTTGCTGTTTGTTGATTAAAGAGCTAAAAAGCGCGGGAAAGGGCTTGTACACAATCTGTACACAATCAGGAAATATCCTTGTTTTGTAACTCGGTTGTGATTGGCTAAACAAGTTGAAGACACTTCGAGGATGGTGGAGTTGTATAGGACTTACGCCATGCAAGTCTTATCGGGATAATCTCGACACGTACGAGGAAGACACTTTCCGATTTCCTAGTGCTTTGCTAAGTTCCTACAGCAACATGAAGCCGCGCTTCACTGTGAACCCGTTCGACGAGCTGAACTTGACTGTGGCGGACAAGACGTCGCTGCAAGACCTCGCCAACCAGGTCATCATGTCCAACCTCGGAATGTGCATGAAGTACATGAACAACAAGCTCAAGGTAGATCAAAACCACTGGAAGCCGTTGAAGGGCAAAGACAACGTTCAAGTCTACTCGGAGCGGCCAGAAGCAGTGGCTGCTGCAGTTGCTGCCGGGGACGAGCCGACAGGATCAGGACTCCCAATGATTTTGTGCGTTGGCACCAAGGAAGGAAAACTTGAAGATCTCATGTATGGCGTGACAAATGAAGACCTAGAAACCATGAGACTGAAGGCCTCATACGTGAACGACTTCAGTGGAGCAGCAGTGCTAGAGTTTGTCGTCATGCCGTCAGTGGAAGACCCGTTCCAGTCCCTAGTGATCAAGTGGATGGAACTGGATATCCCCTTCAACTCGATCAACCTGGTCAAGAACCGCGACTATGTCTACATGGAAGGCACAGGTTACGTCGTCAATTCGGCTGGCGAACGGCTCGGGTACCACTTCCTGCACTCGGTCAACTTCCCCCAGACTCACAGCTTGCCGAGTCGTGTTCGTGGCAACATTTCTCTCATTGGCTTTTGGCGACAAATTGGGCCCAACAAAATGGAGATCTACGCTACTGGCATCATGGATCCCGTTGACGATGGATTCATCCGCAAACTGGTGGTGCCTAACATGGCGAATTTGTTCCTTTCCAGCCTAAGATACGCGTACTGTGGCCGCATGAGGAAGCTGGCATTCATGCTTGAGCGTCGTTACGAAGAGTCCAAGATGAACGGTACCCCAAACAAGAAACACGTTTGTGTTACGTGTACGGCACCGGTCACTCGACGTATTGGAGATTTCGGCAAGAGCAACAGTACGTGCAAGCTCTGCTTCTCTTTCGTCTGCAGCGCGTGCAGGATCATCCACAAGCTGAGCTTTGTGGATGCGGACTTGTTGCTGGCACAGCGGAAGGTGACGTTCTGCAAGGCGTGCGTCACTGACGTGGCAGGAATGAGTGCAGTGGATATCGCTCGAGCGTCGCTGCTTGCCAAAAAGCGCGTCAAAGAAGCCAATTCCAGCGTTGAAACTGCGTTATCTTCGATTTCTTCGGATAGCAACATTTCAGAATTGCCCATGTTTTGAGATGCTGCTGCAAGACGCATGCGAGGTCTACTGACAGTACAGTAGACTACTGTAAGTGCAGTGTACTACTACTAGTATGAACGAAGTCACCGTAGGGAAAGACGTTCATTTTTAATCCGAAATAATACAAACATGTACCTTAACTCATCTTGTTCCTAAAAGCCTTCGATGCTGTTGGGCAATTTCTCGCATTTCCCTAGCTCTGTGGCCGAGTGTTAATTATGACAAACAACGTGACTTCGATCAGGTAACGTATCATCATTCCGTTGAGAATTGATAACGTTTGTCAATCTGGTACAAGTTCTTCGCTACTACTCGTGTACATATAAGCAAAGATGGAGGCATACGAATGAGCCAACAAGGTGGAACGTATTCCAGCAGAAATACGTTCCACCTTGTTGGCTCATTCGTATGCCTAGTAAGCGGCAGCTTTCCAGATGCACTGATGCTTCAACGAGACAACACGCACCATTGGCCAACTGAGGTTTCTTCGTAGTATCCGTCGGCAGCGCCTTGGCGAGCGTCTTGAGCACCACAACGATTTGGTACTTCCAAGATACCATAAGGCTCTCAGTCGCCAGCTCCAGAAGGCGCAACAATGTATCACCTGAAACATACACATCACTTAGCCAGACCAGCTCCTACCCGAACAGCAGCAACTCGAGTACGAAGCTCATCACGAGCCGCTCCAGGTGCGTTACCCAGTATGGCGACTCTTATCTTCTCGAGACGCACACATAACGCAGCAGTTGTACAGAAGAATACATAGTGGCGCTGCACCACTCATTATTCCAGCCCCAACATTGTTGCTGCCTGTGCAGCAAAGCTTATCCGGATACCTTCCAGCGAGACTTCAGGATTCGCCGAGACAGGTGCCAGGATGTCTTCGTCTCGGTAGCATCTTATCGTCAATGCCACACCGACGAAACTTTCTTCCATGTAATGAGAAACAAATAACGATACAGTATTCCAACGCCCTGCAGTCCGAAGTCGCGTGTCTTGATGTCTTGCAAGCAAGCAAAGCCACCATTGACACTTGCCGACCCCGCCACGTCAGAGGACTCCGTTAATTCGCCAGCACTAGCCAATCATGTTCGCTTTTACTTAAATAGGCTGCTTGGATTGCTCGTTGCGACACTTCCAGAGCTCAAGTGAAAACCTCTTGATTTCACTATGGTCAATCTGAGCAAGCACAAAACCCACCGTAAAAAAACGGTACATTCGACAAAAAACGCCTTTTCATTGGCTACTACAAATACTAAAAAAGGGTAAAAACACGCACATCACTGCGATCTTTCCCTTTTTAGCTCAGTTTGCAATTTGCATCAAACCCCTCAAGTCACCGCAAAAGTGTCCTAAAAATGGCTGCCAAGTACCAGATCGTGCTCATCCGCCACGGCGAGAGCCAATGGAACGTGGACAACAAGTTCACGGGCTGGCACGACGTGCCTCTGTCCGAGAAGGGCGAGCACGAGTCCCACGACGCCGGTAAGGTGCTCAAGGAGGCCGGTTTCAAGTTCGACCTGGCTTACACGTCGGTGCTCAAGCGCGCTATTAAGACGCTGTGGAACATCCTGGAGGAGACGGACCTGATGTGGATCCCTGTGACCCGCTCGTGGCGTCTCAACGAGCGTCACTACGGTGCCCTTACTGGTCTTAACAAGCAGGAGACGGTGGACAAGCACGGCATTGAAAAGGTCATGATCTGGCGCCGTAGTTACGCTACCCCTCCTCCTTCCCTTGAGGCCACCAGCGAGTACTACCCGGGTAACGACCCCAAGTACGCTGATGTCCCTAAGGAGCTCCTGCCTTTCGCTGAGTCGCTTGCCACTACTGGCGAGCGTGTCCTGCCGTACTGGGAGCAGACCATCATCCCGTCTATTAAGGAGGGCAAGAAGATCGTCATTGCTGCTCACGGCAACTCCCTCCGTGCATTGGTGAAGCACCTGGACAACATCCCTGAGGACACGATCACGGGTCTGAACATCCCCACGGGCGTGCCTCTTGTGTACGACCTGGACGAGAACTTCAAGCCTGTGCCCCACAAGGACGCCATCGCCCCTCTGTCTGGATACTACGTGGGCAACCAGGAGGAGATTAAGGCGCGCATTGCCGGTGTTGCCAACCAGACCAAGGCCAAGTAAACAAACCGCGGTCTATGACAGTGTGTTGCCTCATGTCGGCGAGAGAGCAGTGTAATGTACGTTGCTTGACTCACAAATAGAGCATCGCTGTGTATTTTCTAAACAAAAAAACACTTATGATACACAAAGTTTGTCTGCTTCAACATCACTTGCTCAATGACAGTTTTGCTGACGTTTTCGCGTTGGAAGCCAACTCAGTGGTGGGAGAGGAGTTGAACGGATAGCCTTTGTTGCGTGCAGTGCATGTGCATAAGAGCAAATCACCTGCTGCCGGTGTCTGGCCACTACATTTAATGCACGTGGCTAGCAGACATTGTCCTTGATTAAACCTTGAAGGATTGAACGCCACGCGGGTTGGATAGGTCACTAACATGTTGTTCCGAGCACCTGCGCTAGGATCAGCTCGAAATCCTACCGCTGCAAAAGAAAACATGTCCTCACTTGACTTGTTTCTCTCTTTGACCAACGTCATGACACACGGAATTGCTCGCGTAAATCCCATCCAGCCAATTTCACCTACAGACGCCAACCAGTTGCAAGTTTTAGTGAAAACTATCCTTGATGCAAATGTGAGACGCTATCAGCGCTTCTTGGAGCTCGACAGAGGGAACGTGAATCCAAAGACGTGGAAACTCGTGAAAACAACCCATCGAACGCGAGTTTACCTGGAACGGCAACACCGGCCAACCTTCACCCCTTTCCAAGTAAATCCAGCTTCAATTGCATCAGCAAACGCAGATTTGCAGCCGATGTTGTGTGTTGGTTCAACCTCAGGGAAACTGGACGAAGTGATGCTTGGCATCGCGAATCCGCCTGCCTCCTGCGTGAACGACCTGGCTAAAGCGACTCTCCTGTCCACAGTCAAGTTACCGACACCTACAAAGCCGTTCCGATCGGTGGAAGTCAAGTGGATGGAGCTCAATGTTCAGTCCAAGGCGATCAAGAACCACGACTACGTGTACGTCGAAGCCATTGGCAGTCGATGTCTACCAAACGGGGAGAAATTAGGCTACCATTTACTCCACTCGGTCGATATCCCTGGTGTTAACCGTCTTCCTGGACGTATTCGAGCTCAACTGTCGGTATGCTCCTTCTTCCGTCAAGAAAGTAAGACGGCAGTGTCCATTTACGTCCTGGGGATGATGGACCCCATGAATGATCGTGTTCGAAGAGTGCTGTTGCCGTATTTTGTCAATACTTTGCTGTCGAAGTTCAAACGTGCTCCTTCTGTCAAAGTTTCCGAACTAAATGAGAGAAATTCGGAAACTGTTTCACGAGATGCCTGTGTCACTTGTTCGAAACGGCCTTGGCGACTCGGGAAGGCAACGGCGTGCAACGTCTGCTCTGGATACGTGTGTAGCACCTGTAAGGTGGTCAAGGAGCTGAGTTTCATGACGCCGGAGCTCGAAATGACACAACGAAAAGTGATTTTCTGCTCCTCTTGTGCAATTAACGAGAATGTGTCCGAGTTCTCATTCGCTGAAACCGAGTCGTGCGCGAGTTCGTGGGGAGGTGCACAGGAAAATGGGATATCACTGGTGCCGTGTTAGGTTTTGCTAATTTGATGAACGCTAGTGTTTTAGCAGGTATAACTTTGTGTACTGTAGATATTAACTGTACAATTTGTGCAAGTTCACGATTGACAACAAGGTAAAGCTCTTGAAAACATCGCTACCTTCGTTGCATCTTGCCTATCCGCATAAATGTGCTGTTTTAACGCGTTACAACGGATAATCTGTCACATGGACCGGGGTGCTCATTATCGGGTGGTGGTGTAGTCACCGGCAGTTTCCTTTGCTCCGTATGGGCAAGAAAAGAGATTGTGCTGAACCAGTAAAGCCGCCAGGTGCGAACGCTCAAGTCATTTGACAATTGCCTGGAAACCGGACAAGTGTCATGGCTCCATTCCCCCCAATCTCCATTTCGTCTGGAGATGCGAATGAGTTGCAAGCTCTAGCTAAGACCATCGTAGCTGCGAATCTCAACCGTTTCGAGAAATTCTCAGATGTCGATCCAAGTGCGTGGAATCTGGTCAAGAGTAAAGAGCAAATGCGACTGTATGCCGAACGTCGATGGAACCGGTTGCCCTCAATCATCCAACGTGATACAACAACTGACTCCGAGTTACAAGTGATGCTGTGCGTTGGCTCAACTCCCGGCACAATGGAAAGCGTGATGTCAAAAATGAGCAACCCGGAGATCAATCCAGCTTTATCCAAGACGATATTCGCTACTGATATCGACAGATCCACCGTTCTTTCGACAATCCAATCACCGACGCTGAAAGAACCTTTCAACTCGGTGAAAATCAAGTGGATGGAGCTGGATGTTCGTCGTCGAGCAATGGGGTTTATCAAGAACCGCGACTACGTCTACATCGAAGCTAGTGGCGTGGAAAATCTGGGAAACACTCGGGTTGGTTACTATCTCATGCACTCAGTGGACGTTCTGCAGGCCCCCAGTCTATCAGGACGGATTCGAGGCGAACTTTCCGTGTGTTTCTTCTTCCGGCAGGAGAATACCAACTCTGTGGCCGTTAACGGCGTGTGGATGCTGAACCCGATGAACGAACAAGCTCGACGCGTAATTGTCCCTCATTTTGCACAGATGATGTTGTCTCTATTCACGACTTCAAGTACTGATGGCAAGATGAAGAAGTTGAAAGATACACTGGGCAAGAGCTATACGGAGCTGAATACCCTTCGTGGAGTGAAGCTTTCCACGCCTTATTTCACCTGTGTAACTTGTTCGAAGCGGTTGTGGGCTATCGGAAAGTTTACCAGTCAGCACGACACGTGCAACTCGTGTCTCGGACACATTTGCAACTCGTGCAGGATCGACAAGAAACCCAAGTTCCTTACTTCGGACCTCAAGGAAACTACGAAAGATATGACCTTGTGTCTCTCTTGCCTGGACGGAATGATCACAGCCGAAGAACCAAAGTTGGCCAAGAAAAACCAAAGACATGGAGCTGGACTTCTAAGACGGATGTGTCATTCAGTTAGATCCGTGAAGTCGCCTGGGTGGGCGATCAGGAAGAGCAGCGGATCGGCTAGTTTTTCAGGTTTAGCTTAAATTTAGGTCAATTTTGACAATAGCTGGTCATGGTTTTAAAATTGTTTTAACAAAGTCACAATGGCTGTCAAATCGATAGGATAAACGGACAAGTCGGTTTGACACATCGCTGCCTATTGGCACAGATGTACGCAGGGCAGAGGTTCTTGGGCTCAAAATGCAAGTCTGGAGGACATTCAGTCACAATTCGAGTCACTAACGTCTCAAACCCCCGTCCTTCCGTCCGCATGGTACGATAATAAAGATCTGTCCCAGATTCTGGTTTAAAGCTCTAGGAAGTTCATTCTCGAATTGGCTCAATTGCAACCATGACCGGAGGCTTCAACATCACACGAAGTCCTTTCCAGTCTACGTCACTCTCAGCCGATGCCTCAAATAAGCTTCAAGACGTCGCCAAGGCCATCCTAAACGCGAACCTCGACAGATATTTACACTTCTCCAACGTGGACTCCAACGCTTGGAAGCTTCTTAAAACAAAGGACAAAATTCAAGTTTACACCAGACGAGAACAATTTCCCACCGACGTACAGTCACTACTCTGCATCGGATCAATTCCTGGGAAACTGGACGACTTGATGTTCGGAATTTCCGAATCAACAATGGAAACCACGAACGATCTCAGCAGAGTTGCCGTCCTACAAAAACTTAAAGTCCCGACAGCTCTTGATCCCTTTTCGACTGCTTCAGTCAAGTGGATGGAGTTGGATGTGCGTCGACGATCCATGGGTCTCGTTAAGAACCGAGACTACGTTTACGTCGAAACTACGGGGATAAAAGCCCTGTCAAGCGGGAAATTAGGCTACCACGTTATGCACTCTGTGGGTGTTCCGAAAGCGCCTGATCTTCCAGGTCGAGAGCGCTCCGAGCTCTCCGTGTGCAGTTTCTTCCACCAAACCAGCCAAAACTTGCTGTCGGTTTATTCTATGGTGATTTTGGACTCCATGAATGACCGAATTCGCCAATTTGTGGTGCCTCGCGTCCTCAAAATGGTGCAGTCCACATTCATGCCGGAATCAGTGGGAAAGGTGAGAAAGCTAACGCAAAATTTGGGAAAACGGTATTCCGAACTGGACAAGCTCAGGCCGTCGAATTCTGGTCAATGCACCACGTGCACGAAGCAGTTGGGACGTCTGGCGAAGCTGACGAACTGGCACAAGTGCGTCGTTTGCAGCGATGCCATTTGCAACTCGTGCAAAATTGAGAAAAAGCTGAAGAAATCTCCAATTTTGGGGAAAGAAACCAAGAAAGTTGATTTTTGCTTCTCCTGCCTGACGGACGTCATGACCTCAAACGCGTCGGAGTTTTCCTTTGCAGAGGATTCAGACAGCGAATCAGAGCTGAAGCGACCAGCATATCATTCGGTTTGGACCACGAGGTTTCCAGGTCGAAGCACTACGAAGAGCAGGGATTTTTCTAGTACCAGGTAGATAAAATGCTGAAATGTACTCTTGTTTTTATTTTTCAACAATTTCAGAATACATCAAACAAAAAAGAAATCTTGATCTTCGAGGACGCTATGCACCAACAGTTTTTCTCGCCTGCCCACTTGACTATCGATAGATCAACTACGGTAGTTTATACGTTTGGAGAGAACAAGTATTGGTTCAATTGTCCAAAACGTTGCTTTTTTACATTATTCAAAACATCGGCAATCCATTATTTCGTGAAAATGCAAGTTATCAGTGCAGATGAATTCGGTGTGCATCGTAAAGGTGTTTTGAAAGAGACATTCACCTGTCCTTGCCATCAAAAGCAGCATTGCAAAAGCAGTTCACCCATCCGAAACAAACTTTACTACTCTCAAACCGTTCGTGGTTTTTCCTATTCGTGCACACTCGACTATGAAGGCTACTGAAAGCCCCTTCCAACCCATCGCGCTCTCTCCAAACGATACGACTCAGTTACAAGTCATCGCCAAGGCGATACTCGACGCAAACTTGGATCGGTATCCGAATTTTGCCAGTGTGGATAGCAGTACAGTCGATCCGAAAACTTGGAAACTTGTGAGAACCAAGGAAGATCTCAGTGCATTCGTCCAACGGCAACGACGACAGGCTTCTTTTCCTTTCCAAGTGAATCCTGCCGTTGATTCCAGCGTCTTGCAGTCACTACTCTGTGTCGGTTCAATCCCAGGTGCACTCGAAGATGTGATGACTCGTATCGTAAATCCTAGGGAAGACGATAGCTTGGCCGAGCTTCTTTTCTTTCAAGGACTAAAGTACCAACACCAACGAACCGATTCAAGTCTATGACATGGATGGAGTTAAATGTCCGGTTCAAGTCCATGGGTTTGATCAAGAGCCACGATTACGTACCTCTGACATCCTGCAGCTCCAGAAAGGTACACGTATCGGGTATCATCTTACTCGGTTGATATTACAGGAACACACCCTTTACAGGGACGAACTCGAGGAAAACTTTCGGTTTGCTCCTTCTATCGTCAATTGAACAAGACGACAGTATCCGTGTACACTCTGGGAATGATGGATGCTATGAGTGAGCGTGCTCGGCGAGTGATCATCCCTCGCTTTATTAACACTTTGGTGTCGACGAGCAGGAACTGCAGCGAGAGGAAAAGAGAACTGAAAGTCGGTCATAACTGCGTTGTTTGTTCCAAACGAGTGGTACGACTGGGGAAATTCTGGAACAGGAACAAAATCTGCAGCATTTGTTCGGGATGTGTTTGCAACGCGTGTAAGAGCGACAAGAAGGTGAAATTCGTGGCAGGGGACCTGAAAGTGACGCAAAGGAAACTCGTCGTATGTTTGCTGTGTCTGCAGAACCCAATGGCGACAAACGGTTCTGAATTCCTCGCCATTGAGAAGTCGAATTACACTTCTGTGTGGCATTCGAAATCGAGAATCACTGTGTCTGGGATCATTTCGTCCTCTGTTGTAGTTTAGATCGACTCAAATTCGTGGTAGTGACAGTATTGTGGCGTTTAGAGAGAATAAAAACGTTTAAATTGTGGTGAAATTCAGTGCATCACGGATGCCGCTTGGTGCGGATTCATGTGCACTTCAACTTCCCATCGCTTCCTAGGCCAACACCTCGTACAATTATCCATATCGCATGATTTTACTATTCAACAGCTATTTTGTGATCATTTGTTAAAGTATCCTGTCGCCAGATTCAACCGGTGAGATCTCATTGGATGGGAGCTACCCAGTGATTGGATCGTCATCCCGTCGTGGAGGGGTGTCACCCCTATATCCTATTGACCAAACTAAATTTAGATCTCACATGCCGCAACGTCATCGCCCTCCAAAAAGTCCTCCCACACATATTCCCAAATATTATGTTTTACAGATACATCATTTTAGAAAGTCTTTTTTGTGACATCAGTACAAGGCTTCACCATAGACGAGGCAAAAACACAAATAAACAGGTATCACTTCAACCAAATATAACTTTAGCCAATCGTTTGCCCAAGCACCAAAGACAAGCTGCGCCTCACACGATTCCAACGGACGGCGCACCACCACAAGCCAAGCATCCGCCTCGTCAACAGGTAAAACTCCGTCGTTTGATGGCAAATCGCCCGTGCAAATTGCACGCTAGACACGCAGCTCCGTGGCTTCAAATGCTGCTTGGTTGCGTCTCGAAAGCTCTTTTCCAGCCGGAGATACACTAACTTTTGTGTCATTCGTCGACTTTCCCAGTGCCCACTCAATATGCTGCGTCGCCTCGCCCTCCGATCCGTGAAAAACTCGGTGCGTAATGCACGCAGTATCGCCTCCGCCTCGGAGCTGTACAAGAACCCGCGCAGCTCCAAGTTCTCCATGACCAAGATCGTCGGTACCATCGGCCCCGTGTCGGAACAGTTCGACATGCTGCAGAAGCTCACGAACGAGGGGCTGCGCATCATGCGCATCAACTTTAGTCACGCAGAGTACGACGAGGCTCTGCTGCGTGTCACCAACCTGCGCGCGTGCCGTGGCGTCCACGCTGAGGCCGACGCCAAGTTTAACCTGCGTGCGGTGCTGCACGACACCAAGGGCCCGGAAATCCGCACGGGAAAGATGCTGGACGGCAAGAAGATCAAGCTGGAGAAGGGTAAATCCGTGGTGCTCACGACTGACCCGGAGTTCGAGCTCAAGGGCACGGCAGACAAGTTCTACGTCACGTACCAGCAGCTTGCAGAGACCGTCAAGGTCGGTGACACTGTGCTGTTGTCGGACGGTTTGATCCGCCTCACGTGCACGAGTGTGGGTGAGAAGGAGATCACGTGCGACATCATGAACACGGAGGAGATCGGCAACCGCAAGGGTGTGAACCTTCCCGGTTTGATTGTCGAGCTGCCGGCTCTGTCCGAGAAGGACAAGCGCGACTTGGACTGGGGCGTCGAGCACGACATCGACTTCATTGCCGCTTCGTTCATCCGTAAGGCCAGTGACGTGCACGAGATCCGTGCGTTCGTGGACTCGTGCATCAAGAAGCACTGGTCCAATGAGCCCAACTACATCGCGCCTAAGATCATCTCCAAGGTCGAGAACCTGGAGGGAGTCGAGAACTTCGAGGAGATCCTCGAAGCTTCGGACGGCATCATGTGTGCGCGTGGTGATCTAGGCGTTGAAGTGCCAGCCCAGAAGGTCCTGACGTACCAGAAGATGATGGTGGACCGCTGTAACGCCGTCGGCAAGCCCGTCATTGTGGCTACGCAGATGCTCGAGTCCATGCAGAACAACCCGCGTCCCACGCGTGCCGAAGTCTCGGACGTCGGAAACGCTGTGCTGGACGGTGCTGACTGCGTTATGCTCAGTGGTGAGTCCGCCCAGGGCAAGTACCCGATCGAGTCGGTCGCTACGATGAACACGGTGATCAAGGAGGCCGACCAGCTCCTGCAGCTGCCTAACTACCAGGCCAAGTTCCAGTTCGACCCACCCACGTCCGACGTCGAGTCCGCCGTGTCGTCGGCTGTGAAAACCGCCAATGAGATGAATGCGCAGCTCATGATCGTGCTCACCCGCACGGGTTACACGGCCCGTAAGGTGGCCAAGTACAAACCCACGGTGCCGGTCATGTGCTTCACGACGGACCTCAAGGTCGGCCGTCAGCTTCAGATCCACCGTGGTCTGTACCCGGTCGTCCCGGACTACCTGGACCGTGCGCCTACTACTGCTGAAGCCATTACCCACGCTAAGAAGATGGGGTGGTTGTCGGCCGGTGACCGCGTTGTGGTCATCAGCGGCGACAAGTTGTCGGACGACCTGGGCCGGGAGATCCTCATCGGTGTCGCTGACGTCCAGTAAGGACCAAAGACTAGCAACCTTTTCAAGCCAAGGAATACACAGCGGTAGATTGTTTTGTATTAGCGATTGCGAGTTACAGTCACAGCTCCTGTCCTGCCATTGGCATCTTGCCGCATACGGTCCCGTAGTGACGAAGTAGGTCGTGATTTCGTGGCGTTGGGCTTTTGGAAGGCGTCTTTCAGGATGCGAGCGACGATACCAGCTTGTCCTGCTCCTGGAAGAGCTTCCTTCAAGCCAATTTCGAGCTCCTTCGCTCCTAACAGCTCGCCTAACCGTTGGAATCCTGTGGTCGCTTCAGCTCGTGCAGTTCCGTCCTTGCTCTCCCGGAAAGCTGCTAGTGCTCGATACACTGCTTTCAGGTACTCACTCCCTTTCGTTACTGTTTGTTGGTCCTTTTGCAGCCGATCCAGACTAATAGCGATGATCTTCGCAGCCGTTCCACACAGCTTCCCGTTCTTGTTGGTGCCGTACCGGGCGGTTGCTGCTAGCAGAGGTTTCCCGGCTAAATGAGTCGCGAGTTTCTGAGCTGCGATCAACGCAGCGTCTCGGAGGAACTTCTTCTCACACACAGAGCGACGTAGAATCACGTCGAGGACTTCTGGGTGTCCACCGCCCAGTAATGGACGCTCCAAGATGGAGCGAGGTAGGAACTCGAAGCATTCTGCAATAGCTAGAAGGCCGTTCTTGCACGGAGACGATCGGAGACTGTCACATTCCAGTGCAAGAGGACGCAGGAGCCCTTCAACGTGTGTAGACGTGATCAGGTGACTATGATGCACGATGACTCGGCGCAGGATCACGACAGCTTCGTACAGTTGCAGCCAGTCCAAAGTCTTCGTCAGGACGTGTACTGCGTCGTCCACTGTGAAGCTCGAGATGTCGGATACAGGCGTCAATTCCTCCGTCGTGAGGACGACGACGCTTTTGTCGTCTACAACGACTGCAGTCTCTTCGTTAGGTAAGGAAGCTCCCCGCTGCTCTTCCACCCAGTCATTGCTAGATTGATCATTGTTCTTCAGTTGAGTCATGGCACTTGATGGGAACTTGGACACTGAGAATCGAGGCATCGACTCCATTTTGATAAAGCGCTATATCGAGAGACATAAGATCGAGGATGGAATGCTAAGATGTCGGGGACAGTTAGCAAGTCTTATCACTAAGTAATTTTACCGTGTTCTTGTCTGGCGTTGGCTATGGTGAACAACGCGATGGAAGTCGATTCACGACCGCTTGACACTACGCACTATCGATCGGTGATCTGGATCTGATGGTCGACGTACAGCTTCAAGCTAGCCAAGTTGTTCGGCTTACAAGCGAGTATTATCATCTTGGAGATTTGCACCACACCCTCTCAAGATCCAGCAATGAATGTCCTCGCGTCTTGACAATTGCAACTACTCCATGGCCAAGTGGTTGCCATTATCGGAGACCATTTGACAGAGCTTTTAGTCATGGTGGAGTGACCGAACGTGTACTGTAGCCGAGAGGTCCAGTCGATGTCACGACTGCTCTCAAAGGTGTCTGGTCTGTTGAAAATACCCTGACTTTGGACTTCGTGGCGATGCAAAGGGCACGCAATGCTTGCGGTCGTGGACCGTTCCTACCAGTACCTTCAGTCTGATCATTGACGACTTCACCTCAGCCAGGCATCAGTCTCAAAGAGGAAGACTTGAGAACGCTAGTATGAAGTTCCCTTTACCTCGAAACATCTTCCCCACGGTGGATTTACCCGCAGAGGAAGCCGAATCACTCGAGGACTACGCCACCAGCGTCGTCTATGAGACTCGCGACTATTATCACGACTTCTTGACGAAATGTCACGGACAGGTCGACACAAACCAGTGGAAGAAGCTCAAGCAGCATGACAAGTTCGCTCTGTACAAGCAATACGGGGCTGCAGCAGCAGAACGGACAAGCGCGTCGAGACTAAGAGACCCTAAACGAGGTAATGAGGTAGTTCCCCTCATGCTGGCGGTCGGAAGTCTCGACGGAACGGTAGAAGACTGTATGCTCGGCCTACGGACGCCTACCAGTCGCAGTATGCAGCTCAAGACTGCCATTGGCGAGGACGGGTACGTGGATTGGGCTGTCCTAGGCGAACTAGTGAAGCCTACACCGTCCCAACCGTTCCATGAGGTCGCTATTAAGTGGGCAGTGAAAGCTCATCCGTTCCTGGTCGGTACAGTCATGAGAGTACGAGATATCGTCTACATCGAAACGACGGGGTATACGACGATCACAGGGCCAAATGGACGGAAACAGCCTCTTGGATACCATTTGAAGCACTCCATCGACCTTCCAGCCGTCCGGGAACTCTCGGAATTCAATATTGTACGTGCGAAACTCTCCTACTGCTATTTGTACCGGCAACGGGCCGAGCGAGTAGTGGATGTTTTCCTGAGGGGATTCGTGTGTGCAATGGGTGAAGCACCCGAGTCTCTCGTGGTGTCTACAGTCACTGAAATCGTCATGTCTATCCCTAAAAACTTGGAGTGTGCTAAGATGTACAAGTTAGCATATCTTCTTCAGCACACCAGTCCACCAGGAAAGGCTGGAGTGAGCTGTACGGTGTGTTCTGTTTGTAAACGCGCAGTGAAACCGGCAGCATCAAAGGATATCCACAAGATCTGCTCTGTGTGCTGCGAACGTGTGTGTTCAGACTGCCGAGTTGTTCACAAGATGGTTAAAGTGTCACCGTATAAGTCCGGCGTAACTTCCGACAAAATGACGTTCTGTGTACGCTGCACTCGCACAGCATCGGAGCTCAGTGCGGCTCTGGTAGCTTCTCACTCCGTGCGAGACTCAGACTCAGAACTGCCGGAACACGACGTCCTGCTCTGGAATATCGACGTCACCAGCTCAACACACTCCAACTCGCAATTGTCGTAGCTAAAACGAGGTATAAATCTAAACAACGAATGATGGTTCATGTTGAAGTGAAGTCGTACTTAAATTGAAGAAATATACAATAGCATTCCAGCTGATCCCTACAGCTTTCGTTGACCGGGAGAGTCCATACGTCAGGCCATATTGAAGCCTCAGCTGACACGGAAGAGTCTCAAATCTAGTCGTTGATGGCCTACACGTATTTTGCTTTGGGTTTGCAGCTGGTACAGCTGGTACTCGTAATCTCTTTGAGGACGCGAACCATTCTGAGCTGCTGCCTCTCCCCTTCCTGACCAATTCATCCTAAAAGCACTCCCCAACTTGCTCAGTAGTCCTCACCGCAAGTACTCACCGTTCATCCTCTACTATGAAGGGCCGATTCATCGTCAACCCATTCCAAGAGCTCAACTTGACTGCTGCGGACCGTACAAGTCTCGTTGAACTAGCGAATCAGTGTATCTCCACCAACCTTGAGCTTTGCATGAAGTATCTGGACAACAAACGCACGGTCAATCCTGGCCATTGGAAGCCTCTGAAGGAGAAAGAGAAGCTCAAAATCTTCTCGGAACGACCCGAAGGTGTCGCCGCTGCAACTGCTTCTGGCAACGAACCGACCGGTTCCGGACTCCCAATGATCCTCTGCGTCGGCACGAAGGAAGGGAAGCTGGACGATTTAATGTACGGAGTCATCAGTGAAGACCTCGAAACGATGCGCATGAAAGCTTCGTACGTAGATGATTTCAGCGGTGCTGCTGTGCTCGACTCAGTGGTAACGCCAACCCTCGAAGACCCGTTCCAGTCGCTCGTGATCAAGTGGATGGAGCTGGATATCCCTTTCCACTCGACCAGTTTGGTCAAAAACCGCGACTACGTTTATTTGGAAGGCACCGGATACGTCACTAACTCTAAGGGTGAACGAATGGGCTACCATTTGCTCCATTCCGTCAACTTCCAACAGACCCACCACCTTCCTAATCGAGTTCGCGGCAATCTCTCCATCCTCGCTTTCTGGCGCCAAATTGGCTCGAACACGATGGAAATGTACGCTACGGGTGTCATGGATCCGGTTGATGCTGGATTAGTGCGAAGACTTGTGGTACCGAACATGGCCAACTTGTTCTTGTCCAGTTTGAAGTACGCGTACTGCGGACAGATGCGCAAGCTCTCGTTCATGTTAGAGCGTCGGTATGAGGAGTCCAAGATGCACGGCGCTCCTAATAAGGAGAACGTCTGCGTGACCTGTTCGACGCCTATCACAAGTCGGAAGTTGGGAGACTTTGGCAAGAGCAACAGCTCGTGCAAACTGTGCTTTGGCTTTGTCTGCCACCAGTGCAAGATCGTCCGGAAGCTCAGTTTTGTGGACCCGGATCTGCTGCTCTCGCAACGGAAAGTCACGTTTTGTACTGCGTGCATCAGTGAAGTGACACGAATGAGTGCAATCGACGTGGCTCGGGCTTACTTGATGGCCAGAAAGCGCCACCAAGACGCAAGCTCAAGTGCGGACAGAGCGTTATCCTCCGGTGCGAATAGTACAGAGTTGTCGTACTCAAGTCAGTCAGAGGCAGCAGGATTCGTGTAGGATAGTATCCATGTCTTACGTAATGAAAGACTAGTACTGTACATTCACTATAATGTTTTGAGTGTGAGCAATACGACATGTACTTGGCATACAGTACTTCTAACTGCACTGGTACCTCGTTCGAGTACTGTAGTACATGTACACCATTTCGTGGTACCAGTAGGCGTCACCAAAGGCTCTGGTGACCAACAATTGTTTTTTGACTCACCTACATGTAGTTGAAGAGCACTCGTCAGGATTGGGGTCGAACAGCAGGAGTCTGGATGTTACTGTACCAGCCCCCTCTCAATACCATGCCGGCATGCGATTTACAGACTCCGCCCAGAAACTGAAAACTACCTCCTGCTTATAACCTTTCAAAATCGGCTGTATCAGGCTAAGCATATTCAGGAGGTGGTGTCTGTCTCACGCCAATGTGGTTCACACTAACTGTTCAAATTTCGAATTCTCCCCCCAATTGCACGTCTTCGAGCAGAGCAGAACATGAAGAAAGGCAAAAGGTCTCTGGCTAACTATCAACCAGAAGTGCAAGGTTATTGAAAAACATTGTCGCTGTCCCTCCCTGACACTGTCCGAATTGGGGCGCTGGGCGCTACATGCGTTCGAGCTCTCGCACCCTCCAGCCGATGCTACAATCTTTCGAGTCCTGCGGGACGCAGCCACCATCAAGGCTAAGCTTCAATCTGCTACCACCGCTAAAGGACGGATATCTCGTGTACGCTGCCCGGAGCTTGAGATCCAGCTTGGCGAGTTTGTGATAGAGTGTCAGAGCGCTCATGTCTGTCTTTCTCGTCGGCTCATTGCGAAGAAGGCCCAGCGTATTATGGCGAGCCAGCGGTGAGCTCACCAACATCACTGTGCAGAAGTTGCCGCCAAACACTACATCATATCTTCAGCCAATGGACGCCGGAATTATTGCGGCAGCAAAGAGTGGTTATCGCGATAGGCACATGAGTTTGGCGTGCAATAGGGCTGACAAGTCGATGCCACACAAGGCTCCGGAGGGAAAAGGTATCTACTACGTTGACCAATTGCAAGGAATGAAGTGGGTTGACGAAGCGTGGGGCGATATCACTCCAGAGAAAATTCGCCACTGCTTTATGAAGAGCGGGATTGTATTTTCAGAGGAGAAGGAGAACAACACTCCCCCCACGCGTCGACACCAAGTGAGAATGAGCGACGTTTTAATTTGACAAATAAATGTGAGACATTTGCATGTGATGTTACATATCCGGTACATAATTTATAACCTGGGGGAACTTTGAAGGTCCACCCTTTTCAGTTTCTGGGCGGAGTCTGTATAGGGCTCGAGTGGTGATGCCTTGACTGTTTTCGAGTCACTAGAGCTGTACCAGATGGGGTCACGCACTTGCCGGCAGAGTCATTTACAGGCAGAGGAAGGTGATTCCAGCTGCCTGTTGATGCGTTTCTCGATCTGCTGTTACGGTCACGACAAGCGCTTCAGCGTCTTACCCGTCAGTCAAACGACTGTGCATAGTCCAGCGCTTCTCTTCTCAACGTGGTCTCTTTGTAGAGTTCCGCCCTTCATTCCTACTTTTGACCAGCTCCCAGCACCTCATTACCAAAAATGAAGGGCCGATTCATCGTCAACCCGTTCCAGGAGCTCAACTTGACTGCAGCGGATCGCACCAGCCTCGAAGACTTAGCCAACCAATGCATCACGTCCAATCTGCAACTCTGCATGAAGTACATGTCTGGCTCACGTCGAGTGGACCCACAACACTGGAAACCACTCAAGGAGAAGGAGAAGCTGAAGGTCTACAGCGAGAGGCCGGAAGGTGTAGCAGCCGCCAGTGCTTCTGGAAACGAACCGACGGGATCCGGACTCCCAATGATCCTCTGCGTCGGCACAATGGAAGGGAAACTAGAAGACCTTCTGTACGGAGTCATCAGTGAAGACCTCGAGACGATGCGTGTCAAAGCTTCATACGTCGACGACTTCAGCGGTGCTGCAGTGCTTGACTCCGTGGTAACGCCAACGCTTGAAGACCCGTTCCAGTCGCTCGTGATCAAGTGGATGGAGCTGGATATCCCTTTCCACTCGACTAGTTTGGTCAAGAACCGCGACTACGTGTATCTCGAAGGCACAGGGTACATCACTAACCCCAAGGGTGAGCGAATGGGCTACCATTTGCTCCATTCCGTCAACTTCCCTCAGACTCACAGTTTGCCTCACCGTGTTCGGGGCAACCTCTCGATCATCGGCTTCTGGCGCCAGATTGGTTCTAACACGATGGAAATGTACGCTACGGGCGTCATGGACCCGGTTGACGCCGGGTTGGTCCGTAGACTGGTGGTACCGAGTATGGCGAACGTCTTCCTGTCTACACTAAAGTACGCGTATTGTGGACAGATGCGCAAGCTGTCGTTCATGTTGGAGAAGGCGTACACGGACTCGAAGCTTCACGGAGCTCCGAACAAGAAGACCATCTGTGTGACCTGTTCGTCGCCTATTACTAGTCGCAAGATCGGTGACTTTGGTAAGAGCAACAGCACGTGCAAGATCTGCTTTGGGTACGTGTGTCACGCGTGCAAGATCTCGAGGAAACTGAGCTTCGTGGACCCAGATCTCCTGCTTTCCCAGCGTAAAGTGACGTTCTGTACGGCGTGTATCAGCTCCGTCACTAGTGTGAGCTCCGTGGATTGCGCACGGGCCATGATGCTTAAACATCACAAGGTGAACCACTCAAGTCTCGAGAATACACTCTCATCCGACGACAACAGCGGGGAATACTCCCAAGTGAGCACTCAGTAAAGAGTACGGTATACCATTCATACGTTTTTTTCCACGTGGAACCGGTAAGATAATGAAGCCAAATGTTCAAGATAGTTTTCTTATCTTCGCATTCTTATCATCTATTTTACCGTCTTGACTGCATTCCACTCTCAGTTCTTGATTTGCCTCGTACCCGACCCAGTGAAGACTTTTTCAGCTATGGTGAAAGGCCGATTTATCGTCAATCCATTCACGGAGTTGGCTCTGACCGAGAACGATCACTCGCAGCTCAAGGAACTCGCGAACTCTCTCATCATGACCAACCTCGAGATGTATACGACGTATCAGGACCAGAAGAGGAAGGGGGTGGATCCGAAACGTTGGAAGCTGTGCAAACAGCGTCAAGGCATCAAAATGTACGTCGAACGTCAAGGAACAGCTTCAAACGGAGAGAACCTGACTGGAAACGGACTACCGTTGATCTGGGGTATCGGCAACAAGGAAGGCAAGCTCGACGACTTGATGTATGGTCTTGTAAGCCCCACACTCGAGGCCATGCGTGTCAAGGCTTCATACGTCGACGACTTCAGTGGTGCTGCCGTTCTCGACAGTATCGTGGAACCGTCTTTGGAGGAGCCGTTCCAAGCTCTGATCGTCAAGTGGATGGAGGTGGACATCCCCTTCGCCTCTACGAACCTCGTTAAGAACCGTGACTACGTCTACATCGACGCTACAGGCATCATTCAATGGAGGAACGGGGAGCGTTTGGCCTACCATCTCATGCACTCAGTGAACTTCCCCAAGACACCGGACCTGCCGAATAGAATCCGCGGAAACATGTCCGCAATGGCCTTCTGGCGCCAAGTTGGACCCAACACGATGGAGCTCTTCGGTACGGCCGTCATGGATCCGTGTGGTGATATGATCAAGAGGATCGCAGTGCCTAACATGGCTGGCGTCTTCTTCTGCACGCTTAAGTACGCTTACTGCGGACAGATGAAGAAACTGGCCTTCATGTTGGACAAGAAGTACGCGGAGTCCAAACTGCACGGAGCACCGAACAAGAAGAACGTCTGTGTGACTTGCTCAGCTCCAATCACTGGCCGGAGACTGGGGGATTTTGGTAAGAGCGACCACACGTGCAAGCTCTGCTTCGGGTTTGTGTGCCACGCCTGTAAGATCGTCCAGAAACTGAGCTTCGTGGACCCGGATTTACTGCTATCTCAACGGAAGGTGACGTTCTGCTCGGCTTGCATCAGTGAAGTGACGAGTATGAGCTCTGTGGACGTCGCTCGAGCTCAGATGTTGGCCAGCGGAAAGGTTTACCCTGGACATGCACACCACCACTCTGGAATGCAGTCGTCCGTGTCTTCGGACTGTGTCAGCACGGCCAGCCTCATATCGGACTACTAGGCAAAAAGCACGAACTCCAACTGAAGTTGGATGACCATTTGATCTGTAGACGCTACTTCAAATACATTTTTTTTGTTTTTGTTTTTCTGGTGCGCTCCTCAGACGAGTTGATGGGTTGCCTATCATTTTAGCCGTTGCAACCCTGAAGGAAGACTCGATGATCTCATGCACGGAGTCATCAGCCCCACACTGGCGATGCAGATTGATTTTGACGGAGCTCCCGTACTGGACTCAATTGTTGAATTTTCATTGAAAAACCCGTTCCAGATTCTCACCCTCAGCCACGTCCAGGGTCCTAACGGTGAGCGGCTGGGATAATGTCATGCACTTCCCACAGAGCACGAGCTGCCTAACTGAATCCGTGGTAACATTTCGGCGCTTGCCTTCTGGCAGCAAACCGGCCCCAACACGCTCGATATGTGGGGAACTGCAGTGATGGACCCGGGTGATGATATGCTTCGGATGATCATCGTTCCAGCCATGGTCGGTGCCTTCATGTCCAGTGTCAAATGCTGGTAGATGAAAAAGCTAGCGTGAATGTTGGAACGTCGATATGAAGAGTCCAAACAGCACAGTGCACCCAACAAGAAGAGCATTTGCGTCACGTGCTCTGCACTGATTACAGATCGACGTATTGGAGACTTTGGTAAGAGCAACAGTACGTGCAAACTATGTTTCAGTTGTGTGCAAGATCGTTCGGAAGCTCAGCTTCCCAGATTTACTACTTTCGCAACGGAAAGTCACGGTTTGCACCGGATGTACATGTATCAGCAAAGTCTCGTATTTGAGCTCCACCGATACGGCTCGAGCCATGATGCTGGGCAAGAAGTGCCACACAAACCTGTTCGTAGCTGGTAGCATAACGTTGGGAATCTCCAGCAGCTCAATGTAACTCCGTAGTTGCGTGTATGTGTATTTCAGCCTTGATTTATGCAGTTTTATTTGCAGTTTTACAGTTTTTTTCTGATATTTTGCAAATGTTGCAATGCTGTAAATCTGTTACCTTACAAATCTCAAGTATGTTTAGGTGGATAAACGTTCAGCATTTGTGTCTTATCTGCCCACAAAAATCCATGGGATCACCGGCCTCAAATGCGGTGCAGTGCGGAGAGTGTCATTGTTTTATGGCGTACATGCCACAACGTCAGTGCTTCCACTCTCACTTCATCGCTAGGGTCAGTTTTGCGACAGTCAATGTAGGGTTTACGAACGTGTCGGCGCCGACTGACCGTCAGAATCATCGAGTCATTCTTCATCTTCCCTCCCCTCGAGCAATCGAATATGAAGGGCCGATTCGTCGTTAACCCATTCCCAACAGTACCGCTAACCCCGTCGGATCAAGGTCAGTTGCATGACCTGGTCAATTCCTTGGTCAAGGCCGGTTTGGAACGATACACATTGTATCTCAAGCACGACGGCAACAAGGTGGATTTGCACCGTTGGAAACTGGTTAAATCCCGTGAAACAGCGAGAGTTTATGTGGAGAAACCCGGTCCGGGAAGTAACCAGGATAGTTAAGCCTTACCATCGTTGTTGTGCGTCGGAACAACCTGCGGTCAACTCGAGGACTTGATGTTTGGAGTAGTCAACCCGACGTTGGAGGTGATGAGGATCAAGGCGTCGTACGTTGACGATTTGAGCGGTGCCGCAGTGCTCGCCAATGTGGAGGAACCGACGATGGACGAACCGTTCAAGTCCCTCGTGGTCAAGTGGATGGAGCTTGATATCCCACTACACACCACCAACCTCGTTAAGAACCGAGACTACATTTACGCAGAAGCTACTGACATCATCGAGCTGCCAACCGGCGAACGTGTCGGGTATCACTTGCTACATTCGATCAACTTCCCGCAGACGCACGAACTGCCCCACCGGATTCGCGGGAATCTGTCGATTTGTGGCTTTTTCCGACAGATAGCTCCGGATACGACTGAGATATTCGTGACGGGGATCATGGACCCTGCAGGAGGTCTTGTGCGCCACCTCGTGATCCCGAATATGGCCACTACGTTCCTATCTACGCTTAAATACACACACTGTGGGCAGATGAAGAAGCTTGCTTGGATGCTGGAGAAGAGATACAAGGAGTCTCGACTACTTGGCACTCCAAACAAAAAGGTGCAGTGTGTGACGTGCCGAGCGGCGATCACGGGCCGGAAACTGGGCGACTTTGGCAAGACGGACGCGACGTGCAAGCTCTGCTTCAGCTACGTGTGCCACAGCTGCAAGATCCATAAGAAGATCAGCTTCGTGACGCCGGATATGCTGCTGGTGAAGCGGAAAGTCACTTTTTGCGGCCTCTGTTTATCCGAAGCGAACAAGTCAGACGCGTCCGAAGCCGCACGAGCACAGATCCTAGAGAACTACCCGACCAACCACCACACTTCGTCCGCTACATCCGAGTCCGAGACCAGTAGCAGTAGTTGAAGAAAGAGACCGGAGCAGGAGCCAGATTGAAGTATGATAATATACACCATTTATTCCATTCGCAGCTGTGTTAACCAGTCTTGAGTGATCCATTACCCCATAGTTTATGGCTCTTGCCGCTTGCAAACGCTGCACAGCCAACCATCAATTTTTTGCTGGTGGTCATCTTGACTCATGTGACTAAAGAATAGGTGCGTTATCTGCAGGTGCGTGACAATTGCCGCTCATACATGCAACGTTCCTGGTTACCTGGCATTGTGGGTACGCCATTACCGTCGAGGAGAGGTGTCCACTGCGGGAAGCGTGCATGGTCTTCAAACTGACTGTGACTGAAGTTCAGACCAAACGAAGCGTACGATACCTAAGGGGTTCCCTTGGCTTGGGGGATGCTTGCTCAGACCCTGGACCTCAAGCAACACAAGCTCAAGCTTGTTGTCATAGCGAGTATGGACGAAATCTTACCATAACAAGAAAACTTTACCATAACATTTTCGTAATCTGCTTCAGCTTTTTCAACAGCACCACCTTCGCGATATATATTAGAGACTTCAAGTGATCCGCAACTTGCGGATCACTTGCGGCGCAAGATCTGACGCGTCAATAAATTTGAAGCCAGAGGGCACTCACGTTGTGTTCCGGTGACACACCTGACCAGGTGCTATCGATGAACTCCAGAGCTACCACGAGTAATCGAGCTATTGGATATGGTAGCAGCCACGCAGCGACGTCACGATCCAAACCTACATGTACATGTACATGATGTACCGACCTGATAAGCTTTCTGTGGTGAAGGGGCGATCGCTCATTTCCTTTTACCATCTGGAAGTTTCGCAGTTGGTTGCAAAAATACACCCCACCGAAAAGTTCAGTAGCCAGTTTAAACTTGATTTTTGTATACCGTTGGCCGTTTTCACTATTCTGAACATTTAGAACAAAAGTTCATGCAAATCAAGGACGGACTCATCAGTCGAATAGAATCGCGATTGAAACGAGTTTGCGGCCAACATGGCGCACATGCCGTTGCATTACTTCGGGCTATTGACTGTGATCTCGAGCCCGTCGCCAATGGATCTCTTCGCCTACCGACACGGATCTCCACTTTCTGAGATGTTTTACCAGCTGGACCCGAGACAGTCGACCGCATCATCCTTGAAGCTGAAGCAAGTGACCCGTTTGCCTCCACTGACGTTGCTGAGCTAAGTGACCAGCACCAAAGATAAGCTCCTTCTCCTCACGCTTTACCCAGTATCGCCCGCGCTTGAGCAGCCCGAACGTAACGCGAGAGAAGTTCCCAGTCCTCTTCAACGCCGCAGCCACACGATCACCGTACCAACCATTAGCGAATCGTCCTGCTGCAGCTCAAACGGTCAATTTCATGACAATGCCGAAACACGAGCGATTCACTGCAAGTCCGTTCGACGACGTGGCCCTCACTATGGGCGACCGGTCTCAACTTGAAGCATTGGCACAAACTTTCGTGTCGGACAACCTACGCCAGTACTTGGCACATGCAACCATTGGTCTTGACAAGGTGGATGACCGGCGGTGGAAGGTCGTGAAGGCCAAAGAAGCGCTACGAGTCTATACGGAACGCTCTCAAAGGGACATGGCACGTCGCGTTCGGAAACATTCCAGCAACTTAAGCGAAGCCAGTCGTACCAATACAGAAGACGAAGAAGCAGACTACCTCGTCTCGGAACTACCAGTCATGTTCAGTGCCGGTACACTGGTCGGTGAGCTAGAGGACGTCATGTTCGGTGCTGTGAATCCATCACTGGAGCTCATGCGTATCAAGTCCTCGTACGTAGACGATGTGAGCAGCGCTGCAGTGCTCGCGACCATCGTAGAACCTACCATGGATGACCCGTTCTGTTCGCTAGTCATCAAGTGGATGGAGATAGATCTACCATTGCACAAGTCCGGATTCATCAAGAACCGAGACTACGTGTACATGGAGGCCACGGGCATGGTGCAGCTCGGACCGAGAGGCGACCGTATTGGTTATCACTTGATACACTCGGTGCATTTCCCACAGACGATCAACCTTCCACACAAGGTGCGCGGTCGATTGTCCATGTGCAGTTTCTTTCGTCAAACCAGCCCCGACGTGGTAGAACACTACTCGTCCGGCACGATCGACCCGGGAGGTGCCATCCCACGGTCGATTCTAGTGCGTTCTACTGCTGCGCACATGCTGGCACCGTTGCGCTACGCCTACTGCGGCCAGATGAAGAAGCTCACGTGGATGTTGCAGCAAAAGCATGAAGAGCGACGGCTAGGAAACAGTTCACCTAAGCTACAGACGTCTCCACACGTGTGTGTGACCTGCCGATCGAAGGCAGGTGGGCTGTTCAGCTCAAAGTGCCGCATTTGTATGGGAGATCTGTGCCTGTCGTGCTCTATCAAGAAGCGTCTGAGCTTCTTGTCGCCAAGCAGTTCCATCGTGAAGCACAAGGTGTCGGTGTGTACTTCGTGTATGTTAGAGGGGCTACACGCCAGCGCGTCCAAGGCAGCGCGTGACCAGCTCTTCGGTCCGTCAATGTTCAGCGCCTTCGCTTCGTGCTCTGTGTCGGAGACGAGTTCCGACCTCTCGTCATCCCCGACACGAAGCCACAATAGATGCCCCGAGGCGACAGTATAGGCCTGGCAGTGTGTCACGACAACCATTGATCGTTGGTTCTTTAGTGCCGACGCTGTATAACGATAAGATATATGAAAGACTATGAGCCCTTCGCAATCGGTACTCGTACACATGTACATATTCTCATAAAGTGCAACGTCTTCTGCCATCAATAGCGCAATGTGATGATGGGCGAGGCAATAACATGCAACATATTGACCAGGTCACGAGAAGCACCATCACACGTATATCTATGTACGATGCTAAGATAGTTTTCCTTTTCCAAAAATGAATGAGCGAGTTGCATTCAAATTTAAAAACGTCCTCTCTTATGGAAACTCTAATTGAGGGCTTTGACACGATTCCCTGGGACGACATGGCAAAGGTTCCTTTCCTCTCCAAGTGTATGATGGTGAGCGTACCAGTATGTTCGGCTAAAAAATAGTTTTTAGAAAAGTTTCAACCATTAGAATGCTATTGATAGCTTAGCAACGAAGACGAAAGAAACGTCTACAGACAACGACACAAAAATTCGGGGAACACAAAACTCGGAAGTCGAAAATTATTTGATCCAATCAAATGCGTTAAATTGTTTCAGATTATCGATCTTCAACGTTTTTACTCATATCTCCATTAGATCTAGCCAATTAGATGCTTTTCTGAAAAAAAACTAATCCTTGCAGAAAATTTCTGGCCAATCATGGGCTTTATAAAAATGTTTTAGAATCATTGAAAACATCGCATCCCATAGAGTCTCTTAGATATGACCAACCAAGTCCCCCGGATTTTTGTGTCGTTGTCTGTACACTCTCATTTTCCGGGGTCAAACAGACACATGAAAGGTAGAAAGTGGCTGCGTACACAGTCTCGTACATAAAACGGCCGTTTTAACGACTTTGAGCGAGCGATAGCGAGCGAACCGCGCGCGTCCCCGCAGCGTCACGGCGTGGCAGGGGGAGAGGGCCCCCCGCCAAAGCCGAAAGCGTGAGGGCGTGAACGAAGCCGGTCTTATTTTTTTTTTTCGCGAGCGCTAGCGAGCGCTGCCCGTCTTTGTTCAGCCCGACCAGATCGCTGTGGATTCCATACAAAAACCAAGTATAGAAAATCGAGACTGTGCATCGGCTTGCACAGTCTCGCATTGAGACTGTGTACGCAGTCTCTGCCATGAAAGGTATGATGATGCAGGTCGGATCTAACGTTGTTGGGAAAACCAAGCGAACACGAGGGAAGATTGGCATCGTTCTGGTCGTGAATACAGAAGGCCACCAACGCAAGTTTGAGGTCGAGTGGTCATGTATCTCGTGAGATCGTTGCAGCACGATCGATTGCACTCGCTGGCAGCGAGTCGCTGCAGCACAGGAAACTGAGTCAGATCGTGAAAATTGCCAAAATGAATCGTCTTCAACCTTCACAGATCTAATTGGCGTCAACGACGGAGTATCAGGTGATGTGGAAACGGCCTCGTTATCCGAGGAAGCTGAACAACATCGTGAGGGCAGCGATGAAGAAGAGGAACATGATGGTGCCATCTATGCTAACGGGAGAAAGTGGGTGGATGCCATGTCAAGGTAACATCAGCCTGATGATCAGCCTGATGATCAGGAGGAACTACAAGGCCGTTTTGTGCAACAACTCATCGTTCTTGTATGCACATCGAGTACTGTATTTCCCGAAAAATCACGATAAGTACTTCGGACGTACCGTAAAAAGAAGAAGCGACGTCTTGAGAACTCTCTTGCTGACATGGGAAGCGAAGCTGATGTCAGCGAGGATTCGCTGACGCAGTTATCCGACGAGATGTAGGACGAGTGTAGGATTTAGAGGCAATCGGGCTAAAAAGGAAAGGTGCTCACGAAAATTGTAGGATTCAGGGAACAGTAAGTCTTCACACGGAAAACCGGTGTTTTTCGGCATTTGAATGAACTCGTTTGCAATTATCAACGCGGTACCGGGACTTGATATACTGCAATATTTCCCTTCGCATTCGGTTTGAATTCGCTTATGGATTTTACAAAAACTGCCCCACAGCAGCGTTGACTCGTCAGAAATGTTCGTTTTGAGGATAACGAGTGATCGCAAATCTCTCAGATGTGCAGGAGTATAGAACGGGGACTGCAATTTTTACTATGATAATAAAGAACGAGTGTTCGTAAACGCCGGCCTTCACTCACAGTGTGTACACAGTGACAGGCTCTCACCTTACCGCCACTCCGTATTTGTCCTTTTCCCCGCGAGAGTGATACAGTATTCCAATGGCAGGACGACTCTGTGTAGTGATGGCCATCACGATAACCCTTGTGGCTGCCTCAGTGACCACCCCATCGCAGTCCCTACTGACGGAGCGTCAAGAGAACGACACGAGTGGGCGTTTCCTACGAGTGGCTTCTACACTGAAAGAAGAGAACGACGAAGAAAGAGCGGTCGCTCCCGTTGAGGCAGTCACAAGCTTGATCAAGAACAAGAACGTCGCGAATGCAGCTGTGGAAGCTGTGGAGAAGAAGTACCCACTCGTAATCCCTGGAGTCACTGATCTCCTTATTAAAGCACGGATGAAGCGCTGGTTCTGGAAACGAACACTTCCCACAAAGGTTTTCAAGAAATTGGGACTACGTGGACACAGTGAAGACCGCCTGAAGAACCACCCATTCCGCAAGTTTTACGCGGAGTATCTAGAGAAATGGAAAGATGCCCAGGCCCACTTGAACGTTGATTGGGGTAAAGCCCCCGCCGCACTTCCAGGAACAATAACAACTGGAAATACAGTACTTAAAACATAATTATCACTAACTAGCTCTTCCTACGGAGCAGTCATGTGAAACTATCCATTTAACGACGATATTGATGTATCAAGGAACGTGTACGCGGTAGAACCCGTATTCGCGTCGTATCCTCTAGCCTGGTCCACAGCAGGTTCGAACGCGTCTAAATCGGCCGCAACACTAACACACGTAGCGCAAAAGGTGATTTTTCGCTGGATCAATCGCCCTCCCCACGCAATAAAGCTCACTTGCTGGCGGATTTTGCATGAAAAGCACACCGAACTGCAGCACAATCGACACGTGCTGCTGCCAATACTCCCGATGAATTGACTGGTATTTTTCTTGCAAACAGAGCATTTCTTCCTGTGTGGTTTCTTCTCTCGATAGCCAAAGACTGAGCGTCGGTGCTGCAATAACCACGCCAATTTCCGCATCTGTCCACAGTAAACGTAGTTGGTCGCAGCCAGGAGAATCCGCGCAACTACAGGCACCAAGACGAAACGTGCAACATCCACTCCAGGATCGACCGTCGCGTAGGAAAATTTGTCAATAGTATTGGGTCGTATCTGCGAGAAGCAGCTGAAAAGCGACAGATTGCCGCGGATATTGTCGGTTAATGGCTGTGTCTGCAGCAAGTCGATGGAATGCAGGAAGTGGTAGCCAATCCGGTCTCCATTAGGGATTTCCAACATGCCAGTGGCCTCGAGGAAGACGAAATCCCGGGTTTTTAGAGGGGCTTCGATCGACATCCACTTGATAGTGAGGGACCGGTACGGGTCAATCTTGTTAGGTTCCAATACTGAGCATAATATCGCAGCAGTGTCGAAGTCGTGCACGAATGAGGACTTGACCTTCATCACATCTAACGTTGGAGCCAGAATGCCGAACATCAGGTCTTCTAATTCGCCAGGGATCGTTCCTGCACTCAATAGCACAGCTAAATCCTTGCCATTGACACTGGTATTTGGTCGCTGGGTGGTGTTGAGAGAGTGTTCCGGGGTCGTTCCCTTATTGGGTTGCTTCTTAGTGCGCTCCGCGTACACGTGTAGATTTCCTTTGGACTTGACGTGCTCCCAGTTACGCCTGTTCACTCCACGCTTGTCGATCTTGACGAAATCTTGATATTTCTGAGTGTAGTCGTCTGCATAGAAGTCCACTAAGTCAATGAGTTGTCGACGTTCAGCTTCCGACACCCAAATGTCCGGGAAGGGACTGGAGATCACACGTGACTTTGGCATTGGAGGCAAAATTGATAATGCTATCGAAGGAAATTCTTTTGGTTATCAACAGATGCGACTGGCACCTGCAAACCATTCACGACTGGAAAAGAGCCCACGGCTTGATGCTTTTTGTTTGGTTTGAGATTAGTACCGGTATCGACCACCGAATCATTTGAAGCCACACAGGTTGAACGACCTTATCTACGGATGACGGCCCCATAGATCTTAGCCTAAGCAGCACATGGTAGTCATTGACTCTACGACAGATGCCAGAGGTCTGCAGGCTCGAGTTGTTCTTAGAACAAAGTATACGGTCGGTTCTACCATATTTCGTATTTAAAGATGTAGAAACCGCTGACGATGTCAAGTTCATGTGCTCTATTCAAGACGATGTAGGGATCGAGATGTCCAACGTAATGTTGAACCACAAATTAAAGTCTTACGGCCATCTGTACGGACCGGATAAGGTAAAGTCCGAGATGTTGGTAAACAAACCGTTGTAGGGCTGAAATAAAGCCAAAATACTACGTAGTACATCATAGTAAAGAATTGCCAAGAGCAGCGCAAAGGACAAGTTGTCTTGTATAATAAGGTCTGCATTCTTGCAGTGCGTTAACCTCGCCACGTCACATTAAACGCTTACCAGACATCGAACATCTGATGCCCGTATTCAGTCAATATCGGAACGATTCCGTCGGCTTCATTCAACATTTCACCACGACATCAACACTATGAAGGGCGGATTTACCATCACTCCGTTCCCAGAGCTGCATGTATCGAGTACCGATCGGCAAGAGATGATCGACCTCGTGGATAACTACGTGGAGGATTATATCGACAAGTACAAGAGCTTCGTGGTCAACGACCAGTGCAAGGTCAACACACAACGGTGGCAACACGTCAAGTCCCGTGATAAACTGCACGTGTACGCTAAACGCACTCCCAAAGGGATCAGTAGAAGGCGCTCATCAGTACGAAGTTCTCGGAGCACAAACCAGCGATACAATTCATCCGTCAAAGATCTGTCCGTACTGTTGGGTGTTGGTACCTTCGCTGGAGAGCTGGAAGACCTAATGTTTGGTGTGGTAAACCCTACGCTGGATTCTATGCGGATCAAGGCGTCGTACGTTCAAGACTTTGACAACGCTGCTGTACTGTGCACCATAGTGGAACCAACCAAAGAGGAGCCTTTCCAGTCGCTGGTGATCAAGTGGATGTCAATTGACCCTCCGCTACAATCCACAAAGCTCGCTAAGAGCCGCGACTTCGTCTTCATTGAGGCTACAGGAGTCGTAGAGTACGAGGACGGCGAGTGTGTGGGCTACCACTTCTTACACTCCGTTGATTTCCCTAAGACGGGGCCGCTGCCGAACAAAATCCGCGGGAATTTGTCGGCTTTTAGCTGTTTCCGACAGATTGGGCCCAATACTATTGGGAACTTCTCGTGTGCTACAGTGGACCCTGGAGGCGACGCAATCCGCTTCATTTTGACGTCTGTAGTGGCGAATTTCCTCCTTTCTGCCACGAATTATGTGTATTGTGGGCAAATGAAGAAGTTGGCGTGGTTACTTCAACATCGACGCTCCGTTTTCCAGCGATCGGAGAAGGAAAGAGACAGGAAACAGTGTGTTGTTTGCAAGAAAAGCACAGGCAATGTCATCGGAAGCATTGGCCGGCGGGTGTGTAAGTTATGTGGAGGAGATGTGTGTTTTTCGTGCAAGATTCACCAGCGCCTCAGCTTTTTATCCATTTGTGGCGAATTGGTGCAGCGGAAAGTTGCGTTCTGTGGGATTTGTGTCAGCGCGTCGACGTATATGGACGTATGGGAGCCTGCAACGCACGAAGCCAAGGAATTGGAGGACTGTTCGGCGTACACGGCATTTACAGCTTCATCAACGTATACTTTTCTCGATTCACTAACTCCATCTCTAGATGGAGTAGAGTTATAGCGCTTTACAATAATATTTATGATTCTCAGAAAAAAACAAATCTCCAATAATTCTCTTTCAATAGATTGTTGCGATCGCAATCAATCTTAGCAATAGTGAGCGAGCTTACAAATTTCCTTCTGGTGGATGGCACAACTTCGATTTTCCCTACCAATACACTGCAGCAACTTGCAAATTGGCTATAAGCCTGGCTTCTGAAGCCGCTTCAACAGCGAATTTGAAACTATCACAATCTCGCATGCACTTCCCGATAAGAATGTGCGGTCTCCACGTGTTCCTCTATCGCTTTCTGTGGTCTAGTCGACTGTCAACATCGTATTCGTCCCCATGCCCTCGCACGTAAGACCCCACAGTCGTAATCAGAGGACCTGTTGTTGCCAGCAACTTACGCACTTCGTCACTTGTGGAACTCCTGCATTCCGTTTCCATCAGCCATGTCCAAGGACCGATTCAGTGTCAAGCCGTATCCGGATCTGCAAGTGTCTGAAGACGAGCGCTACCAATTGATTGAGCTCGTTAATGGGTTCGTGAAAGACCATTTCCAGGAATACGAGGACTTTGTGCTCGTAAGCAAGAGTCAAGTGGACGAACAGAGATGGAAACACGTCAAGTCCAAGGACAACCAGCACGTGTACTCGGAGCGTCCCCACAAGGAACACAAGACCACCGAACAAACAGTCTCTTGGGATCCCACCACTGCTGCTGTTCAGAAAGATTTACCCGTGGTTCTGAGTGTCGGAACGTTAGTGGGGGACGTTGACGACGTCATGTTCGGCGTGGTGAATCCTACGTTAGATGTCATGCGGATCAAGGCGTCATACGTGCACGACCTTGACAGTGCGGCTGTCCTGTGCTCAGTGGTCGAGCCAAGTGTGGACGAACCTTTCCAGTCTCTCGTTATCAAGTGGATGACCATCGATTTACCTCTACAGTCTACCAGTTTAGTCAAAAGCCGAGATTTCGTCTACATTGAAGCGACGGGGGTCGTGCACTTTACCAACGGCGAGCGTGTGGGTTACCACTTGCTGCATTCGATTGACTTCCCGCAGACCAAGCCACTGGCCAATATGATCCGAGGAAACCTATCAGTATTTGGTTTTTTCCGCCAGATTGAGCCCAATACTATTGATATTTACGCCAGTGGCACGGTCGTTCCCGGTGGGAAGATCGCGCGCTTTATATGCATCCAAGTCTCTGCGGAAGCGCTGCTTTCCGCGACAAATTACGTGTATTGTGGCCAGATGAAAAAGTTGTCGTGGATGTTGCAGCACCGACATTCAGCAGTCGACCGACATGGTAAAACCAATGGAGAAAAGTGCGTTGTATGTGACCGGAAGGTAACAAAAGGCATCCGAGGGTTGATCGGAGCGAGCACGTGTAAACTTTGCTATGAGAGCGTGTGTTATTCGTGCAAAGTTCGCAAACGAATTAGCTTTATTGCTCTGGATGGGCAACTTCTTCGACGAAAGATCTCGTTCTGCACGAAATGCGTGAATGAAACGACCAAATGGGACGCGAAAGAAGCAGCCAGAGATCAGGCAACGGGTTATCGAGCGTACAAAGCCTTCTCGACATCCTCACAGTCCGATACCAGGAGCACAGAAAGCTTGCCATTTTTCGATTGATAAGTGAAAAATATATATTCGTTCTAAGATAATACAGTTCAAGCGTGTTGCAGTACACTTTTAAAGCCTACAAGACAAGAGAAGCCCTTTGAGGAAAGGATGATTCATCCGATGAAAACGTACAACGCGATTCGGAAGCAATCAGTGATGTCCGACCACGGGGCGGCAAAACATCGTTAAAAACACGACCATCGTCGATTATTGAACTCTGTACTGTAAGAAACAAGTTTTCATTGTTCGCGTTGGTCGTAAAAAGTGGGGAGGGACATGGTTACGACCCGATGCGAATACACGTACAGGTACATATAGCAGTAGTCTTGACGATGTCTTTAGGCATTGTTTCAGTAGCCGCAAGATATTCTAGTAGAATAATTCTACAGGTCATACATGTAAATCAAAATGGCAATTGCAAATTGCAGCAAAGCTCGTCGTTCGGACGTCTGAACGTTGACCACTGTTCAAAGCTCTCGACGATCTGACAGTCACGCTCAATGCGTACGTTTACGGCTTGGAAGTTCCACGTTGTACCGGGAAGCGTACGGATCGTATGGCCGCACGCACGTGGAGTGCCTCGTTGGTCGATCACAAGATTGGAATGGGGACTTACCTGTTTAGAACTGACCAAAGTCCGATTTGCGCCGTAAGGGCCACAGAGAAACTCAAGGATGACGAAAGACCGTTTTGCCGTGAATCCGTATCCAGACCTGCAGGTTTCCGAGGACGAGCGCGTTCATCTCAGCGAACTCGTGAATGGATTTGTGACGGACTATTTCCAAAAGTATGAGGATTTTGTAACTATTGACAAGCGCCAGGTGGACGAACAGAGCTGGAAACACTACAAGACCAAAGACAATCTTCACGTGTACTCACAACGCAGTCAAAAGGAGAGTGTGACTGAACCGACTGAGAGTAAAATCCCTTTACCCTTGAAGGATTTACCCGTAGTCTTGCGCGTTGGGACTTTAGTTGGCGACCTGGACGACCTCATGTTTGGTGTGGTGAACCCTACGTTGGATGTGATGCGCGTTAAGGCTTCATACGTACACGACCTGGACGCTGGTTCGATCCTGTGTCCGATCATCGAACCTAACGAGGAGGAACCGTTCCGTTCGCTTATTATCAAATGGATGACAATCGACGCCCCGCTGCAGTCCACAAGTCTGGTCAAAGTACGGGACTTCGTCTACATCGAAGCTACAGGGATTATCCACTCCGAGAATGGCGATCGCCTTGGGTACCATTTAATCCACTCGATCGAGTTTCCGCAGACAAAACCTCGACCAAACGTGATCCGCGGCAATCTTTCGTACTGTGGAGTCTTCCAACAAATCGATCGAAAGGTTATTGAAGCGTTCGGATCGAGTACTGTAGCCCCTGGAGGCGATGTCATGCGGTTTATCTCTCTTCGTGTGGCAACTGAAGCACTTCTATCAGCGAACAACCTCGTGTATTGTGGGCAGATGAAGAAGTTATCGTGGATGTTACAACGTCAACACACGTCTAATTCTCGTCAGAGCCAACGCAACGAGAAGTGCGTGATCTGCAGCAAAGATCCAACTTCTGGGCTTTTACGTGGACTCGGGAAGAGCACGTGTAAGCTCTGCTACGGCTGCGTATGCTCCTCGTGTAAAATCCGAAGACGAATCAGCTTTATCACATTGGATGGAAAGCTGACACAACGGAAAATCTCTTTCTGTTCGAGATGTATCAGCACAAGTACGACACACAGCGCGATGGACGCAGCGAGGGATCAAGCTACAGGCTTCAAAGCCTATAAAGCCTTCTCGACATCTTCTCAATCCGATACATTGTCGGGTGATGAAATGTTTTGAGAAGCGGATTTTCATGTTAGCAATTAGAGAAATTGTGGTATTTTCATGTTGAAGTGAATGGTCAAAACCTGTTGACTTGATCGTTTAACCAACATTATTGAGAGGGGGCTCTTGACTGTTGAGTCAAGTCACAAATGTTACTTCACGGTAGGCTATCCCAGGTGGTTCTTGATCCCCAGCTGAGAGATTTGAGTCGCTAATAGAAAGGCAACCGACACAGCCAACCAGTTCCGTTCAATACAGTTCTTCGACGTTCTCTCCGGCTTGAGCTTTTAAATGCGGTGCCGGAGGAAGATTTCTATTATGTGAGCTTTATTTTAACACCAATACAGTGGGGTCACTTCTGTAGCGATGGTTTTGTAGCTTTATAGTGGCTGAGTCAGCATCGAAGTCCACACCACGCTGGTAGAACTCCATTCTTTTGAACAACAATAATATATTGATGTACAGTATAGAGATGGCAAAACCCAGCCTCGTCTCTGATGCTGTGTTTAACGGGTTGCGGCGTAATGGCAGCTGTGCGTACGTGGTGAGCGGCAGATGGCTAAATGTCGATGGGCTTGGAGCTGTATCCAGTCGTTGGTAATTTCCTAATTGAATGCTCGTGTCCAGTGCCGTGACTGTCGTTTACCTGTTCACTTTTGTATTTGCGGTCGAGTGTCCACAACTTCCTACAGTACTGTGCACAATGAAAGGTCGATTCATCGTCAATCCTTTTCAGGAACTCAATCTCTCCCTTGCGGACCGTGTTCAACTCGAAGACCTAGCCAACCAATGTATCACGACCAACCTCGAATACTGTACCAAATTTACAGCCAACAAGCGGATGGTTGACACCAGACGTTGGAAATTACTCAAGGAAGGCGAGAAACTTAAAGTCTACTCGGAACGATCGGGAGTCGCAATCCCCGCGTCGGTACAGGGCAATGAACCCACTGGCTCTGGACTGCCAATGCTGCTCTGTGTAGGAACGATGGAGGGGAAACTAGACGACTTGATGTTCGGAGTTATCAGTGAAAGCCTCGAGACCATGCGCGTCAAGGCTTCGTATGTGGACGATCTCAGTGGTGCAGCTGTACTGGACGACGTGTGTGTCCCCACAGAGGAGAAGCCGTTCCAGTCACTAGTGATCAAGTGGATGGAGCTGGATATCCCGTTCCGATCGACCAATTTGGTCAAGAACCGCGACTACGTCTATCTCGAAGGCACTGGTTACCTCCGAAACGATCAGAACGAGCGGATTGGCTACCATTTGCTGCACTCTGTGAGCTTCCCAGAAACCCACCAGCTCCCAAACCGCGTTCGAGGCAATATGTCCCTTATCAGCTTTTTCCGTCAAAGTGGGACCAACACGATGGAAATGTACGCCACTGGAGTCATGGACCCCGTCGATACCGGTTTAATCCGGAAGCTCGTGGTCCCAAACATGGCCAATGTCTTCATCTCCGCGGTTAAGTACGCTTACTGCGGCCAGATGCGCAAGCTCACGTACATGTTGGACAAGAAGTACGCTGAATCCAGGATGCGTGGTGCCCCGAACAAGAGCAGGATCTGCGTTACCTGTTCGTCACCGGTAAACAGTCGGCGTCTTGGTGATTTTGGTAAGAGCAGCAGCACGTGTAAGTTGTGCTTCGGTTTTGTGTGTACGGCCTGCAAGATCACGCGCAAGTTGAGCTTTGTGGACCCCGATTTGTTGCTGTCGCAACGTAAGGTGACGTTCTGCACTGCGTGTATCAGCGAAGTGACCAGTATGAGCGCTGTTGACGTCGCTAGGGCTCAAATTGCAGCGCAAAAGCTCGCGAGGAATGAGAGAACCAGCTTCATGAGGACGTTGTCTTCAGACGATAGCAGTGTCGATGCCTCAGTTTCCAGCGGCCATTAAATGACCAGAACCTAAGATTGTAGGATTGTCAACAATATATTGCACTCAATATATTGTACCATTTATTTTTAAAGATGAAGCACAATCTAACACACCTTTGTGGACACCACGTTAGGGATGAAGTACAACTGCGTTGCTAAAGGCTTCCTGTGTCAACACTGTTGACTCACTGTCGTTGATACGTGTACCGCCGATCTCAGACCTCAAGGTACGATAAAAGATGATTAACTTCAGCGGACCTTCGTCTTGCAGATACCAGTGTATCATGTCTGTAGTTTCGCGAAGTCCATGTTCGTTGTCGTGGGAGATTTGGAAGAAGTTCGGTCCATTCTGACTCGATCACAAGCTTGTGAGTACATGTACTCGGTTAAGCTTAAACAAGCGCTTCGCCATCAATGTTCCAATCAAATGAATGTCGAATCAGAGTGACTTCGAAAATGATACCCGCCAGGATTTCGATGAAGTAATATCGTACGCAACCACCAACGTGTGAAGCACTAGCACAGTGTATTTTCTGTATTGTAACAGGTTCTTCTCATCGTCGCTCCATCCTCTATCAACATCTCTGTTGGACGGGCGATCGCGGACCCCAAGCACGTGCCATTGCAACTGTATGAAAGGCTCGAGTCTAAAGCTCCCAGTTGGCAATTTGCACTGGGAGAGCCGCAAGTGCAAGTCCAAATGACTAAAGATCGCTTCATCAACGCAAATCCGTACCCGGACGTCCACGTGTCCGAGGAAGAGCGGCAACAACTGATTGACCTCGTCAACGGATATGTGGCCGATTATTTCCACAAGTACGAGGAGTTCGTGGTCATTGACAAGCGTCAAGTGGATGAAAAACGGTGGAAGCCTGTCAAGTCCAAGGACAATCTCCACGTCTACACTGAACGCACTCGGAAGGAGCTGACTCGGGTGGGGCTTGTACCGGAAAACTCTCTAAGTGAGACACAGCGTCTATCTGAACCAGCTAAAGATCTCCCGGTGATGTTGAGCGTCGGGACTTTCGTCGGTCAAATGGACGACCTCATGTTCGGCGTCGTGAATCCGACACTGGACGTCATGCGGATCAAAGCCTCGTACGTCCACGACCTCGATAGTGCAGCAGTGTTGTGTCCGGTGGTCGAACCCAGTGAAGAAGAACCTTTCCGGTCTCTTGTGATCAAGTGGATGACTATTGACGTGCCATTGCAGTCCACCAACTTCGTGAAAAATCGAGACTATGTGTACATCGAGGCTACCGGCATCCTGTACTTCGCTAATGGAGATCGAGTGGGCTACCACTTGCTGCACTCCATCAACTTCCCACAGACCAAGCCATTGCCTAATAAAATCCGCGGAGATCTCTCCATCTTTGGTTTCTTCCGGCAAATCGACCACAATGTGATCGACAACTACGCGAGTGGAACGATGGATCCTGGAGGAAATATCAAGCGTTTTATCTTGATTCCAGCTGCTGCAGGAGCGCTATTATCCGCGACGAACTATGTGTATTGCGGACAGATGAAGAAACTCTCGTGGTTGTTACAGCGTCGTCATTCAACCCACGAACGCCAAGCGCATATGCAAGAACGACAGGCGTGCGTCATGTGCTCGAAGAAGGTCAATTCAGGGCTATTAGGGGCTTTTGGCTGGAGCTCGTGCAAGTTGTGCTACAGCAGCGTGTGCTACTCGTGCAAGATCCGCAAGCGTATCAGCTTCATCGCACTGGACAGGAAGCTCGTTCAGCGGAAGATCACATTCTGCGCGAAGTGCGTGACGGAGGCCACCGCGTGGAATGCTCAAGAACCTGCAAGAGATCAAGCGGTTGGCTATGAGGCGTACAAGGTCTTCTCCTCTTGCTCACAGTCAGACATATCGGAGACGTCCGTCGAGGAGAGGTGGTAGGTTGCGACCTCATTGATGTGTGAAGAAGGACATGTCTCGTTAGTTGTCGGGTGGTGCCACCACTAGTGGCGAATGCTTCAAGAACTTTGGGTAGAGTTGACTTTGACGTGGCGGTCTAGAAAGCTATTGCGTGCTTGTTGGTTCGGTCAGATGAGCAGTGTTTTGTGCAGAAATGTCGACAATACCATATAGCTCCACCGAAATGTCCGCGAAAGGTTTCATAGTGATCAATGATCATCAACCACTTTCTGAAGTGAACTGTTGGATCTCTACCCTTACGGACCTCACCAAGGATACCTGTATATCTCTGTCGTGCCACATCCACTTCCAATTCTACTTGGTGCCAGCGACGTCTCAGTAATGGGGAAGGAACGGTTCCGGTCGAATCCGTACCCGGGTATTGAGATCTCTGAGCAAGACCACGCGCTCTTACTCTCCCTCACCGACACACTTATCCAGCAGAATTTCGACAAGTACCAGAGCTTTGTACTGCACGACAAGCGTCAAATAGACCTCAATCGCTGGAAACATGTCAAGTCTCGCAATGATATCCACATCCACGTGCGACGAGAAGACCCAGACGAAATCCAAGATGGTAGGAACAAAGCCACCCCAGTGATGCTCAGTGTGGGGGCGTTCCCCGGTAAAATGGACGACCTCATGCTGGGAGTAATGAACCCGACACTCGACACCATGCGCATGAAGGCCTCGTACGTCCACGACGTGAACGATGCGTCCATTTTAGCCCCAATTATTATACCAACAGTGGACAACCCTTTCCTGTCCGTCGTCGTGAAATGGATGCAGCGAGATCTCCCTCTAGAGTCCACAAGTTTGATCAAGAACCGAGATTTCGTCTACGTTGAGGCCACGGGCATCCTCCAGTTCCCTAATGGGGAACGAGTGGGTTACCATTTGATGCATTCCATTGCATTCCCTCAAACTCCTCCGCTCCCCAATATTGTGCGTGGGAATCTCTCCATTTGCTGCATGTTCCGCCAATTGAGCGAGGATTCCATCGACAATCACTCATTCAGCACTTTGGAGCCTGGAGGGGACTTACCGCGCTTCCTCATGCTCCCAATTGCAGCCGAGTGTCTACTTTCAGCTACAAATTACGAGCCGTGTGGACAAATGACTAAACTGGCTTGGATGATGCAACGAAGACGTTCCAAGACGCCTCGTAGTACCAAATCCAAGGTTAAAGCTTGTACGATGTGTTATAAAGGCATTTCAAGAGGAAGATTGGGAAGTATTGGACGCAGCACCTGCAAAATCTGCTTTAATCCGGTCTGCATATCCTGCAAAGTGCGGAAACGCGTGAGTATGATCGCTCCTGATGGGAAAATGCTGCAGTCCAAGGTCACGTTCTGTGTCTTATGTGCTGGCGATGCATCGAGGCTGGACGCACTGGAAGTGGCTCAAGAGATGGCGAAGGGATATGACTCATGTAAGCCGCTCTACTCTTCGTCACTATTGTCATCGTCATCGCTGTCAGACTCAGATCGGTCGTAAGTTATGAGAAAAAAGAATTCGGACATATCATACGTTATGAATAAAAAGATTCATTTGAAGCATAAGTTATGAGAAATACTGACCATTTTTAAATTTGCTGAAAACTATTCGAACATGGACGATTCTACAGTGTTCGACTGTGAAGATGTCGACAGGGTCTTGTAAGCCTCGTAGCCCAACGCTTGATCTATCGCAGCGTCTTGCGCGTTGCACTTGGTAGCCACACTGACACATTTGGCACAGAAGGAGATTTTCCGCTGAATTAGCTGCCCGTCTATCGCAATGAAGCTGATACGTCTGCGGATCTTGCACGGATAACAGACGCAGCCATAGCACAGTTTGCATGTGCTTCGTCCGATGCCACGCAATTTGCTCGTCTTCTTCATGCACATGACACACTCATCGCAGTTTCTCGCCTTGTCTTGACGTTCGAAGGCGGAATGTCGACGCTGCAGCATCCACGAAATCTTCTTCATCTGTCCACAATACACGTAGTTCGTCGCAGAAAGCAGAGCTTCAGCCGCCGTCGGGATGAGTAAGAACCTCATGATGTCACCTCCCGGGTCGACGATGCCGCTAGCGAAGTTGTCGATCACGTTCTCCTCAATCTGACGGAAGAAGCCGAAGACAGACAAGTTTCCACGAATTGTGTTGGGCAGCGGCTTGGTCTGCGGGAAGTTGATGGAGTGCAGCAAGTGGTAACCCACTCGGTCCCCGTTGGCAAAGTGCAGGATACCGGTAGCTTCGATGTACACAAAGTCTCGACGTTTGACTAGATTCGTCGACTGTAGGGGTAAGTTGATGGTCATCCACTTCACTACCAGTGACCGGAAAGGTTCATTCTCGCTCGGTTCTACCACCGGACACAACACTGCTGCACTATCGAGGTCGTGCACGTACGAAGCTTTGATACGCATGACATCCAGTGTCGGATTCACGACGCCGAACATGAGGTCGTCCATCTCGCCTACGAACGTCCCAACGCTCAGCATCACTGGCAATTCCTTCTCAGGGGCATCGTCTTCATCCAGAAGATCCGTTCCGCTTGGTGCGTTCTCCGGTACAAGTCCATTGCGCGCCAGTTCCTTTTGACATTTTTCAGTATATATGTGCAGATTGTCTTTGGACTTGACGTGCTCCCACCGTCGCTCGTCCACTTGGTGCTTGTCCACGACGACAAACTTCTCGTATTTCTGGAAATAATCTTGAACGAAGCCGTCGACGAGCTCAATCAGCTGCTGACGCTCTTCTTCAGACACATGGATGTCTGGGTACGGATTCGCGTTGATGAAGCGATCCTTCGCCATTTCGGTGAGCTCTTCTGGGTCTGACCGGGGAAATCGACAACTGACTCAGTTGAACTGAGCCCAGCCCCAGCCCGACTGGCATCCGCAGCTGAGCGTACAGGGGCAACAGTTCCCATCTTACGATCGCGAGTTTGACGCGGACGGTAATTTATCTACGGACCCATACAATGCTGCCGTAAACGACTGAATGCTCGGGAAATGTCTGGGAGATTGGAAGCTCAACTGACCACTGCCTCAACATGAATAAAAAACTATCGTCCGCACAACAAACTAACACCAACGAACGTGAATTTATCCACCAGAAGGTCAACAGGTCCGTTATCATAACGCTACGCTAAACAACGCTAAAAAATGCACACATTTACTTAATTTCACTATGGTCTTGTTAAGATACTATCGAAACTAAAAAATGTACAAAACATAAACAACTCCTCAGTCACTTGATTTCACTATTGGCGTAAACTTCAACACGATGTCAAGACCTCTTCTCGCTGCGGTGCTGGTGTTCCGCTCCAAGGCGGCCTTCCTCGAGCTTCCGCACGTCATAAACTCCGTGTCCGCGTTCCTAGACTCCTCAGCGGATCTGTCTCTGCGGCAGGCGTGTATGTCCCACTCGCTCGCGCTCCTGGATCGCATCTGGAACAGCAGCGACGTTTACGGCATTCGTAACATAGTTACAGACGGCTCGCTACAGAAATTTTTAGAGACAGATAAATATTATAGACAATATTTATTTACGTTGTGTATGCAGGAGGCCGTAGCTGGTCAAGATCTGGGGATGGCCAAGTGGCTTTCGGCTCGATTTCAAGGCGCCACAGTCACATTTGATACTGTGGAGAAAGCTTGTGCGGTTGGAGCGAGGGAGATCTTAGAGCTTTTCAAAGAAAATGACAATTTTTCCCTTGAGGAGACGGATGTGGGGCTGGATATTGAGTGGGGAGGACTCGCCATGTCCGCTGCTGTTCTCAGTGGTCATAGTGACCTTGTACAGTGGCTTCCTGACCCCAGTCCACATTCGTTTTACGATATGGAGACGGCGTTGAAGGCGGCAGTGAAGATGGGGGATATTCCGACTGCAGAGTGGCTAGGGAAACGAGTACGTTGGCCAGAAAACACGGACGATTCGGTGTTAAGTCTTGCGGCTGAAGGGAGGCTTGACATCTTGCAGTGGTTAGAGACACGAGGAATCGTGAGCCAGCGAATATATGGCGTTGTCTTACTGGTGGTGGCAGCAGCAGTAAATAGACGCCTGGAAGTTATTCGCTGGCTGATGGACAGCATTTTGAAAAGAGGATCTAGTATCAAACAGACGTGCATTGCTGCTGGAGTGGCTACACTTTCCATTCACGCTGCTGCAGCTCATGGACACTTGGATGTTGCGCGTTTTCTCCGTGGGCTAAATCGCGCTTTGGTAAATGGTCGAGTGGTTGAAATTATGAACAGGAAGCAGATCAATTCTTTCCAGAGGTTGTTTTGGCAGCAACTTGATCATCCGAAATACGAAGTTTGCAAAGTTTCTGGGAAAACGATGGTTAAAGCTATGGAGAACGGATTCCTTGACGTCTTGCAGTGGATCGTTGAGGTATATGGTGGATATCCTACCAAAACATTTCAGTATAAAATGAGGCAGCGCTTCGACTGTGTACTTTCGATGGACGTAGCTGCAATTAATGGGCAGTTGCCCATACTTCGGTACTTGCATACGTTGCAGATTTCGGGAGTTCCAGGGATTGAGTGTACGATATACGCGATGGATGGCGCTGCAGCAAATGGCCATCTCGAAGTTGTCAAATGGCTACATTTAAATCGTCACGAGGGTTGCTCTTCTTCAGCATTGGATAAAGCTGCAGCTAATAGCCACCTCGATATCGTCAAATGGCTACATGAGAATCGACGAGAAGGTTGCACGGAATCAGCAATGGATATGGCTGCACTAAATGGAGACCTCGAAATCGTCAAATGGCTGCATTGCAATCGCTCTGAAGGCTGCACGTCACAAGCAATGAATGGGGCAGCACGGGCGGGGCACCTGGACGTTGTGAAATGGCTGCATCGATATCGGACTGAGGGTTGCTCGACCAATGCGATGGATGAAGCTGCTGAATGTGGAGCTCTGCACGTAGTGAAATGGCTCCATTCGAACCGACCAGAAGGTTGTACGACGCGAGCGATGGACGGAGCTGCTGGAAACGGTTACTTGAAAGTTGTGCAATGGCTTCATACCAATCGGTCCGAGGGGTGTTCAGAAAGAGCGTTATATGCCGCTACAGTTTCGAATCATTTTGAAGTGGTGATGTTTTTGCATTTCCAATGTCACGTAGAATGTTCTGAATACGTGGGACACGAATTAGTGAAGGAGAACAATTATGACATGTACAAGTGGATCTTGCAGCACTACCCAGATATCCCAGATATTATCCCAGGAGACTGGCCGATGCGTTATTATGAATGAAGGAATTCCTATCTCGATTGACAAAACCATTCGACGCATTTAATATTTAGTGATAAACTCCTGAAGACTCGGTAGAGAATGCTGAGAACGTCGACTCCGAGAACGTGGACGCACTATCATACGAGTCGTGGTAGCCCGTAGCTTGATCCTGTGCCGCTTCTTCCGTGTTACAGTTGATCGCCTTGCTCATACACTGCGAGCAGAAGGTCACTTTACGCTGAATGAGCTCTCCTTCTTGTCCGATGAAGTGCATTCGCTCTCGAACTTTGCACGAGAAGCAAACGGTACCGCTACAGAGTTTGCACGTGCTTCTCCCCAAACCAGGGATGCTTTTGCTCTTCCCGCACATGACGCACCCCTTCTGATGTTGCTGTTCCACGCGCAACTTAAAGCCTGCATGTTGTCGCTGCAACATCCAAGCCACCTTCTTCAACTGGCCACAACGCACGTAATTGTTCGCAATGAGAATGGAATTGGCTGCCGCTGGCATGAAGAGCAACCGCTTCATCTTCTGCCCGGGATCGATGATACACGAGCCGAAAGTGTCGATGATTGAGCTGTGAATGTGGCGATAGAAGGCGACAGCCGACATGTTGCCACGGATTAAGTACGGAAGTGGCTTTGTCTGTGGGAATTCGATGGAGTGAAGCACGTGGTAGCCGATACGTTCACCATTCTCGAGCTGGAGGATGTCGGTAGCTTCAATTACGACGAAATCTCGGCACTTGTTGGACTTTAACGCGGCGTCCGTCGCCATCCACTTGATCGTCAACGACCGGAACGGCTCCTTTTCACTTGGTTCCACTACGGGAGCCAAGATCGCTCCACTTTCAACGTCTCCAACGTACGCAGCCTTGATACGCATGGCATCCTTGGTGGTGTTGATGATGCCGAACATGAGATCTTCAAGATCCCCCACTACTGTGCCCACGCTCATCATCGCTACCATTTCCTTCTCGTGGTCACTGAGCTGAATCGGATTCATGGGGATGATACCTCGACGTGCCTGATCCTTTTGAGAGCGTTCACTGTACACATGCAGATCGTCCTTGGACTTGACGTGCTCCCATCGACGCTCGTCCACACGGTGTTGATCCGTGACGAAGAACTGTTCATACTTCTGGAAATGGTTCTGCACGCATCCATTCACAAGCTCGATGAGCTGCTCGCGCTGCTGCTCAGTCACATTGAGCTCCGGGTAGGGATTCCTCGCGAATCCGTCCTTAGGCATCGTGTCACGCGGGGGAATCGCCAAGTGAGACTATCTCAAGGCCAGACTTGAGCCTGACCGGCCGGTCAGGTCAACGTCGCCCGGTCAAGCCCCATCCTTTGATCCTTTGATTTGAACGACGGGACGACTGGGACGACAGGCACGCAGTGTAGAATGCTGGCAGGGTCAGAGTAGAGACCGCACAGGGATAGTCGCTAAATTTGCGGTGCAAGGTGACAGCAACAAATTATCGACTCGTGGTCACCGAGGTGACTGGGGTCTGGCTGTACGCTTTCGTTTGCAAGAATGAACGCACCGTCGGTAAGGTCCGACGTTTCTCGCTCTATTGCGGGGGATTTTTTTGAAGTCTTCTCTTTGTTCCAACGTCTTTGGGTGTGTGTACTCGTACTCAAGGCACTTGTATTGAAAGTGGACGTGTAATGTATGTTAGTTTACCGGAAAAAGTAAGACTGGAGCTTTGGAACGTACAATGGGAAGGCAAACACAGCGTTCGCACGTGCCTGGGCTGCAAAGACATAGCTCCAGCAAGGAAAAAAAGTTGTGGATGGTTGAAACATCTACCGTAATACTGTACCATGACAGCAGAGCGACGGGTATCCAACAACTAGGAATTGGTAAATGCAGCGTTTCGTGACGGTTGTGGAGGTCGGAGACAGAAGCTTCCAGAAAGAAACGACTTGTTTCCGGATCGCAAGGAGTTCAACGGACCGATAAGAAAGAAACGAACGTAGAGAGCGACGAGTAGGATGGTAGGTTCATTTCAGAATTAGCGCAGGAACGCACAGGACCCGCCACTCCGCTCCCATGACAAGCTAAACACGATGTCTTTACCCCCACGACTGACGATACTTGGAAAGTGGTGTTTTTAGTTTCTACAAGATGTAAATCCTAGCTGTCACGTAAATCCAACCACCTGTAAACTAGGACTCCCGAGTTCCACTATGGAGTGATGAGCTGTTGCTGCTGCAGTGACACTGCCAGTGTGGCTTCCAAGTTGGAATCCAATTGCTCAAATGCAGCATATCCCTCCGCAAGTTATGTGGCCAATCCTGGCGTATATTGTGACAATACTATTGTTCACAAAAGCATGACAATAGTATTCCACAGACAATACTTTTTATGATTCACCCCCTTAAAAATGGCGAATATCATAGCACTTCATTCATGATATGTTATCTACTTAACGTTTCGCTGCAGTTTTCCTGGTGAAGATCTCCGTATGAAGATTCTGATGTGTCCATGAACGAATACGACGGTGAAGTTGCTTCACATCGGATCGCTTCATCCCTAGCAGCCTCGGCTGCTAATTAATATCTGTTGCTGTACTGCTGAACGCCTGTTGTCTACCAATCACTGCTGAATACCTGTTGCGCACCATGAATACCTGTTGCGAACTTAAAGCAACAGAAGTTCATTGCTTAAAACTTGTGTATATGAATTCAGAGCCTGAGTGCTGAAAATCTGCATGTACCTCCGACTTAGACGGAGGCGCTCATATCTCGCGCTCTACGTATGGCATGGACAAGTTCCTCCACCTTATACTCCGCCGTATCTCCATCAACAAAGGTTGCTGTCCAGATGTAGACACCGTCATGTGGGGAAAGACGACATGCAGCAACCTGTCCAATTCGGCGATCTGGAACTGCTACTCCATCATCAACCACCTCAAATTCCTCGACCACAGGCCATTTGAGAGCTCTACCAGGATTCTTAGTGAACACCTCAATAAGTCGATCGACAGCGCATGTGTCGTCTCGGTGCAGACCGCCCCGTGTTGACCTTGGCCGTCCTGGTGGCCCTCGCATAGGAATTGTTTCTAACGCTCGCTCAATATTGAGCTTGTCAAGGAGATGTAATGACGCTATAATGTGGGAACAAACCCAACCAGAGTGCTTGAATCTCTTGCACGTGCAGCTCATGGCTCTACGAATAGAAACAATCTAGCACCAAGACATTGGTAAGTGCGGAAACGAGTAAATTGATATATGAATGAACACCACTCACTTCCGGAAATCTCCACCTTGATTGCAACTGTAGGTCTTCGATTTGAGAGAGGTGAAGGTCATGCAGCGTCACTTGGTGTAGTGACAAGAAAGTAAACTGAATATCAGCAACAGGAACTTCACCACCGAGCCAGCCTCGCAATGATCGCTGAAAGCTATGATATAAAACAAAACCTCATAAATACGAAAGCAGACAAGCGTATCAAACGAAATGAAGCATACCGTTCGGTCCTTGCTGCTGTCACAGGTGACCCAGCCATATTTTTCGGCTGTACCATCGATTTGGAGGTGTTGAAAAATATTCGTGCAGGTCGCTGGGTAGCTTTTGTTGGGACAATCCGGTGGTTTTGAGGATCCAACAGAAAACTCTTGGCCTTCATGACAGCTCCGAGAGGTAAAGGACCTAAATAAGACAACAACAAATAAGTAGAGTTCAACCTCCGATCACATATATGAACTGATACCTTCTGCATAGTGACCTTGCGTTACGGACGACAAGTTGGTGGCATCGTAAAGTAAGACGCGAGGTAGTACAGAGTTAAGAACAGATATTGTTGGTGCCTTTTTGAAGTCGGTGACGATAACTTTGATCACTCGATGATGGCTCTCAATAGGCTGTTGGGTAGGAAGAAAGCCTGGTACAGATGCGCTTCCAACGCTCCAGCGTTCCCAACGTGGTTTCAAGTACACAGATTCTAGCCAATTGGCCAATGATTCTTCACCGTGTTCCCGCCAAGCTTGAAGGATTCTTTTTGACAAGCCCCGAAATTGTTTTAGTGATCTGGAAGCGTGTAGAAGACGAAGGTGGGGCTGAACCCATTCTTTTATAAAGGTGCTTTCGTTTGCCAGTTTGGATTGCTTTCTTGACTGCCGTAAAAGATGCTCCCAGCAAGTGAGTATCTCGATCTGAGGCCAGACTGAGACCAGTGCAGATGCAATACTATCGGCGTGATCGATGCTTGCGCTGCGAATACTTACATCAATATCGTAGAACTCTCGTGCATATTTCACTAAGGTACGGAACAACTGCTCGTACGCAAATTTGCTCTCGGTACGTACAAACATGTACAACCATGGGCGAAATCGATGAACAAACCCAACGTCCGTTGACTCTACTGAAATTCCCCCACAGTCGACGAGAGTCCATCCACCAAAATGGAACTTGTAAGTACCATCAGTAGACATGACGAGGGTGGATCCCCGATCCTGAACAGCTCGACAAATGTTCTTAAAAAGAGCTCGAGTAGTCACAATTACGCCCATGCTCTCAACCTGCTGCTCGTTGACGTTAACAGTGTGCTCAAAGTCATGAAGGACAATCATAGAGTTCATGTCGCTGAAATTGTCCACATCTACAGAAAGAAACGTAGCGCGATCCTGACACATTCTGAGCGCAGACCAATTCCTCAACGCGATAAACTTGTTAATTTCCCACCCACCCGTGACTTTTTTCTTCAAATATGCTTTCCTATTTTCCATCTTTCGAACGTCAGGGACGTGGGCCAACATGTCAGGCTCGCGGATGTATTTAAAAAGTAGCATATTTCTCACGCGCCCAGCAGACATTCCCAATTTGAGTAGGGCATCAAGCTCTGGTTTTAACACGGGGGAAATTCCACGAGCCGGAAGTTGAATATTTGTGCCAGAGTGTTTCCCACGTTGCAAAAGCTGATACCGAAAAGTGTTTTCGTCAACTCGATGTGTAGCCAATTTTAAACGATGGTCACAACCAATATGTGATCGACACTGATACACTTTGCCAAGCACAAACGGAGAAAGGTACCGAGTTCTATACGTATAGACAAAGCGATTGAAGCCGTGAAGTGCTCGATCTGCCTCGTCCATTGAGTTGTAAAAACCGGATACTTTTGTAGATCTCTTTAGGTGGTGCTGCTTCCGTTTGAATCTGGACACCCGTGCCAACACCAACTTCCTCGCTATCACTTCCAAAGTCAAGAGAGATTTCCGAATTATTACTATCCACGTCCAGTAGAGTGTCAATGGTGTCCCCTTCGGCAGTACCCGCTTCGATAAATGGACATTCACAATCTGGTTGTGTGTGCTCTGCTTGTGGCCAAGCGGTGTCTGCCTCGCCAACTACATCACTGTACTCAAGGACGACAGTGACATCACTCTCAGTTCCGGACAAGTCTGCTCCGTCTTCCATGATGTATACGTGAACGTAGGCAAATTGAACTATCAGGTAAAACTGAAATCTAAAGACAGTAAAAATAAAATATACGGGGTCACGCTGTTAATGGTTAGTGTCAAACGGCAGTATGGAGAAGTGCACAAACTGCCCACCCAAGCTAATGCACACGTTTCTGTTGAAGCGGTGTAGGTCCAGCCCCTTAACGTTGTAGTCGTACGTCTGCGTGTCCTCCACGCGTATCAGCAGACTCAATAAGACACCAGGCAGTAGGGACTCAGCGCTTCGGTGCTGAAAAAAGAGTGGCAAGGATTCAGCACTGAATTTCTGTTGTAGGAAGGGTAGGGGTTTGAGCAACATATTTTCAGCCACATCAACAGATATTCAGCAGAGATTGTCAGGCAACAGGCGATCAGCATCTGAACAACAGTTATTAATATTTATCCAGCAGCCTCTTGCGCATTCCAATGAGTCGCATTCTTCATGCACCTAGCGCAAACGACGATCTTGTGCTGCATAAGCTGACCCCCCGGCGCGATTAATGTGATACGATGGCGAATCTTACACGAGTGGCACACACAACCTCGGCAGACTCGGCATGTGCTTTTCCCAATGCTTCCGATGGCAGAGCTGGTTCTTTTGTCACAGACCACACAGTCTTTCTTCTTGTCAGTATTTTGCAGCTCAAAGGCGTCGTGATTCTGCAACATCCATGACAGCTTCTTCATTTGTCCGCAATGAACATAGTTCGTAGCCGAGAGAAGAGCACTCGCGGCGACGGAAAGTGCCAGAGATCGGATAATTTCACCTCCCGGGTCTACAATTCCCCACGAGAAGTCCTCAATCAAGTAGCCGGGCTTCTGCCGAAAGCAACTGAAAACCGACAGATTACCGCGGATCCTCTTCGGTAAAGGCTTCGTTTGTGGGAAATCGATCGAATGCATCAAATGGTAACCCACTCGGTCTCCGTTTAGGAGAAATGTAGTTCCAGTAGCCTCGATGTACACGAAATCTCGACTTTTAACCAGATTTGTTGAATGTAGCGGCACGTCGATCGCCATCCACTTGATGACGATTGAACGGAATGGATCCTCCTTGCTGGGCCCGACCACGGGACACAACACGGCTGCACTATCGACATCGCGGACGTATGAAGCCTTGATGCGCATGTCATCCAGCGTAGGGTTCACAACACCGAACATTAGGTCATCCAGCTCCCCCACGAGTGTTCCGATTCCCAAAACTACCGGCATTTGCTCTTGTGCTTCGTCAACACACGTTTCAGACTCGATTCCCCGGCGATTGAGCTCCTTCTGAGTGCGTTCGGCGTATACATGGAGTTTGTCTCTGGACTTGACGTGCTCCCAGCGGCAATTGTCCACTTTGCGCTTGTCGATACGGACGTGGTCCACATATTTGTTGATGTAGTTTTCGACGTGCAAATCCACAATACGGATTAGTTCTTGTCGCTCCACCTCGTTCACCTTGACCTTCGGGAACGGACTGGATATGAAATGGTCCTTGGGCATTTCTACGTTTGTTTTTGGGTCTGCGTATCGTGAACGAAGTAAATTTCCAACTGAGACTCGATGTGTCATACGAACGCTTGGTGTGCCAACATCAAAGGCTTTTGGATACCTAAGTGCGCAGCCTATTGACCGCAAACCAACAGATGTGACGCGACACACGGTTTGCATAATAATTACAAGAGATCTTATGCGTTAGCAAGCACCTTCAACGTCCACGCTCCTCAAGTGGTCGGAACACGAAGTCTCCATCGTCTATGCTATTGTGTTTGTTTGTTTGTTACGGTGTCGCCAAGACAGATATCTTCTATGGCGGATTTCTCTGAGTCACTAGCAGAAGGGGACAAGGTACGTACGTAGAGACTTGATGTGCCTCGCCATTACGATCACCAGGTTTGCCTCAAGTCTTGTCTTTTTAACTGTACTCTTCGGCGCTTAGTCGGCCAAAATCTTGAGCCTGCCGGAACATTTAGAGTTCAAGTTGCGATGGAGGCAACCTAGCGCGAGCCAAGAAGTAACGATACTGCCAACCAGACAAGTCGATCGAAATAAAAGATAAGGAGGAACCACCCAGTTGCTCTGAACGTACTTACACGTCACTCCGAATCAAGCAGTGCAACACCAGTCAAACTTAGGCACTTGAACTCTACAGTAGGCGTCAACACTTGATTTTGAACGGAGCGTGTATTCCTTCGTACACAACCTATGCAGCTACTGCATTTATAACATCACTACTACGTCCAACATTCACCTCCTCCGACCTCTACTGACCGAGTATCGAGGCTGATGATTCCAAAAACGACATTTCGCACGAAACAGTGCACGCCTCGTAGCTAGTAGAGCTTTCGTCGCTCTTACAAGCTTGGAAGTCTGCAATCTGATCCCTGGCAGCTTCCTGTGCATTCCACTGCGTCGACTCGCCCATGCACTTCGCACAAACAACGACCTTCCGTTGAATCAGCCGTCCACCAACTACAATAAAGCTGATGCACTGACGGATCTTACACGAGTAGCACACGCAGCCATAGCAGATCTTGCACGTGCTTTTGCCGATGCTTCCGAAGACACGGGTGGCTTTCCTGGAGCAAACTACACATTGTCGTCTTGTTCTACCGGCTTCCTTGTCGGTGTCGTACGCCGAGTGGTGACGCTGTAGCAACCACGCCAGCTTCTTCATCTGTCCACAGTAGACGAAGTTCGTCGCTGTAAGCATCGCTCCCGCAGCCACAGAGAGCAGGAGCGAACGCATCATGTTGACTCCAGGATCCAAAGTAGCACACGCGAAATTGTCGATTAGATTCCGGTCTAACTGTGTACAACACGCGAAGAGTGACAAATTGGCTCGGACTTTGTGAGGCAGTGGCGTGGTCTGCGGAAAGTCGATCGAGTGCAGTAAATGGTAGCCCGCTCGGTCGCCATTGGGGAGAAATACGGTGCCAGTGGCTTCGATATACACAAAGTCTCTGCTTTTCACTAGGTGTGTGGAATGAAGAGGGACGTCGACTGTCATCCATTTGATCACAATAGAACGGAAAGGATCCTCCTTACTGGGGCCCAAAACGGAGCAGAGCACTGCTGCACTATCGAGGTCGCCCACATACGAAGCCTTGATGCGCATCTCCTCCAGTGTCGGGTTCACAACTCCATACATAAGGTCGTCCAGTTCCCCTACGAGCGTCCCCACACTGAGGATCAAGGGCAGATCTTTGGTTTTTGAGCCTGTCTTGAGTCTTTGGGTGGCGCTCAGTGAGTTTTCAGGTTCGAAGCCACGGCGTTTCAGTTCCTTGCGCGTACGTTCAGCATATACGTGCACGTTGTCTTTGGATTTCACATGCTCCCATCGGCGCTTGTCCACTTGGCGTTTGTTCTGGACGAAGTCTTGGTACTTTCTGGTGTAGTCTTCCACGTAAGCGTCCACGAGATCGATGAGCTCCTGGCGTTCCAGTTCCGATACGTGGACGGCGGGGAACGGGCTGACCCCAAAGTGCTCTTTCGTCATTGGCAGGTTGGCTACCAGGTACTCTCTACTGTAGAGTGAATTCACAACTGGAAAGAAGCAGAACAACGCCTGGATTGATGATTAGAAACGGTCATTCAGACTTGACACAGACGGCCAAGATGTTGAATACGGCCACCACATGGAGTCGAAAGTCTCATGGTAAACGCACATTGAGTTGGTTCTTTTTAGCGGGTCTTATCTTTTCGAGGACTACAGGCAACATTTAGCCAACTATACGGTAGTGTCGAGAACGATGTACGATAGAACCTTATGTTGATTATGGCGACATAAGACTCCAAGTGTGGGGCTCAAGGCGCTAGATCTCTATAATGGAGGCAAATCGCCAGACCCTGTGTAAATTAGAGAGATTGTCGTTGCAAACCTTGGAAGGTTGGCCACCGAGAAAAACCAAAACGTACCTAACTTCAACAATCCTGCCAACTACGAATCGCACTGATCACTGTCAAACAATGTCCTATTGTTTACCCGTAGAGATCAATCTGCTGTGTCAAGTCTGAATGACCGTTTCTAATCATCAGGTAGTGATGAATCTCATTTGTCTTGTTGTAGCACTCGATACCTAGAATACGTGACGACCCGAATTCTGCTCTCTAGTGGATGAAATCGTGCCAGTCCGGTAGTTGCCACTTGTTGAAACGATCGAGGTCTTCCTTGTCGAACATCCCGTTGATCGCGACACTCAGCAACTTCGCCACTTCTTCGTGGCCTTTAGCTGAGAAGTGAAGTCCGTCAATGAAGTACGTTTGACGCACGTTCACGTCCGGGAACGTCGTGTTGAAGTACGTGTGCAAGTCCAAAACGTGCACATTTTCGGCCTGTGCAAGCTCCACACACACTCGCGCGTATTTTCCAGCCGATGCATTAGAGCGATCTCCGTGATGGAGCGAATCGATGATGCAGGGCGGTGTAATCAACAGTATCTGACCATGCGGAGCCAACAAGGGCTGGATCATATGCAACATCGCCTGCAGATTCGCACGATACTTTTCTAACGGGACGTGAACAACCAGGTCAGGCCCGCCAATGATTGCGTCGTTCGCCCCCAAGAACAGAGTAACGAACGACGCTGAGTACTGAAATTGTAGCTCTTTGGAGAAGATTGGCATTCCGTATTGTAGGACCCACTTGGTATTGTACCCTGAGAGACCGCGGTTGATCATGTCTACAGACCGAACGTAGTGGTTCTGCAACAGGGTGATGAAGCCGGACCTGCCTGGGTCGCTGGCCTGCTCTGTGATGGAGTCGCCGATGAAATAGAAGGCAGGTCGGCGGGTGGTGGAGGCGGTGACACCCATGGCGTAAGCGATCTTTGTGGAATAACAGCAAAGAAAGAAAATAATAATTATTGTAGCGAAATATTGATTTATTGGACATGTATTGGAAAAGTCATTATTTTAGCCCAATATATTGAAGACGGATTCAATTTGTCACATTTATTTTCTTGAAATGATCAAGATTACGCGGGCATTGCTCTTACCTGACATTAGTAAGAAGCTCCGTGACGAATCTAAGAAAAAAGAAGCGGTACAGCAGCATATGTACAGCAAGCTGGTAGCTTAGCTGGTACTTCGAAGTAGTGTCGTACAGTGCAAGTAACTTAGTCAACACAGCACATGCACAATAAAGGAAGTCTCCGTTCACGTGATGACGTCTGATTAGTAGTTTTACTGTCGGATCGTAATCCGCCAACATGCATAACAATTTTACTCTCTGCTGTATGCTCACGTTGTCACTTTTTGATTTCCACCTCCCCGTTCTATCGACCTGCCAATGAACTCGTGTGCTTTTAACCCACCAAACTATCAGGCGTTTAGCGACACTGTGATCGGTCATGTCGTACAGCGAAACTCGAGACAACGCGGCCACGAAGAAGACTGGAGTGCCTACCAACCACGCACCCACCACCGCCAAGCTCCTTACCAACGAATGAACCAAGGATACCCTCTCAACAATACAGATAGCCGTATCAAAATGGAGAGGGAAGCTACAACGGGATCCGCCATCCTGTCCTCGATAGCTGGGCTCATCGGCACGACGGACTTGTCCTCTGGACGAAAGAGAGTGTCATGCCTAACCTCGGACCTCAAGACTGCGAACAAGCTCATCGCCAGCATTCAAGGCGCGAACCATCATATCACACCCGAGCTACAACAGACCATCGTCGCTGAAGCTTTGAAGAAGAAGATTCGACACCGAGAGCGCTGTCGAATCAACCAGGCGCGCTACAGAGAGCGGCAGATGAAGGCCGAAACCACAATCGAAGACGCCATCTCTAAGCTGAAATCGGAGATCACAGACCTGGAGACGAAGTCCAAGGACACAACTCGCATTCCGACCACACCGACGAGGTGGGCCTTGGCTTCCGAGTACTTCCGACTGTTCAACTACTACGTTTCTTCCCCTGGTACGTTGGGGCAAACGGCGTCCAAGTTCCTTCATGAGACCATGGCTCCAGATGTAGTGGTTGGGTCTCTCTTTGGAATTGACGCAGCTTTGGAGAACTGGAGGTTGTTCACTCACTACTTCGAGGACGTCCGCACAGAGCTGAAGGATATGAAGATGCCTACGTCCGACACGCTGATCGCTGGTACTACAACTAGTGTGACTATCACGGAGAAGACGCTCCGGCATGCGTTCCCTCACTTGATTGGAGACAGCGACAAGTTGTCGCCTCTAGCTGCTAAACTATTGGGGGAGAGACTGGTGATGAAGGAGGCCGTCCTGTTCGGATGGGATTCTGCGACGGATAAAGTGGTGAAGCTTCACTCTCAGGCGGATATGCTGACACCGATGCTCAATCTGCTTCGTAGTTTAGAAGACGCGTCCTACGTATTTTACAAGGCTCGTATCACACCCGAGTGCGGTTTCACTAGGCAGCCGTAACTTACATGTAAAGGTTGAAACCAATAATTGCACACCATTTCCCGGGCTACTTGCAACTTCTATGCCGGGGCTAATTTTAGGCTGTGTGGCTGAACGGCTGTAATGCTCCTATCCCAGTATTAAGGACGATAAGATACACGTTAGCAATATTAGCGCCACGCTTGTAGTACATGTAAATGTCATTTCGCAGCCGCCATGTTGTGTGAAGCACTATAACAGTATTCTTTCACAGTATCGCCTGGACGTCTCTCCATATTCTATTGACATCCCTGTTGGACGGAAACGCTAAGTGTTGGCTGCTCGACATGCTCTTGAGTTTGAAAGATTTAATACCAAATGATTTTAATTTTTGTGGTGGGGGGGAAACAATGGCTATGTTGTATTGACTTCTCGATGAGCGGGCAGTAACTACAAAAACGAACTTGCTAGGTAAATAAAGTTAAGCCGAAGCGGAAGAATCCACAGAGGCCTGAAGTAGACCATTTTGATCCAGGAGGGGCCTGGACGTGCGACGATTGAAAAGCCGAGGGTTAGACACAATAAATCGTCCCAAGCGTGAGCGTTGGGGAAATTGTTGGAGGCATTCATTCAGCCGTGAACGTCCTGTAGGCCCGGAGTCTCGGTGCAGTGCCCGAAAATGTGCACTAAAAATGGAGTAAACACGATACACCGCCGTTGTCGCTTGCAGCGGAGGTCCGGCTTCGAAAATATGTTTGTTCCGAGTCGTCCAAATTGTATGCAGTGTGATGCTACGCATTAGCGTCCACAATGCGGTAAACTCTTGTCCATTGTTCCGTACATGAGTCGTCCACTCGGGGTCGCTTGCTACACATATACCAAATGATTTTAATTTTAACACGCAAGTGTCAATGATCTTCTCCGCTGAGTAGTTTCCTAACAGCCCTTTCTTCTCTTGATTCCCGTCCATAAAGCTACCATGCCATCGCACTAAATAACTGAACTATATCTGCCCAATTTCACTGTTTGGTTATACTTATATTTACGTATCCTGATAGCCCAACAAGTAGAAGACAATAAGAGAAAACTAAGTGGAAGGCTGCCAAGTGCATTTCATCTGAGAGCAATAGTTGTTCCTAGTCCAGCATTTCCTCTTCTCACCTTTCGCAAGATCAACTGCAACAAGTTAGCAAAACCCTGTACAGGACAGCTCTACGACATAAAACTTTAAATATAAAACTTCCTGCAGTATCAGAACAGCAAATAGGTAACCAGTGTCGGCAATAATCTCCTTCACGCCCCGAAATTCCAACTTGGAGGGAGCCAGTGGTCACACAAGCAGGAACTAGAGTTAGCATGTCACCAGGGAGACCCTGGCTGGTCTTATTCAGCAGAGACGGCTAGGGAGAAGACGTTTAATAGCAACTACAGCCCTGGGTAGACTGGTAGTCTGTCCTCATGCTAATCCCAATATACAATATACATTATACAAGACGAATGCACCACCACATGAGTTGAAGTGAACACTCTTTAGTCGAGACGCTATCAATAAGCACCACAACTGCGCGGTAGCTAGCCGCGATCCCCGCCACTCTACGCATGCTCCCTCATCTTCGTACCTCAGAACTTTGTGCCTCCTGTGCCTATTATACCAGAGGTCCCTGCCGGCCAGTATGCCGCAGAACAGAGCCACTCCCCCGGAAACCACCAAATGCTGTTGGGTGAAGCCGGCCCTTGCCGCAGTACTTCACGCGTGTATTAGCTGCTTAACCCTTCACAACCGTGCCGAATCGCAACTGAGAGATAGGAGGCCAGCCGCGCACCCATTGCTCTCCTAACTACTGTAGCTCACTATACTACGGCCCAACCGAAGTCTGTCCGTTTCGCCACCGTTAGCATTCTCCTCGGCGACCCTCTGTCCGTGCTTCTTCTCCGTCTCATGTAGCTCATATATGTCGTCTCCTCCGTCCGTATTCTGCATCCTTGCCAAGTCCGTCCTCGTCATCCCGCCCGTGCGATCTTCTGCAGCCGCTGTTGATCTCCTACTTCAACGTATCTTCTCATCCCGTCTTGTGTCTGTAGTCTCTGTCGTCGCTGTCACTTCTACTGGTCCCGATCCGCTGTCCACTTCGTCCATTCGTCCACTGTCCGCTTTAGTCCTCTGTAAGATCAATTACCTCCTGCCCGTGAATTCCCACTGACAAATTCTGCTCTCCAGGTTCCAGAAATTCATCTCGTCCACACGCCATCCCCCGCCAGAAGATCGTCCCCGATCTTTCCTTCGTCCAGCAGTTGTTCAAACTCTTGTGCTGTGATCCAAGCTGGTACGATCGGTCCTCCAGGTCGTTCCTGATATTCCACACGATGCTCGGTCTCGTAGCGTCCAGCTTTGTTTCTAACCTTCCGTTGTCCACATTCCCGAACAGTACCCGTGGTTGCTTCCGCCATAATGATCTTAGCTGCTGATGGCCATCGTGATTGTCCTTGGCCTCGTAACGCTCTGGCTGCACCATCGGTAACTTCTCGTGTGTTGTCGTCGGACTCACCACCTTCAGAGGCTCCAACTGCATGATGTCTGTCGTCACCTCCGCCGGTCGTCGTTGCTCGTCCTTCGGTACCGTCACCACGTTCTTTTCCACCGACTTCGGTCGCCGTAGAGCCCGATACCCCACTATCTGGAGCTGGACCCACTTTTTCTTCGGCTGCCGTTGTCGACTGGTCACGTAGAGCGTTCCTACGCGCTGCTCGTGCCGTGCGGGCGTCCGTCTCATGGTACCGCTTGTTACTTTCGTTGGTAAGTCCGTCACCTTCGGCTGTCTTCCGTGTGATCTGACTTGCTTTTCTTTTGCGTGTTCTTGCATTCAGGAGCTGTAGCGTCTCAGTAGTAGTCCCTGTTGGAGATTCCCCTACTTCCGTCCGTGAGTTGTTCGTCGTCTGCTGTTTCTTGTCGACTGACACTCGTCTGTTGTCTGTAGAGATGAGATCCGGTACTGTTGTCGTTCCAGCTATTCTCGGAGCTTCCTTCGCCGCCTCAGGACTCCTCTGTTTACCAGTAGCCGTAACTCCAGTCTCCAGATATGTCTCCGCGTCTGATCCTTCTCCGTTTCGGTTGGAGTTGCTCACCGTCGGGCTACTATCACGTTCAGTGCCGCCCAATTCCTCATCCTTAGCCAGCTCTTCCAGTAGAGTATCCGCTACCATCGCCAATCGACTCGTAGGACAGTAGTATGACGTCAGGAAGCTGCAGTGCACTACCAATTCTTCTTTCGTGTCTTCTCTGATCACCAGCCAGTTGTCGAACCCCACATCTGCCATTAATTCTGCAGGGCCCACCCACTGATGCGCGAGTTTCGTCACTCCTGTCCCTCGTGGTGGTCGAAAGATCCAGGCTCGGTCGCCAACTTTAAACTTCACTCGGTCCCTTACACGCTGATTGTAATACCTCTCTCTCCGTAGCTGGTCTCTTTCCAGTGCTTCCTTCGCAATAGTTGCTGCCGCTGCCATGTGCTCGACTAGCTTCTTGTGGTACTCTGGCCACCCTTGGATTTCTTCAACCCGACTCACTCGTAGCAGTTCATTTGGTGAGCGTAGCCGTCTCCCCATCATTAGTTCGTTCGGTGAGTATCCGGTCGTGCCATGCCGCGCTCCGTTGTACGCGTACGCTGCCCATGGGATCCAGTCGTCCCAGTCGTCTTGTTTCTCCTTAACGTACTGCGACACCATGTCTTTCCAGACCTTGTGGAACCTCTCTACCAGACCAAGCAGCATCGGTCGATACGCCACTGGCCTCGTCTGTTTCGCCTGTAGCAACTGTACCAATCTCGTCACCACTAGTCCGTTCAGCTCCGGTGCTCCGTCCATAAGGATCTCTCTCATCGGCCCATACACACCTACAATTCGCTCCATAATGAACCGTGCGATATCGTCGGCCGTGTGTGCAGCTGTTGGTATCATCACCGCGTATCGACTAGCGTAGTCTACCGCTGTAATCACGTAACGATTCCCTTGTGCTGTAACCGGTAATGGCCCAGCTACATCGAGAGCCCATCGATCTCCAACAGTACCAACTCCTTGGCTCCGTAGTGGTGGTATGACTGCTGTCGGCTTCGTCTTCCGCGTCGCGCAGTCCCTACAGCTCCTCACCCAGTGTTTCACCTGATCCCTCATGCCCGGCCACCAGTAGATCTTCTCAAGACGCCCGTATGTTTGTGGGGTCCTCAAGTGGCAGGCGTAGATCGAATCGTGTGCCTCACGTAATGCTTTCGCTCGTAACACCACCGGTAATACCACTCGTAGCGAACCATCAGCTTCTTGTACATGTACTAACTCACTCTTAATCACCACAGGTCGTCCCTCGTGTACAGGTCTCTCCCGTAGCTTCCGTATGAGTTTGTCTTCCTTCTGGTAGTGCAAGATCTCAGCATCAGTCAACTGCGAATCGTTAGACTCAAGCCTTTCACTCTGTTCCGTGCCAGATACTTGTGTTGCTAGCCCTGTACCACCGCCGGTTCTTCTGTCACCGCTGTTACTTCCCAGGTCCTCAATCGACTGCGCATCCGGCTGCTGCGAACTTCCCCTTGTACTCGGTCTGTTAGGTTTTTTGACCGCCCGTACTGGGGCGCGAGACAGCGCGTCAGCGACGACGTTCGTCGACCCTGGTCTGTAGGTTATTTGAAAGTCAAACTCCTGTAGTTGTAGAGCCCACCTGTAGGGCCTTCCCGTTAGGTCCTTCTTCTTCATCAGGTACGATAGCGCCGAGTGATCCGTCACTAACTCAAAGCGTCTCCCATACAAGTAAGGTCGGAAAAGTTTCACCGCCCATATGACTGCAGCACATTCCAGGTCTGTTATACTGTACTTGGCCACTGTAGGCGAATTCACCTTGGACGCATAGGCTACCGGCTGATCTCCAGCACCTTGGTCCTGCATCAGGGCGGCTCCAAGCCCCACCACCGACGCATCCGTCACTAACTTAAATGGCTTCGAGAAGTCCGGATACACCAACAACGGTCTCTCCGTCAGCTCCGCCTTCAGAGTCTCGAACGATTTCTGTTGGTCGGGCCCCCATTCCCATTCCGTTTTCTTCCTGAGCAACTTAGTCATCGGCGCAGCCTTCGAACCGAAGTGTGCCACGAATCGTCTGTAGTACCCTGCGAGGTGAACGAATCTCCGTACTTCGTCAGGGTTCTGTGGTGTCGGAAACCTCCGTACCGTATCCACGAGCGACTCCAATGGCCTTATGCCCTGTCCATCGAGCTCATGCCCCAGATACTCCAGCCTCGTCATCGCGAAACTGCATTTCTTGGCCTTCAATGACAGTCCTGCCCTAGACAACCGCTCTAGAACACAGGCCAATTCTACCACATGCCGTGAGACCGATCCCTTCGTGAAGATGATCACGTCGTCCAAGTATACAAGACAGCTCTTCCAAGTGAGACCCCTGAGAACCGCATCCATCATCCGTTGGAAAGTCCCCGGTGCATTCGCTAAACCAAATGGCATTCGAACGAATTGAAACAACCCTTGCCTCGTTATGAATCCCGTCTTTGCCTTATCTTTTGACGCAACTGGTACCTGCCAATAACCTGCATGAAGGTCCAGACTTGAGTATCTTCTAGCTCCATGCATCATGTCCAAAGCCTCGTCAATTCTCGGTAAGGGATAGACATCCTTCTTGGTGATGTTATTCAGTAGTCGATAGTCTATACAGAATCTGACAGAACCGTCCTTCTTACGAACCAGCACCACCGGAAATCCCCAAGCTCCAGTGCCTTCTTCAATGACGCCGTCATGTAGCATGTTCTGCACCTCCTTATCGATGACCTCCTGTTCCGTCTGAGAGTACCGTCGTGGTCGTATCTTGATAGGTGCTGCTTCTTCGGTATTGATGAAATGCTCCACGTCGAGGGTTGTAGCTGGTGGACAACCTTCTTTAGGCTCCAGCAGATCCGGATAGTTCCTCAACAACTTCACCAGTAGCTCCTTGTCCTTATCGTCCATGTCACCGAACTTCAGAGTCTCTTCATTGTTCAAAGGCTCCTTGCGCACTTGCAATTCATCAAGCCACTGGCTAACACGTTCCTTGTCGAGCTCACCGTCCAGTTCCAGAATCTCCATTTCATCTGTCATCGGCGTCCAAGTTCCTAACGTTTCCTTGCTCGGTAGCTTCAGAGTCTTACCCACCAAGTTCAGAATCGGCACTTTGACTTGTCCTCCGTGTACAGTCACCAATGTCGGGGCCACCATCAAGTAAGGCTCCTTCCTTGCTCTGGGCATGAACAGTCCCACCGTTCCATCCGCTTCTGGCACTGCTACTGCCACGTTATGACACGTCTGGGTCCTAACTTTCGTCTTACGTATCAATCGGATCTTCGCCACTCGTTCTCGTTGCTCTCGTGCACCGACACCTGTGAATGGCACCACCTTCTTGGTGTTGTCCTCGTACCACTTCATTTCACCTGACACGAAGTCAATCTTGACGCCCTGGTCGTACATCCAGTCTTCGCCGATCAGAAAGTCATCCGTGTCTCGATCCACGATCAACGCATCCACTGTCATGCTCTGTGCGTACTGTGTCCAAAGGACGAACCGATAAACTCCAAGTACTCGTACTGCCACGCCACTAAAGCCTTCCATAAAGTCCACAGGAGGTGGGATGTTTAAACGCGTTCCCAGCTCTCGCCATCCTCGACCTGCAACGCTGTACTGGGCTCCTGTGTCGAGCTTTACTGCTACTGAGTTCCCTCTCACAGTCACGAGTGCTGTTGGTAACAGGTCAATGGTTGGTGCCTGTACGGCTCTCAGTGTTCCCGTCGTGCACCGCCGTTCCGCCGTCTCACTCCAAGCGACACTAGGACTGCAGTACGTACTTCCGCTGTGATACTCATATGACTTAGTGACCTTCTGTTGCTTGTTCTTCTTCAGTATCTTGACGGCTGTAGGGTGGCTGTAGCTGATTCCTTCTCCCGAGCCTTCCTGTATTACGCCGGCTCGACCACCCGTCCGTCGATGCTCATCGTACGAATAGTAGCTGTCTGTCGGATACTTTGCTTGGTTGTCTCGATTCCTCAGTTCTCGACATTCCTTAGCATGTGCCTTCCGTACTCGTTTTTCGTATCTTCTTCTAGTTCGCAGCGCACGAATTCGAACCACCTCACCGTTCCGTCGTTCACTGTTATGATCGGCTGTAGTTCCTGGCACTGAGATTAGTACTTCCGTAGGGCCGTCCTTAGGTCGCTCACGCTTCCGGGCTTCTATAGAGGCTCTCACCGCTCTTCGTAAGGCCCTTATCTCACCTCGCTGTTTGGCTGTAGCACGTCGTTGATCCATTCGGCACTCCCACCTCTGTGTCGCTTCAGTTTCCAGAGTACCTGTACGTCGCTGCTCAGCTGCTGCTTGGAATAGCGCTGCTTGGACGTCATCACTAGCTGTAAGTTCCCGTGCAAGTGCCGTCCGAATCACGTTGGGTAACCCGCCATCCCCAGTGCTGACTACCCCGTCTGGCGGTTTCTGTTCCTCGATCGTCACAGCCTCCTTTTTCTCTTCTTCGTCGATGATGGCGCCGTCGTCCGCCTTCTCTTCAGCGTCCAGGGACACCTCCGTCACTGTCGCCTCCTGGTCATCAACCTCCAGTTCCGACTGTAAACTTCGATCGGTTACGGTCTGAGTCTCCTTGGCTTCCAGTGCGCTGCTATCGGTTAGAAGTAACTTGCGTCCACTTTCCACTTCACACTTCTCCCCAGCGTGCTCAGTGGCCGTATCCATGGTCGCCGTCATCAACTGCTCCTGGGACTTCGCCTCTGCTGCGCCATCCCCAGTATCAGAACCACCGGTACCTTCAAAGTGTACTCGCCGTTTCTTCCTGTGCTCTTCTTGTTCTGCTTTGTCTGTCGCTTGCTGTTCGCTCAAGACTTGCTCTGCCGTTGCCACAACTTCCACGACCCTGCTGTTTCGATCGCGTTTTCTGCGGCGCCGTTTCTTTCCATTGTGCTGCCGTCTCCCAACGGGCTGTTCCTCCTGCTGTAGACGTCCACCCCGTGTTCCTGAAGCTGACGCTGGCCGTCCAGATGCTGTTTCCAGTTCCTGTTCCTGCTGCTGTGCTTCAGGTTCACGTGCTCTTTTCACTCCCCGTTGACTCCCTGCGTGATGTCGGGTCGGGGCCCCTACATCCGCTGGTCGTTTCCCGAGGTACTGTTGCCGGTCTGTCCACCAGTATCTGTGCCTTGGTTCACTGTGGGGCTAGTTTCTTCCATATCGCTCTTCTTCAGTTCACAAGCGTGCGCATGGTGTCCGAATCCGTGACAGTAGAAGCACATGTCATCCGACCTCGACGCGGATGTTCGTGTTCCTTGCTGTGGGTTCCTCTTGGCCAAGTAGCGCTGGTGGTTACGGAGTCGATCCTCCCTTGTCCTTAGAGGCTCGTCGTTTCGGCTATTTGTCCACCGCTGCTGTTGCTGTGCATGCTGAGGCGCAGTGTCCTGGTTCTCCAGCTTCAGTGCCTTGCCGTGCCGAGCGTTTGGCTTTCTACTCCCGTCATGAGTTCGGCCTGCGGTCTGCGTATTTAAAGTCGCACTGGCTCCGTGGGTTGCTGCCACTTTCTCTTCCGGGACGAGCCGGTATCCAGCTGGAATCACCATGTTCCACTGAGCGCCTGCTTGAAGTGCAGTACCCCCTGGCGGAAGCACCAGCCGTCCTTCAACGTCATACCGTGGAGGAGGTCCAGTTGCTATCCCCACGTCATCGTACCCAGTGACCACAGTCCCCAAATTGCCACTTACACCAGAGAGCTGCTGTGCCCGTGCCAAGTCAGGTCCCGCTACTACTTGTGTGCTGCTCGCCGAGGCTGTGCGTTCGTCGTGGGCCCTCATCGCTGTCGCGAGGTCAACGCCGTAGCCTTCACCGTATTCCCCAACCTGATCCACTGCCGAGTTTACCGCCTCATTAAGCGTCGTTGGACGATGTCCCCGTACCAGCGTCGCACACCAAGTGTTGCTCATTCCCGATAGAAACGAGTCTACCAACCACTCCTCGTCCACAGGGTTACTGGACGCGATCTCTCTGAGCTTCTGTGCATATTCCACTAGCGATTCGCCCCTCTGTTGCCGCCGTTGCCGCAGTCGAGCGACCACCTCCGGGTTCGAGCGTTTGACCATGTACCTGTCCTTCATGAGTCGGCTCAAGTTCCCGAACGTCTGATCTTCCCTTCTGCTAAACGAGTCTTCCACGGTATCATACCACATGAGCGCCTCGCCTTCAAGACTTCCAACCATCTCTATGAAGACTTCATGTTCACGCCATTCCGTTCTCAGAATTGCCGTTTGTCTCCTCAGTTCATTCTTCACCGCCTTCAGCCAGGCTTTTACTGACACTTTCGGTTCACCCAGGCCTCTAAATTTCGGCAAACGAAGCTTCTTCTCACGTGCGGGTGGCGGGTAGGCCCATGTCGGTGCTGCTGGTGGGACCGCATATACCAGTTGGGGTACAGGTGCAAGAGGTGCCGGTGGTACAGGTGGTACCGCCGCTGCTTGTCCTGCTGGAGCTACTTGCCCTGCTCCTCCATCTCCCACTGGAACTTGCGCTGCTTGTCCGTGATCGCCACCACCGTTATCACCCTGACCGTGCCTCTCACCGTCTTCTCCGCCGTTTCCAGCTCCGTCGTTCCCATTGCCATTGCCGTCTGGATTGACTCCTTGAGCCAGTGCTGCTGTCTGTATTGGAGTAGGTGGAGCTTGCTGCCCTCCACTACTCGTTCCCGGTACTCCCATGTACACTGTGGCGTCGTCCCCACCTCCCGCTCGAGGTGTGCGCCCCGGAATAACCCGTATGCTGGCTGAAGTCGCCGGTGAACTTCCCAGTGACTGTTGTGCTTGCTTAGCTGCTGAGTGACCCGATTCCGATGCTGCCGATACGTGCGCCGCTTCTGCTACAGCGTCGTGTATCGAGGAGCGCCTTTCAGCTCGTTCGTCCCTCGCAAGACTAGCTGCCCTCTGAACCATTCCGTTCCGTACTGAGCTTCCTTATCTGTAACACAAAATCCATTCCCAACTGTTCAGTATCCTCAGTAAACTTTCAGTATCTGTACTCAGTATCTCAATGCAGTGCAGGGATCCCGCAAGCCAGTATTGCTTAGCGTCTCCTCTAGACCAGTATTGTCTAGCGTCTCCGTTAGGCCAGTATTGCCTACTACTTAGTATCTTCCGCGAACGAGATAGACCAGTATTGTCTAGTGCCAGTACGCACCACCCCAGTACAGGTGTCTCTCCATGGTTCTCACCCTCTGTGACTAGGCTCGCACCGTCCGACAGTACTCGAACGTGCCCAGAAAGCCACTGTAATGACCACCATGTCGGCAATAATCTCCTTCACGCCCCGAAATTCCAACTTGGAGGGAGCCAGTGGTCACACAAGCAGGAACTAGAGTTAGCATGTCACCAGGGAGACCCTGGCTGGTCTTATTCAGCAGAGACGGCTAGGGAGAAGACGTTTAATAGCAACTACAGCCCTGGGTAGACTGGTAGTCTGTCCTCATGCTAATCCCAATATACAATATACATTATACAAGACGAATGCACCACCACATGAGTTGAAGTGAACACTCTTTAGTCGAGACGCTATCAATAAGCACCACAACTGCGCGGTAGCTAGCCGCGATCCCCGCCACTCTACGCATGCTCCCTCATCTTCGTACCTCAGAACTTTGTGCCTCCTGTGCCTATTATACCAGAGGTCCCTGCCGGCCAGTATGCCGCAGAACAGAGCCACTCCCCCGGAAACCACCAAATGCTGTTGGGTGAAGCCGGCCCTTGCCGCAGTACTTCACGCGTGTATTAGCTGCTTAACCCTTCACAACCGTGCCGAATCGCAACTGAGAGATAGGAGGCCAGCCGCGCACCCATTGCTCTCCTAACTACTGTAGCTCACTATACTACGGCCCAACCGAAGTCTGTCCGTTTCGCCACCGTTAGCATTCTCCTCGGCGACCCTCTGTCCGTGCTTCTTCTCCGTCTCATGTAGCTCATATATGTCGTCTCCTCCGTCCGTATTCTGCATCCTTGCCAAGTCCGTCCTCGTCATCCCGCCCGTGCGATCTTCTGCAGCCGCTGTTGATCTCCTACTTCAACGTATCTTCTCATCCCGTCTTGTGTCTGTAGTCTCTGTCGTCGCTGTCACTTCTACTGGTCCCGATCCGCTGTCCACTTCGTCCATTCGTCCACTGTCCGCTTTAGTCCTCTGTAAGATCAATTACCTCCTGCCCGTGAATTCCCACTGACAAATTCTGCTCTCCAGGTTCCAGAAATTCATCTCGTCCACACCAGTAATTCGCAACACTTTTAAAAAGCTGCTGAAAAAGGCTCAATAGCAAGAAAAATACTCTTCGTTAAAAGTTACAATATTTTTGCCTTTACAAGTAAGTTACTGCTGCCAAATGAAACTACACTCGGGTGTAACTCGAGCCTTGTAAAACACGCAAGACACGTCTTCTAAACTACGAAGCAAACTGAGCGTCGGTGTCAGCATATCCGCCTGAGAGTGAAGCTTCACCACTTTATCCGTCGCAGAATCCCATCCGAACAGGACCGTCCCCTTCATCACCAGCCTCTCCCCCAATAGTTTAGCAGCTAGAGGCGGCAAATTGCCACTGCCTCCGATCAAGTGAGGGAACGCACGCCGGAGCGTCTTCTCCGTGATAGTCACACTAGTTGTAGTACCAGCGATCAGTGTGTCGGACGTAGGCATCTTCATATCCTTCAGCTCTGTGTGGACGTCCTCGAAGTAGTGAGTGAACAACCGCCAGTTCTCCAAAGCTGCGTCAACTCCAAAGAGAGACCCAACCACTACGTCTGGAGCCATGATCTCATGAAGGAACTTGGACGCCGTAGGTCCCAACGCGCCAGGTGAAGAAACGTAGTAGTTGAACTGTCGGAAGTACTCGGAAGCCAAGGCCCACCTCGTCGGTGTGGTCGGAATGCGAGATGTGTCACTGCACTTCGTCTCCAGGTCTTTGATCTCCGAGTTGAGTTGAGCGATGGCGTCTTCGATTGCGCTTTCGGCCTTCATCTGCCTCTCTCTGTAGCGCGCCTGGTTGATTCGACAGCGCTCTCGGTGTCGAATCTTCTTCTTCAAGGCTTCAGCGACGATGGTCTGTTGTAACTCGGGTGTGATATGATGATTCGCGCCTTGGATGCTGGCGATGAGCTTGTTCGCAGTCTTGATGTCTGAGGATAGGCATGACACTCTCTTTCGTCCAGAGGGCAAGTCCGTCGTACCGATGAGCCCAGCAATGGAGGACAGGATGGCGGGTCCTGTTGGGGGCTTCCTCTCCACTTTGATAGGACTCTCAGGAGCGTCGACGGGGTATCCTTGGTTCACTCGTTGGTAAGGAGCTTGGATGTGGCGGGTGCGTGGTTGGTAGGACCTCCGGTTGTAGTCGCGGTCGCGTTGTCTCGAACTTCGCTGTACAACATGACCGATCACAGTGTCGCTGAACGCTTGACTGTTTGGCGGGTTCAAGGCACACGAATTCATTGACAGGTCGACAGGAGGGTGGGCGATCTGCGCGAGAAGCTGGAAATTGGTGAATGGCACTGCCATTAGGGCAGTATGGTCGGTAAAGACAACGATTTGACCACACCATCTGGGAAGCTTATGTGCTCCACTGTATTATGATTTTGTACAGTATTACGATCGCAGGCTAAAGCCGGGTCATGCTTCTAAACACAAACGTGGACAGGTGCCGTTTATTAAGCATGTGCTGTGTTGGCTAAGCTAACCACTTCGCTGGAATTGCAGTTCTGTGTACGTATTTTTTTCCTTTATACATCCGTGTACTTGGAGGTAACAACCAACTTTATCAACGCAAACTGCTTCTGTAGAGGGTGCTCGGTTTGTTTGTAGTACACGTATCTTTTATTTTATACTCAGCTGGCCACATAATCACAAATTGTGATTGTGATTTCAATGACCGCGTAATCTCGATCACCACACATTGTGGGAACTGAGTGGGAACTGTCACAAACTTTGACTAAGCTGGATGTTTAGTCACAATTTTACAAGCAAAAAGTACCCAATTCCACTTGAATGAATATCCGCGAGTGTAGGCAACGTATACAAACTAAGTTAAATGGCTGTGGTTGCCACAAGGCGGCTAAGACTGCAGCCTTGTAGCAGTGCTGTGTGTTCCATAGAGGAACTAGAGTTGGGATCAGGCAACTTCTTCACCGGATGCAATACATGTAGGGTTACGAAGGATATTTAGTAGCACAACGCCTCTATCTCTTTGGGTGGTGGTGATTACAAGCCTCCACGACCACGATCCTTTCCGTGATTGAAAAAATTCAACCTTGACGAAGTAGATCAACACTCGACTACAGCTTGGATGTCCCCGAGGATATGTTCATGAAATGCTCACAGGCTTCGGAGGTGTCTAGTGCCGGTCGTGAATGATATAATGGTGAGGCTATTCTTCCGAGACCTTATTGTGCTTAACTGCCTATCCAAACGCGCAAATTTGCACATTGGAACAAACAATGTTTTCTTACTGTCTGGCAGTAGGTTTTACACAAATGCGGCAAGTACTAAGGAGTCAATTGGCGAAGAAGATTCCAGCCCAACAGCCTGTTGGTTTAGCCGCCGCGAACTTCGCTACAGGCATAGTGATAGAAGATGGAGAGACGACCAAGGGAGCCTGTTGCTACATGTACTGTAAGGAATGCACACTACGATAGTGTTTACGCGACGTGGAGGCTGCCAAACGACATTTCGGGTGCGTACTACAATTCCTCTACAATGAAACAGTTCAGTCTGAAGCTACCGACGGGAATGGCCAAGCCGCTGGAATGTCGACTGTGCACTAATCAATCCGCTAAAGTTCACAAAAAGGTACCGCAGCTCAATCCGCTGCTATCCGCTGGAATGAAGAGCAGTACACGACAGTGAATGGGCCCATCCACTGGAACTCCAAATCCGCTGGAATTGCTCTCGTTCCGCTGGAAATCGCACGTGCAGTACGCACCCTTCTTTCGGGAAACTCAAGCAGTTACACTAAATATTGCTAACATGCGCGCTTCATTTCGAAACTACGGTCCTTTGCTGATTCTGCATTCATTAATTAGGATATTGACGGCGATACGATTGATCGAGTGCTTAGGTGCTTGGCTTTCAATGTAGAACAGCCGAGGCTACTTCCTAAACCTGTCCTACGTGGTAATCACCACGTGGGACAACAACAAGTACTTCACGATGTAGTATACGTACGTACTCTTGTAGAATATTGCTATGCGTGCATATGCACAAACTAAGTGGTGTCAATTTTAGCTAGTTCTACATCAAGTAAGTACTGTACCCCAAGAGACTCTTTTAAGATTATTTCAGCCTTTACATGTAAGTTACTGCTGCCTAATGAAAGTACACTCGGGGGTAACTCGAGCCTTGTAAAACACGCAAGACACGTCTTCTAAATTACGAAGCAAACTGAGCGTCGGTGTCAGCATATCCGCCTGAGAGTGAAGCTTCACCACTTTATCCGTCGCAGAATTCCATCCGAACAGGACCGTCCCCTTCATCACCAGCCTCTCCCCCAATAGTTTAGCAGCTAGAGGCGGCAAATTGCCACTGCCTCCGATCAAGTGAGGGAACGCACGCCGGAGCGTCTTCTCCGTGATAGTCACACTAGTTGTAGTACCAGCGATCAGCGTGTCGGACGTAGGCATCTTCATTTCCTTCAGCTCTGTGCGGACGTCCTCGAAGTAGTGCGTGAACAACCGCCAGTTCTCCAAAGCTGCGTCAACTCCAAAGAGAGACCCAACCACTACGTCTGGAGCCATGATCTCATGAAGGAACTCAGACGCCGTCTGTCCCAACGTACCAGGGGAAGAAACGTAGTAGTTGAACTGTCGGAAGTACTCGGAAGCCAAGGCCCACCTCGTCGGTGTGGTCGGAATGCGAGATGTGTCACTGGACGACTTCATCTCCAGGTCTTTGATCTCCGAGTTGAGTTGAGCGATGGCGTCTTCGATTGCGCTTTCGGCCTTCATCTGCCTCTCTCTGTAGCGCGCCTGGTTGATTCGACAGCGCTCTCGGTGTCGAATCTTCTTCTTCAAGGCTTCAGCGACGATGGTCTGTTGTAACTCGGGTGAGATGTTATGGTTCGTGCCTTGGATGCTGGCGATGAGCTTGTTCGCAGTCTTGATGTCTGAGGATAAGCATGACACTCTCTTTCGTCCAGAGGACAAGTCCGTCGTACCGATGAGCCCAGCAATGGAGGACAGGATGGCGGGTCCTGTTAGGGGTTCCGTCTCCACTTTGATAGGACTCTCAGGAGCGTCGACGGGGTATCCTTGGTTTATTCTTCGGTAAGGAGCTTGACGGCGACGACTGCGTGATCCCCCATCTTCTTTGCAGTCGCGTTGTCTCGAACTTCGCTGTACGACATGGCCGATCACAGTGTCGCTAAACGCTTGACTGTTTGGCGGGTTCAAGGCACACGAGTTCATTGGCAGGTCGATAGGACGGGTGGGCGATCTGCGCGAGAAGCTGGAAATTGGAGAATGGCAGTATGGTCGATAAAGACAACGATTTGACCACACCATCTGGGAAGCTTATGTGCTCCACTGTATTATGATGTTGTATTACGATCGCAGGCTATAACCGAGACAGGCTACTAAACACTAACGTGGATGGGTTTCCCTTTATTGTGCATGCGCTGTGTTGGTCTCATGTAAGTACATTCCTCCATGTACAAGTAGTGTAGTCTTCTGATAAAGGAGCCAACTTGACTACTAATGTATGTATTCCAGTCATGTATGGCACGCTAGAATTTTAGGCGTTTTGAATTTGGCCAAGTAGGCCGAGCGCCACACAATCAAGCCAGCCACATAATCCTGATCAGTTCACGCAATCCGTGGATCCCGTGACTAAGCTGCACTGTTTAGTCCCATGACAAATCTCCTTGAATTTGTGGTCTACCGGTAGTGACAAGCTCAGCTTATTAATAGCTCTCACCTGTTCTAAATGGTTTTTGAGAAACTCGAGTACATGTACATGATCCACCGACTTGGTAGGTAGCAAAACGTAAGGAGCTTAAATGATACCTGCTAATGATACCGTTACCAGGTGAAACCGATGCTGATTTCTAATTACAGGTGGCTTTGGTTCGAGCTGAATGAAGCTTGAAATCGCTGTCTGCTCATGGCTTCTTCATTTCCGACTCGCAATTCATTCGTGCAAACTTCGTTTCGCACCTAGTTTCGAGCGCACCTACTTCAAGTACGTTTTGGTGAGAAACACTACAGTTTTCCGCCTGATAAAGAAGACGTCAAGCCCTATCATATTCGATAAAGCATAAAACTCAAAAAGTATATTACCGACATTCCTTTGTCAAAAGGCACCCCCCGCGCCCTTTGACAAGGATTTATCCGCTTCTCTATATCTTGCAGTGTGATTGGTCAGGGGCTCTATCTCCAGATCTGTCGGATGTGCCCTTTGACAAAGGAATGTCGGTAATATAGTTACCGACAGCATCATTCTATCCCTATCATATTTGATTATACATGTATTGTATTTCGTAAGGCTCGTGTTAGAGTCCCAGCCAAAGCAACTTCTCAGCAACTTTATAGCAACTCAACAGCAACTTACACCCGAACCCTAACCTGCCTCTGACGATTTTGGACTTCTTTATTTAGGCAAAAAACTGAACTTTCAATACGCCAAACTGATAAATTATGGTGCATGATATGGAGTTGAGCAACGGGACCTATAATTTAGTACAGGTTAATCTGTAAGGTGTTAATACATGTAACAGCACCACTCACATCAACGAAACTTGCCACTGGTTCTCGTCACCAACTGAAGATAGTTGGAGTTTAGTCACGTATAACTTATGCATGTACGGTGAGGTGATACTGTACGACACTCCGCTTTCGTCCTCATCTCTGGTTATGAAAGATTTCAGGTGCGAAGATATGAAAAGGTTAAAGGTCTGTGAACAGGTTAACGATAACACTTTTTAGTGCTTCAACAGTCTTGGACTTCAAGGCTCTCGGAGATCAAATACTACCATTGGGACTACGTGAACTTAGATTTTCATTTCGATTAGAACTCGTCACTGAAAGACGAAGCTCAACTGCAGCAGGGAATAGTTCAGTCCGTCAGTCGCCTCGTGTGTGTAAGATTACCACATACATGTACATCGGATACCTGTTCCTAAATAATCCTCGTCGGTCTTGCGCAGCACAACAAGCGAGGGTTTACACACATTGCAAGCATTTGAAAGGAAGATAACAGTTTAGTACAACGCAAAAACTCGTACGCGGGTATTTCTTAAGCCTATTTAACAATGGATTGCAGCTTACCACTTAGCCGAAAAATTCTTGAGAGTCAGGTATGGTAGAGTTCGACGGAGAAGCTGGCGTGCCGCTGTCGCTCGATGAAATCTCGAAGTACTCGAGTGGGTTCAATCGTCGTAGCTCTTCTGCTGCGACCTCCAGTCCGTCTGCCAGGACGGCCGTGCGTATGCAACCAATACAGAACCTCAAGTTGCGTCGTACGATCCGACGTGAAGTGGAAAGGAACGCCAGCTTCTGAATGACACCGCACGTAGAGCACACTTGGTTCATACATACCTGGCACATTTTATCAGGAGATGAAGCCTTTTTTATCGCCTTGTGACACATCGAGCAAACACCGTTTGGTCGGTCCAACATGACGGTCTTCTTGGTAGTGAGCAGCCAATTGAGCTTCTTCATCTGGCCACAGTACTCCCCTTTGCGGTACGACATTAACGCTTCTACCGTAGCAGGAATGGCGACGCTCGTGTGGATATCCCCCATGGAATCCACGAAGCCTTTCATGTAAACTTCCACGACACCAGGGGATTTCTGTCTGAATAAAGCGCAAATTGACAAAGTGGCCCGCACAATTTGGAAATCGGTCAGCTCGCGGATACCCGGGATTTGAAGCGAGTGCATGATGCTGTATCCGATCCTCTCCCCTGAGGCTTCGTCTTCAATGATCCCTGTACCATCCAAGAAGACGAAGTCTCGTGGTCGAACTACTCGACGAAGTATAGCGGGTGCGAAGTCGGACACGCTCCACTTGACGTAAAGCCCGTCCACGGGATTCTCTGGTGTTGCGTGGTAAATCTCGCACAATATCTTCCCATCCGCGATCTTGTCGGCCATATAGGCCGACTTAATACGCATGAGCTCCATACTGCAGTGGTGCATCCCGTACATTTGATCGTGCAGGGATCCGTCGATCGTTCCAACCGTTAGGATACCGTGCAGCTTCTTCGAAAAGGTCATGGATCCTACACTCTCCCGCATGGAGTTTCTCGTAGCTGCAGGATCTCCCAGCTCTCGGTCCAAGTAGGACGTAAGTCCGTCCCGTTTCTTGAGGAACTTCCAGCGTGTGTCATCGATAAAGCTTTCTAGTGGCGAGCTACGAAAGGCGGTGTATTCTACCATCGCATCATCCACGAAAGCTCGCGCCAGGTTCTTGAGCGCGTCCTGGTCATCCAGAGGCAACAGAAGTGTAGGAAATGTGTCTGCTGGTAAAGGGAACTTCATCTCCTATCACCTGCAAGGCGATCGTCAAAATAGTTAATGAAAGGCAGCCAAGTGATGGAGGGCGGGCGACCACCCTGGGCTCAGTGGGAGCAAAGTCTCAGCTAAAGGGAAGTGGCGCTACCCAGGCAGAAAGCCAACGTTACGCCAGTTGCCGGATGTACAGATGTTGATGGGGAGGTACCGCCAAGTCTGGAGTCACTGGCTCGAGGTGTCAGTGGGTTTGTCATCCCTCTGATTCCTGTTGTGCCACAACTTTTGGCTATACGACCTTGCCGAAGCCACAATTCACCATCTCGGGACTGTGAGGCAGTGCCCCAACTTGGGGCTCAAGCACTCGTCGACAGCCATTGAAATGTTGCGTCCGTTCTGCCTGATCAACAGCTTGTGAATGACTGCTTCGCGTCTTAGAAATGACATCTATATGTACAACTTGCAGTATAAGTAGGCTCGACAGTAGGTAAAGAAGTTCCGTCTCAAGCTGTCAAAAGTCTGACTCACTTATTGCAACACCGGGTACAATCGCAGTATCATGGGGTTGAATAAAAACTTGAAAAATAATATAATATAGATCGATGTTAGAGGTACCGAGTAGCTCGTACTTAAGCGCGAGTTAGCGTTACATGGCGTAAGTGCCTCCAGGTACTTGGGCGCTTTAGGTACCGAGTAGCGTGCTGTAGGTTCTTCATGAAAATAGCTTACGGAAAGATATTCCGAGGAGATTCAAAAATTCTCCCATTCGTAGAGATCTGTTGTTGGCCGTGTGAGCCAGTCGTGGGAATGTGGACTGACTCTCGCGTTTTGATGTTGCTCCAAGGTGACAGATACTTACGCATGTTGTGTAAAAGTACGAAACACTTAGTGTGATTTCACAGAGCGCTCTCGAACAAGAACCTACGAGGCTGCCCGCACCCACAAGCTATGTCGTTGTTTCTAGTGCTAAGTACTCTTCTCTGCTGCTTTTGTAACCACGGTGCTACGTAAGTCAAGCTTTCACAACGCGGCGTTGGCTAACTCAGCAGGACAACGGCGACTGCAACTACAAGGCCCAATTCTCCCATATATTTGTCAATTACAGTCACCTTAATTTGGTCCCAAGAAGGATTGCCAAACTTGAATGAACTGATTGCATCTGTTAGACGCTCCGCACTCTCATTTTCCATGAGGCTGTGATGCACGTATAGTCCCTAGAAGCAACCAACAACCCGTTTGTTAGTATAGCCACATCCTCTGTACCTCCTGTACCTCCAACCACTTAATTGTAGTTGCAGTTACCACAAAATTGACAGAGTAACTAGAGACACTATCAAGTAACATTAAGTAGAGAAGCTTACATGTCCGTACACGTCGTTAACCATAAACGAAAAGAGCTTGTAGCGCGAGTCGTTGGTGCCGTGCGTGGCATCAACAAGCAGCACTTCTGGAAATGCCTAGAACCAGCGCCGCATTTGATGTGTCTGGAGTATTATGGCTTGAGCGGTCTTGTTGTCATCGACGTACACCGTTGCGCGATTGCCGATTGCAGCGACATTCGCAATGCCCTCGTAAAACCATTTCCAACCGTTCTTCTGTCGTGCCCCCCCTCCCCTCTTTGCTTCTCTCGCATCCTCACCACCATGTTGTGCACATCACGCAACGTCACATTCTTGCCTAACGAAATATACCAACACAAATGAGACGCTAACCAATAATACCCTCATTATACAGCCGAACTCACCTGTTATCTTGCGCAGATACTGCATGATCAGCTTCGGCTTCGATCTCACCGCTTGAAGCTCGTCCTTTGGTGAGTGTCCGCTTGATAGTCGTCCATGCAGGCACGAAACGCTGACCAGTCGGTATGCCATTCAGTGTCGATCGGCGGGCACACCCATGAGCTGCCGGACGGGACTTGTACTTCCGTCTCACTGTCGCTCATGTGATGAATGTCTGCTAGTCACAATACAATGAACGTCAACCATATGCATGCCACCTCCTCCAAATACGAAGCCGTACCTCGCTCTCGATACCAAATTCAAAATGAAAGGCTCAGGGCGAACGGGACGGGTGAAAAGGGGGAGAGGGGGGGGGGGGGTCACATTTCAGAAATTGAGATTTTCACATTTTTCGTGAAGTATTTTATCAGCGTAAATTACGATATTCGTACTGTATTGTTCCGTTTAACTACGATGCTACTCGGTGCCTCTAACCAGTTCCTATAATATATTAAATAAAGTCAAATACAGATTACTCTCTCCAATCCCGACACCATCTTAGGATTTGATATGGTTTTTAGAGAGGTTCGATTTGTACCAGTATTTATTTACAAGCTCAACTATGAAGCGCGGACTATGGTGCGATTTCGGCTTCGTAGCTAGACGACTCTGCTCGCTACACCATCCTCACACCATTAAAAACTATCCATGTGTGCCGAAAGCAGTTGTTCCTCCTGTACGCTTGCTTGAATGCAGCGATGATTCCAGCGTCCATCGGTTGCAGGAACGCGGTAGTGTTCGGCGGCAAAAACTCTATACGGACATTAGTACAAACTAGATTCCCTGTGTTGTGGGAAGAAGTATTTATTATCAACGAGCAATAGTATGTGTCGTCGGCGTGCACGCATGTCTCGAGCAGCCTGTCGGAATATAGGGGCCCTTTGCGTTGGCTCAATAGTTGAAACCTAACTCCTTTGCAGTGCGGTTCTTAGCAGCGCGGTTCTTAAAGCAGTAGGACTGATTCCTCGCTTTTGATGATTTTTAAGCCAGGCCCCCATGAGCGCTGGGGGCCGTAACTTTAGATGTGCCGTGAAGACTGCGAGATGACTGGCTTGGAGTTGTCCGCCCAAACACCCGGGAGTAATACCTCTCGAAAACGATCGTATCATTCGGTTCAGGGTATTAAGTTTTAGTATTACCGGATTGGAGAGAGATATCTGTAGAGCTCTTATCACAAGCTTCATTCACTCGTATTGGGTACAAGAAATTGCCTAACGAACCTGCTGGACGGATGCTGGGGCTCCATGACACATTCGAAGCTTAATATCCACAGGTAGACAAGCTGTAAGTACGAATTGGGGAGACAGCGGATTTATAGACGATTAAAGTTTGTGGAGGCAGCGGTTGCAGTATGCTGAAAACCGCTTGCCAGACGAAGGCGTAGTTTCCCAATGATGTAGTGAGACCACCTAAAGATAGACCAGAGGTCGAGAACGCTGCTGATCGAACTCAGTTGAGAAGTTTCTCGCAGCAACTAAAAACCTCCAAGGACAACCTTTCCGGACAAGTACGACAAGACACCCATGGCGCCTAACTATTTTTATCTCCGGGCCGGTGCATTTAACCTCGTTTGGTTCGCTTACGGCAAGACGGAGAGCGCGACAACGCATGGGGCCAAGGTGAAGATCCAAGTGGCCGTTGGCTGGAAGAAGAAACACAGACAATAGAACTGGCGCCGGATGAACTTGCACCACGGGCTGTGTCCGTTGAGGAGGCTCTTGATGGTGCCGGAACTTTTGTAGACAGCGCCATTTGTACGTCACAAGTTCGGCCAAGAGGTGCATGAGTCTGGGATTACGGCCTCGTGGTGGGCTACCAGTGGGAGCCGACCTCACAACGGGGTTGGCTCGATGTCAACTTTGAAAATGAGGAGGCATCCGTTGTATACGCCCCCGGTTTTTTTCAGGATGTCGTCGTGGATGTCTACGCCTTACGTCCATGCAGCGACCAGAGCACCCGTCTCGTAATGGCGGCAGAGATGAAGAAGACGCACGAGGTGTAACGGGGTTACACGGGTTTACACCTGGTGTGTTCCACACATGGATACACTTTGTGTAAGGTACATATTTGATGTACGGACACTCGAGGGAGTGTGTGTGGCTGAGAGCCACACGTTATGCATTTGAAGTAGGATTTCACTTGGTTTTACTATGCTAGATAGTTAACCACATACATTTACCCCCTAGGCGGCTAGCCGCAATAAAAGATAAATAAACAGTTTGGATTTGGAACACTAAGAGTAAAGTCCTTTTATTAAGGTCGTAGTTAGTAGGTGCCTTCGGATATTAAGGCCTATTAACCCTTAATAAGGTGTGTGTTAATCCTTAACTCGTTGAGTTAACCGTCTTCCTCTGACGCTAAGCTACGGCTGCACTTGGTAGCACTTGTAGTCAATCCTGCGACTGGGTCTTTTGACTGATCCCTCTGAGAGGATGGAACACGCTGTGTTCGCTAGCTTGCCGCCTGGCCAGCAAGAGACGCTTAAAAAGCTTACGTCCCTGTTGGGCCCCGAGGGCATTGCTCATCTTGCTTCGCAAGGGCCAGAGGCGGTATCCGCCAGACTGGAGGCTTTTGCAAGCTACGAGAAGGCGCTCTTAGAGCATGTACAGGAGCGCGTGAGCGCAACGGCGTCCGCCGCATCGTCCGCGGCCGCGTCGTCGACGCACGAGTGGTCTAATAGACCGAAACCGCTCATGGTGAGCGTGAAGACCTTCGAGGGGAGGGAAGGAGAGAACCTCCTTCTCTGGACCCGACAGGTCGAGATGGCCATGGGATCGGCCCTGCTCCAGACTGAGCAACAGCGCGTAGCGCTGGCGATCTCGAAGCTCGGTGGCCGAGCTCAAGAATGGGCACTAACGTGCGGCACGTCTGTGGACGCTGCTTTCCCGACCTGGGATCAGCTGAAACAGCAACTAGTGCGCGTGTTCGCGCCGCCTAACCAGGCGTACCGTATACGGTCGAAGTTCCTTGCTACCCGCCAGGGTAAAAAGGAGTTGCTGGACTATGTCCAAGAGTTGAGAACTCTGATCGCCGGTATGGCGTCGAGCCCTCTCCCCGAGGCGGTCACAGTGACCGTGTTTATGGAGGGCCTGCGCACGGGCGCTGCCCGAACGGAAGTTTTCCGTGTTCACCCTGCCTCATTCGAGGAGGCCGTGAACGTGGCATTGAATGCCGACTATAACTTCCAGTCTGCGAGACACGGTTCGAGCGCTGGTAGCGCGAGCTCTTCGAGCGGTCCTGAACCGATGGACCTCAGCCACGCTGAAGACGAGGCTGACCTCTATGCTGCTGAGCAGCGCTTCAACATCCGTCGATGCTACACGTGCGGGAGCACCCGCCACTTGAGGCCTAGTTGCCCGTTGCGCAACAAGGCCCAGGCTCCATCGAGCCGAAGCACCGCTTCGAACCCTCAACCAGGGTCGTCGCGGGGAAACGACGGAACCCAGTAGGCGCGGGGCGCCCTACTGGGGAGGAACTGAGTTCTGTTGGGCCTCTGGGAGGCAGGAGAGAACGGGACTCAGCCCCGCAGAGAGCTAAGCTCTCTAACTCACGTAGTGAGTGCAAGCCCGGCTTGTTAGTCGTTCAAGCGAACGTGAAGGGCTTCGACAAGCCGTGGAGAGTCTTGATAGACTCGGGAGCGTCCGGCAACTATGTCCGGCGCTCCACTGTCTATGGTTTTAAACCATATGTGGAGGCTCTACAGGAGCCTCGAAGAGATAAGATCTCTGTCCGTCTTGCGACGGGGACACTAGTGACTGTGTCGAAGGTCTCTATTGACCTGAACGTGAAGTTCTTAGACTTCGATAGCGTGGAACGCTGCTTGGTCTTAGACCTGGATGAGAGGTATGACCTCATCCTTGGCATGGCGTGGCTCGAGAGCCACGAGCCATGGATCGACTGGAAGTCGAAGACGTTGGGCGCTACGCGCCCGTCTCCTAGTGGAGCATTGGCGAGTCATGAACCCACCTCTGCTCGGAGACAGAAGCGCTATTGGCGCGAGCACGAGACCGAATCGGTCATGGTGCTGGACATTGGTATGTCAGAGATAGTGAGCAACGAAGTTGCTGTTTGCCGTGAGTGTGACTCACAGGGCGTGCGCGGGGTGGCGCGTTATCCGCCGAGCGGTGTTTGTGGGGTCGCTGACCCGCCGCTGTGTCCTAAGGACAAATGTGTAACGGCACGTACTCCGTTGAGCGGTGCTCGTAGGGTCGCTGAACCGCCGCTGAGTGTCTCGAATGACACTGTTCCCTCTCCGAGGAGCCATAGTGCGTTGGCACCTCGGCAGCGCGACGGTGATGTCGCCCTGCAGCCCTCATCCGGCCGTGCTCGGGCGAGGAGGGAGAGGAGGAAGAGACGCAGAGCGTCTGTGACGTCTATGACGTCGGACGAGGTGTCCAGCGTGTTGAGCGGTGAGGCTCCACGCGACTGCAGTGAGCAGTTGTACACACTCGTGAATGGAGTGACAGGGGATGTCGACGGAGACATAAGTCTCGAGCGACTCCCGTCGGTTGATGCTCTGTTAGAGCTGGACGAGATGTCCGTCGCCGAGTTTGGCGAGGCCTTAAAGGCCGGCGAGCTTGCCGAGGTGGTCATGATACGACCCGAGGAGGAGTTGAACTCCTCGTCCGTCGTGGACGAAGCTGTCCTTGAGGACACGAAGCGAGCGCTAAGCGCTAGGAGTGGATCTTCGATCCTCAAGGATCCCTCGGATCCGTTTTATCCTTTGATCAAGGAATACCACGATGTGGTGTCGAAGGACCCGCCGTCAGGGTTGCCTCCGGATCGAGGCGTACGTCATGAGATTGACTTGGTTCCAGGAACCAAATACTGCGTAACACGGCAGTGGCCCTTACCAAGGGAGCAATGTGACGTCATCGACGCGTTCTTCCGTGCAAAGCACGAAGCCGGCTTGGTGCGTGAGAGCAAGTCTCCGCACTCGACACCCACGTTCTGTGTCAGAAAGCCTAATGGCAAGTGGCGCATAGTGCATGCTTTCAATAAGCTGAATGCAGCCACCATTCCGGCGCAGACGCCGATTCCTCGTAAGGATGTTCTTCAGAACAATATGGTGGGATGTACGTTGTACAGTGCACTCGACTTGGTCGACGGGTATTATCAGCTGCTCATGAGAGCTAGCGATATACCCCTCACGGCTGTGAGTACTCCGAGCGGCATGCTCTGGGAGTGGTTGGTGATGCCCCAAGGGCTGTCGAACGCGCCTGCGACGTTCAATCGTCTAGTGACGCAGTTGTTCAGGCCCCATCGGGCGTACGCTCAGACGTACTTCGACGACATCTTCGTCCATAGTCGTGCGGAGCACGGGAGGTCTGATGTGGAGAACCACCTTGACCATTTGCGAGCGGTGCTCGAGTGCATGCGCACGAATAAGTTGTATGCCAACTTGGATAAATGCGTCTTTGGCGCGGAGGAAATTCCTTTCCTCGGATGCTTCATTGGGAAGCGAGGCCTTAGGGCAGATCCTGCCAAGGTTAAGGCCATTGTGGACTGGCCGGTTCCATCGAACCCGAAAGACTTGCGTAAGTGGCTTGGCTTAGCCAATTACTTGCACAAGTATAGCGAGAACTACGCTGATATGGCTCGGCCATTGTCCAATCTCCTTAAGAAGGATGCACCTTGGTGCTGGGATGTCGTTCACGACGAAGCCTTCAAGGCTGTTAAGGAGAGTCTCCTTCACGCGCCCATCTTGGCGCTTCCGGACCCGGATCGTCCGTTCAGCGTCGTCTGCGACGTCTCCGATTTTGCAATCGGTTGTGCTTTATTACAAGCAGACGCCGAAGGGCGTGAGCGCGTTATCGCGTTTGAGTCTCGGCAGCTTAAAGCTGCTGAGAAGAACTATCCAGTTCATGACAAGGAGCTACTTGCAATGAAGTATGCTCTAGTCAAATTTAGAGTACATTTACTCGGCTCTAAGCCCTTTGTGATCTATACAGATCATGCGTCTTTACGCACTGCGACTCAGTCGCCTCACCTCTCACAGAGAATGGCAAGATGGCTTTCATTCTTTGCCGAGTATAACTTCGAGGTGAAGTATAAGCCGGGACGGCTAAACGTAGTGGCCGATGCGCTATCGCGCAGGCCAGACTACGAGTTGACTCATGTCACTACTGTGACGTCGTCGGTCCCCGACCTTATACGGAGGGCATACGCCCAAGACGACACATGTGTAGCTTTGCTACGTGCTCTTGGGAGCGAAGAGTTTAAAGACTCTGACAAGGAATTGTCACCGCGCTTACGCGCGAGGCTGCAGCGTTATACGCTTGATCATGGCCTGCTGTATTACAGCACTGACCCTGAGGACACTCCTCGAGTGGTCGTCCCTCATGATGAGGATCTTAAGTATCGCATCCTCTATGAGGTGCATGATACGCCTGTCGGTGGACATCTTGGTCGTGAGAAGACCTATGGCTCGGTGAGCAAGATGTACTGGTGGCCCAAGATGTACAAGTGGGCAAGCACCTATGTGCGTACATGCGAGACATGTCAACGGACCAAGTCCGCGCCGCATGCGGCTGCGCCGTTGGCGAGTTTGCCAGTCCCTTCAAGATGTTGGCAGTCCATTAGTATGGACTTTGTGTTTGGCCTTCCTAAGGATAAGGCGGGAAACACAGGCGTCGTGGTCTTTGTTGACCGACTGAGCAAGATGGCTCATCTTTCGGCTGTGCCGGACACCGTGGACGGTGAGGATACAGCTAAGCTGTTCTTAGACAGAGTCTTTCGCCAACATGGCTTGCCTGAGGCAATCGTCTCTGATAGAGACCCTCGCTTTACAGCGAAGTTCTGGACGTTCTTGTTCAGGGTGCTTGGCACCAAGTTGGACATGTCCACGGCGGACCATCCGCAGACCGATGGTCAAACTGAACGCGTGAATCGCGTTGTGGAGGATATCCTCCGAAGCGTCTGCGCTGAAGCGCCACGACGCTGGAGCGAGATGCTCCCCCTCGTTGGGTTCGCTATGAACAATGCGGTGCATGCCTCGACAGGCTTCACCCCGTTCTATGTGAACGGTTTGGTCGACCCTCGCGTCCCTCTAACGCCGCCACGGTGTGGCTCTGGGCTTGATGGGGGAGGGTTAGCCGATCGGCTTGCTGATGTCAGCCCAGTTGCGGTTCGCAAGCAAGTCGATGACTTTGTCTCTTTGAGACTGAGCGTCATGCGCCAGGTGCGCGACGCGATGGCTGAAAGCCAGGATCTCCAAAAGGAGTATGCAGATGCCAAAGGCAGAAGTAACATGGAAAGGTTTGAGATCGGGGATCTTGTTTTATTAAACGCTAAAAACCTACCTACACATGCAGTGTCTGCGGTCTTTAAGACCAAGTTGAGACCTCGGTTCATTGGACCGTTCAAGGTCGTGGCCAAGAAGGGCCTGGCGTACACGCTCAATCTTCCGAAGAAGATGCGTACGCACCCGGTATTTTACGTAGGCTTGCTTAAGCCATACCGGGACCCTGCTCGGGTGAGCCCTGAGGCGCTAGCGCCGGGTCGGACAAGGGCTGCGAAGCAGCGAGAGGCTGCGAGGCAGCAGGAGGCTGCGAGACAGCAGGGTGCTGAGGCCCAGCACCAGGGCCCGAGTACGCAGGGTACTGCGGGGCAGCAGGAAGCTGCAGAGCAGCAGGGTGCGGAGGCACAGGAAGCTGCAAGGCAGCAGGGTGCGGAGACACGGGAGGCTGCAAGGCAGCAGGCGGTAGAGCCATCGGCGGTGGCATTGCCACGGGACGAGAGCCGTACGGCTGCATCCGTACCAAGAGGTCGAGCTGACCCTGCAGCTGAGCAATCTGGCGCTCAAGGTCTGCGACCCGCTGCTGCATCGCCTGAGGCGACTCCAGCCAGTCGAGGCGACGCTCGACCTCCTCGAGGCTATTCGCTAGGCGATGTGAGGAGCGATCAACGTCCGCGACGTAGTCGCTCACCGAGCGGACACGGCTCTGTAAGGAGAGGAAGTCCACGAAGCTCGCAGCGCGAGAGTCCAGCGGCCGCTCGGCCTCCCCCTGCTCTGCTCGATGAGCATGGGAATCTCCACTACCACGTGGAGCGCCTGATGGCGCGGCGCAGGCGCCAGGGTCATAACCAGTATCTGGTAAAGTGGAGAGGGTATCCTCATTCCCAGAACTCATGGGAGTTCGAGGTTCCACTTCGGCAAGATTGCCCTGACGTCGTGGACGCTTACGATCGGCGTCACCCGGTGACGGAGCGCCGGCAGGGCGCGCGACGGAGTCGCCGGGCGCGCCGCGCTTCCCACTACTAGAGTGGGGTGACGACAGGTCAAGAGCTGAGCTCAGGCTCTGACCAGTGGCTGTGCCAGCCGACCCATGGCTATGGGTAGGGCTGCTCACAGCGGGAGCAGGAGGCCGGGGTGCCTCGTAGCGTGAGGGACGTTGTCCCGGTACACGCCGTCTTGCTTGTCGCTTCGCGAAGTCGAGGCGTAAGCGCCGCTCTAAGCGGATATCAGTTTCCGAGAAACTAGCTCGGAGAGCATCATAGGAGTGGAGCCGTCGGGCTAGCTCCACCCAGTTCTGAAACTGCGCTTCGTAAGCGGCCATCGTTTCACCCTCTGAGAGGACCACCGGCACTGTCCGCATGGCCGGCACGGCCTCACCGTTGAGCTGCTGACGCAGGCGCTCACGGTACTCCGAAGGAGTTGTGACTTGTGGAGTCAAGAAGCGCTCGCGGAGCGAATGTCGCTGGGCGACTTCATCGGTCGTCTCGGGCGCGCGCCCACACGTGTACGTGTCCAAGAGCTGCGAAGCAGCGCGTCGTACGACCTCTGCAGGAGAGAGACGGTCATAACCGTAGTCGCGACGCGACGTGCCCACTATGGGGCGGGCCACAGGTCTGTTAGACCGTGCGCGAGAGGCAGCCTCAAGCTGTCGGCTTTGAGCCCCGTCCAGGTCGTTAGAGACCACACCTGGCTCAGGGAGCTCGTCCTCGTACCTCGAGGAGAGAGGAGGCGCATTGCGCAGGGCGTTCGCCGAACCATCACGGTTCGGGAACGGATTAGGCGTGTGCAGCTCGCGAGAGCACGGCGCCGGGCTTGAAGGCCTCTGAGAGGCAGCCTCCTGGCGTGTAGGAGGTTCCTCGTCGTCGTCAGGGACGATCTCGCCTTGCTCAAGCTCGTTGAGCCAGGCGTCTTGACGCGTACGCGGTGTCACTGGCTCAGGAGAGCGTGGAGCGTCGCTCTCACCAGGATGATGGCTCGCGGAGCCAGAGCCATGAAGACGTCGATGCTCACGGTGGTACTGTTGTACACTGAGCCGCTGCGGAGCAGCCTCCCCGTCGTTGCGGAGGCCTGTGGCCTGTGGGGAGCGTGGACTGCTGTGCGCTGAGGCGCTGTCACCATGTGACGTTGGACTTTGGTCGGGTGACCGCGGAGGCGACGTAATGGCCGAAGGCCCGCGCGTAAGGTTTAGCATTGTGAATGCAGTTTCGATAATGGGCTCTGGGAGCCGAAGTTCTTTGAACTTGTGATGAGGTAAAGTGACCTCTAACGTCTTGAGAAGAAAAGACCTCACTGAGAAAGTGTCGTGGACACGGGTGTCCACATCTTGGTGGGGGGTGGTGTAACGGGGTTACACGGGTTTACACCTGGTGTGTTCCACACATGGATACACTTTGTGTAAGGTACATATTTGATGTACGGACACTCGAGGGAGTGTGTGTGGCTGAGAGCCACACGTTATGCATTTGAAGTAGGATTTCACTTGGTTTTACTATGCTAGATAGTTAACCACATACATTTACCCCCTAGGCGGCTAGCCGCAATAAAAGATAAATAAACAGTTTGGATTTGGAACACTAAGAGTAAAGTCCTTTTATTAAGGTCGTAGTTAGTAGGTGCCTTCGGATATTAAGGCCTATTAACCCTTAATAAGGTGTGTGTTAATCCTTAACTCGTTGAGTTAACCGTCTTCCTCTGACGCTAAGCTACGGCAGCCCCGCTGCACGAGGAGTTCTACAAAATGTTCAATGGCCTCGACCAGACCACTGTACGAGACTCTACGACACTTCTTACTGCGGTGAAAGGGAAGACTGTAATAGGTCTACTAAGGCCTATTAGGTGGCGTACACGTGCGCTTACGTGTATGAGGAAGCGTGCAATTAATTAGACTTAATTTAATTATACTTACGTCCGTAAATATAATTAAATCAAATATAACAATATTTATACTGCAAATACCATAAAATGAGAACTGTTATTGAATTTGGCATAAGCCAATTATGGACCTCCTAAATCTGATTGATATCTGTTTCTAAAGGTTCTGTCAATGTGTGGTTGACAAAATTCTGATTTCTCTTAGGAGAACTGATTGGTAGAAATGCTTCGCTTTCTACCAATAACATGCGTAAATGCACGCGAGCCATCCAATGATATGGCCCGCCCATGTATCCATTGGTGTGCTCCACACACCAAGGCCAGAAGTCCGTTTCCAACCTCTACCAGTTAGCGCAACTGTTAGAGTTACAAGTGGTGTAGCCACTTGTACGTGTAACCCTGTTACACCCCCCCTTAAGACTTAACGTACCCATCCGGATTCGTTAACCGACATAACTTGGCAAGGCCGTCAAGTTACAGGAAGAATCCACGAGTCCATTTCCGAATGAACTCGCCAACACCCAAGACCACGTCCGCAGGCGCGGACGCGCAAGCCTCGCCTGCTGCTTCTGCAGCAAGCACAACAGCGGCAGTGCCCACTAGCACTGCTGCTTCCAGTCGTTCGACAGAGAGTAAACTCTCTGTCTCCGAGTACCATGCTCTCCTCAAGAAGAAGCATGCAGGGAAGAAGTCCGACTTCGCTGCCGACTCCGACGAGTATCCTCTCGACTACGAGGATTCTGAAGATGGGGAGCTCCATGAAGAGGAAGCTCCCGCCCACGTGTCTTCGTCCGAAGACACGCTCGACCCACCCAAGGGGTCTCGACGCTTCCAGGACGAAGCGTCCGCGCAATGATGACTTAGCGTCCCCCATGTCGAGGGCGCTCATCTCTCCGCGCACTGATCCACCACCAGTGCGCGCTGCATGGATGCCTACTGAGGCAGAGATCCATGATCGGTTCGGTGCTAGTTCACCACCGAACCCGATACTGTTGTACCACGACAACAGTATCACCGACGACGAAGTCGCTGTTGGCATTGTCTTTGAGTCCCCGACTCAAAGACGCGACTACTACATCGGGCTCTTCCATGAGCTCCGATACTTCAGCGCGAAGAAGACTTCGCGCAAGAGCAAAGTGCCAGAGTGGCCGGAACTTTGTCAGTCGTGGAACGCCTTTGTTGAAAACTTTAACAAAGACCCGAAAGCTTATCGCGAGCGTATCAAGCATGCTCGCGATCGCTACTACACTTACACCGTGCGCGGTAAGTGTGAACGCCTCCATGAAGCAAGCATGGAAGCGGGGATCTTGTGTGCCGTTCCCTTCGACACACCCTGTCCGTGTTGCCCACCTCTGGCAACACGCATCTCCGACCGTGATCTACTGGGGTACACGACGACCCGTGTACCCGATCACATCAAGGAGCTCCGTGCTCGTCTTGAGTCACGTGAAGCTCCGAGTGCTGTGGGTGACCGCAGCACCCCTCGTGCAACCCATAGGCCTGCAAGTTATGGTGGGCTTCGTAAGCCCTCACCATTTCCAGAACGTCCTCCATCAGGACGTTCCGTGGCTCCCATGTGTCTCGATGGGGAGGAAATCCTCTCCAACGAATACGAAAACGAACCTCTTGAGAGTTCGTTCTCTTATGAGCCACGATCCGCTCAACTATCCAGCGGATCTACCCAGTCACGTCTCGCAACGGCGGCGGAGGGGGCGGAAACACTTCCTCCGTATGGTCAACGCTATGACCATGGCGATCGTGCCCTGCACGATCGTGTTGCGGCGCTCGAGCAGTCTCAGAGCGCCGAGATGGCTGCTCTGAAGCAGGAGGTCCGAGTCCTCCGTGCTGATGCTGCGCAGCCTGCGCAGACTGCTTCGAACATGTCGTCCGGTCTCGGGACGAGATTGAACGCTCTGGTCGCTCGCGTGAGCGATCTCGAGAAGGCCTTCCAGGCCTCTCAGGCGAGTCATCACCCGTAGATGACTCGTGCTGCACGTACGCCTTCAACCACCCGACGTAGAACGTCGGATGGAGTCTCATGCTGGACGGTATGTCCAGCCGGTACGCGTTGCCGTGCCGTTTAAGTGCTGTGAACGGCCCGATGAACCTTGGAGCAAGCTTACTTGCTCCAAAATCAGACACTGCATGTTTAGGCAAGTTTTGTGTAGCTAACAAAACTAATGAACCTTTGTTAACTTCATTTATGTTGCCCCTGCCAACATTGTCCGCATTCAGCTTCTGTCGATCGGCAGAAGCTGCGATAGCATCTTGTACAAACCGTATGACGGCTTGTCTTCGCTTGACAAAGTCTAGCGCATTCGAGCTGAACTCTTTCAGCTCGTCGCCTTCGTCCGCAGCAGGCCCTGCCTGCTCGCTATCATCCTCTATTTCTGTGCCCGGCACAGACATCTCGCGCTCGTTCCTGCTCGAACGAGACGCAGCTCGCGTCACCGCAGCTGATAGTACGTCATCAGCTGTCCCCTGCGGTTGTTCAGACGCAACCGTAGATCCTCCCCCACTTAAGGAGGAAGCTACCCCGCCGAGCATACTCGGCAAACGTGGATACCGCATGGCATTCACGTAGAACGGTGTATGCCCTGTTGACGCATGCACGGCGTTGTTGATGGCAAACTCTGCCATCGGTAAACACTCGCTCCAATGCGGGAACGAGTGTGCGTAGCTCTTCAGCGCGTCAACCAGTACTCGGTTGACGCGTTCAGTCTGGCCGTCCGTCTGCGGATGATCCGCAGTCGACATTGACAACTGTGAACCAAGAAGTGTAAACACTTCTTGCCAGAACCGCGCTGTGAAGCGTGGATCACGGTCCGACACAATGTCGAGCGGCATGCCATGGTGTTTAACACCATGTCAATAAACAGTCGCGCAGTCTGCGCGGCTGTAATAACAGTATCCGGGACGGCAGCAAGATGGACCATCTTGCTGAATCGGTCCACAAAGACAACGATGCCTATCCTCCGCTTGTTGTCGGGCGGAAGACCGAAGACAAAGTCCATGGACATGGACTGCCAACACTCCGACGGAGTCGGAAGTGATTGAAGAGGAGCCTGCGTAAACGGCGCAGGCTTCACGCGCTGGCAAACCTCGCAAGCACGAACGTACTTGCGTACCCACTTATACTGGTGGTGACAGTAGAAGTCACGCGTGAGAAGAGTGTATGTCTTCTCACGACCCGGATGCCCTGCCGTAGGGGCATCGTGGTACTCGAACATGATCCGCAGCCGCAGATCATGATCATTCGGAACGACAATGCGATCCGCATTGTCGTCTACTGCACTGTACAGCAGTAGCCCTTCGTGTACACGATAGCGGTGTACACGAGCTCGAAGGTGAGGAGTTAGCTTCCGACGTGCCTCGTCGGAAGGTGCTGCGAGGAACTCCAGCAGCTCCTTCGCGTCTGCATCCCTTGCATACGCGTCCTTCACGTCGTCAATCAACGTTGACGACGGCACACTTGTCCTCATGACGCCAACACTGTTGGCGCCGACCGTCTCCGCATAATCAGGTCGACGCGATAACGCGTCGGCCACTACGTTGAGGCTTCCGGGTTTGTACTCCACCCGGAAGTTGTACTCCGCGAAGAAGGACAACCATCTCGCCATACGTTGCGAGATGTGCGGCGATTTAATCGCCGTACGCAGTGATGCGTGGTCGGTGTAGACCACGAACGGTCTACTCCCAAGTAAATACACTCGGGACTTTGCGAGTGCATACTTCATGGCAAGGAGATCCTTGTCATGCACAGGGTAGTTGCGCTCAGCTGGCTTCAGCTGATGCGACTGGTAGTAGACCACACGATCAGGGCCCTCGTGATCGTGTTGCATCAATGCACATCCGATCGCGAAATCGGATGCATCGCACACTACGTGGAATGGACGATCTTGGTCGGCGACGGCCAAGATCGGAGCCTCAGTCAAGCCCTGCTTGACGGCATCGAACGCCCCTTGGCATTCGGTCGTCCAAATCTACTCAGCTTCCTTCTTAAGAAGCTGTGACAGCGGGCGAATCTTGCCCGCGTAGTTCTCCACGTACTTGCACACGTACGTGGCAAGCCCAAGGAACTGCCTCAGTTCCTTCACATTGGATGGCGTGGGCCATTCATTGATCACTCTGACCTTCTCTGGGCCAGGGCGCACGCCGTCCTTCCCTACGAGACACCCCAGTACGGGTATCTCGTTCGCCCCGACGATACACTTCTTCAGGTTCGCGTAGAGCTTATGCTTCCTCATAAGCTTCTTAGTCTTCGCACTGAGGGTGTCATCGCCCTCAGTGATCCCATCAACGACGAGCTGCTTAAGCTCCTCGGCCTCGCGGTCCACCCCCTCAATCTCTGAGAGGATGCAAATTTGTTCGATGCGTCCATCGAACAACTCTCGCGCAAAACCCTTCCAGTTCATGACTGGAAGCGCGGTCAACGCCGACGCAGTCGTCGGCGGATTCTCCAACCGCATCCTCTGGTACTGCAATCCAGTACCAGTACGTGTCAAGACGTTCAGCGTCTCGACACTCGGTGTCTGCCGCGCAGAAACACCAGTCTCAGTCTCCGGCTGAGGCTCGCGCAGCTTCAATGGCTTGCGCCGCGAAAGTCTTCCCTGGAGCCGCGCTCCAGGTGCTCCGCGTCCAAGGGGTTCTGCCTTGGACGGGTCGTCTTCGCAATCGTCAGCGGACTCGCTCCGCTGACTCGCACTATCAAGCACCGCTTGAGTGCCGCTCGTCGCGTGCAGTCCTCCTGCAGGTTGTTCTGGTGCTGGACGTTTGCAACCGCCAGCACCTCCTGCCGCGTGGTCGGTTCCTGCCGCCACGCCTCCATCAACTCCACGAGCTGATGGAGCCTCCACATCGTCGACTATCGCAGTCGGCGTGTCTTCGCTAGCCGTGTGGGCTAGCGGGCCTTTGTTTGTATCATCGGCTCCCGGAGCAGATGTACGATCGCTAGTTCCTTGAACTAGCCGCGCGTCTGTCACGTCAGCCATTGCAGCTGACGTCTGTCCGTCGGTTCCTTGAACCGGAATTCTATTGGATTCGTCAGTCACTAAGGCTGACGCGCAATCGTCGACGCGACCCTTGGGGGATTGAAGTACCTCTAAGGATACCGGTAATACCGGTATGTTACCATCACTCAGGTGATTCGCATTCACCTGATTTCTGAGGCGACCCTTCGGCTCAGACTCAGATATCTGAGCCGACACACACTTTCACTCAACGACTATCTGAGTCGTCGAGCGTCGCCGGCGGCGATCAGAGGCAGCGGCGGGCGCTGCTGCCTCAACCGGGGAGTCAAATGCATCGGCCGATGCATGCGTAGCACTGACAGAGCCATCGCTCTCTGTCGCGCTCATACTGTTGAAGCGTACGACCGTACGCTTCTCCCAGTTGATCACCAGGTCATGCCGTGCAAGCCACGGCATGCCTAACACCAAGTCGAACTTATCGTCTAGATCCAAGACGATAAGATCTTCCACAAACGTCTTTCGTTTGTACGAGAAGCGCACACGGACCACGCGCTTCTCGGTCCTCACGGTGGCACCTGTTGCCAACCGCACCTCCAACACGCCGCGAGGCGTGTCGGCCTCTTCGAAGTCCATACTTCGAAGGCTTCCCTGTCGAACAAAGTTGTTCGACGCGCTCGAGTCCACCAGGGCACGAAGAGAGTTAACTCTCTTCGACATAACATTCAGGATGACAAGGTTTGGCTTGTCATCTTGCAACTTGCAGCGAGAAACCTTCTCGCTGGGGGCAGCAGTCCTCATCGTCGCGTGTCCAAATTCGACACGCGAGACTGCATCACCAGTAGGACGCCCCGCGTCTACTGGTCCTTGGCGTTTTTGAACGCCCGCCCGGATGCACACTCGCTGTGCATTCGCGTGCAAAGTGACCGATGTTACCGCACTTGTAACATCGTACCTTGAAGCCCTTACACTGCTGTTGACCAGCAGTCGTAGCATTCGAGAGGTCCATAGGCTTCGGACCTCCCGCCTTCGGTACAGGACGCGCCGGCTTCGGCGCGTTCGCATGGAGTTTAGGCTGACGCCGGCTAAACTCCTCTTACATCGCAAGGCTTATGGCTTCCTCGAGAGTATTCGGATACTCTCGAAAGAGGTATGTCTTGACGGGACCGTCTCTCAGTCCCTTCATGAACGTGACGACCTTGGTCGCCTCGTCGACCGGGCTGGCCACTATGTTCGATACCAAGTATCGAGCACGCTGGGCATAGGAATGTACGTCATCCTTGCCCTGCTGCAGATCGAGGAACTCCGCCCTCGATCTGAACTCGTTCTTAGGGGCTCAAACGCGAGCTTGAGCTCCTCTTGAAAACTTTCGTACGTGCTGAAGCACGAAGGATCCGAGAGTCGGCGCCCATAGGACCAACTCCTCGCGCGTCCGCCCAAACATGACATGGCGAACGCGACCTTCGACATCGGATCGACGATACGTCGAGCCGCAACGGCTGTGTCGAGTTCGACAAGCCAACGAAGGAAGGTCTCGTCCTCCTTCCCCGCATAGGTACTCACGTGGAGTTTCAACGACTCCACGCGTGGCTTCGGGGAAGCCACCGAGGTAGCAACATCTCGTTGCTCCTTAACAATGTACCCCAGAGCAACACCGTGTTGCTCTGTCGGCGATAGCGTGCGAAGCATCGCCGCTACCGCTGCCTCCCCAATGACTCGCGAGAGTCGTTGGAGCGCCTCCCACTCTGGATCCGACAGGTGGGGGCAGTCCGTGCGCGTCACGGACTGGTGTGGGGTCCCCGTGGACCCCTCATCCATGGGGGAGTTCTCTACCTCGCGTTCGTATGACTCCATACGAACGAACAGCAGTCGGTCGTGGGACGGACTACAAAGTGCTACCAGGTGTAATAGGTCTACTAAGGCCTATTAGGTGGCGTACACGTGCGCTTACGTGTATGAGGAAGCGTGCAATTAATTAGACTTAATTTAATTATACTTACGTCCGTAAATATAATTAAATCAAATATAACAATATTTATACTGCAAATACCGTAAAATGAGAACTGTTATTGAATTTGGCATAAGCCAATTATGGACCTCCTAAATCTGATTGATATCTGTTTCTAAAGGTTCTGTCAATGTGTGGTTGACAAAATTCTGATTTCTCTTAAGAGAACTGATTGGTTGAAATGCTTCGCTTTCTACCAATAACATGCGTAAATGCACGCGAGCCATCCAATGATATGGCCCGACCATGTATCCATTAGTGTGCTCCACACACCAAGGCCTGAGGTTCGTTTCCAACCTCTACCAGTTAGCGCAACTGTTAGAGTTACAAGTGGTGTAACCACTTGTACGTGTAACCCTGTTACAAAGACAATTGACGAGTCCAAGATCATCCTACTTCTTGATATTACCACCTTTGAGGTATCTGAAGTGACGGTTCGACACATTCTCAGTTACGTGTTTTTTAAAGAAGGTGGGCGTCCACATCCAAAAGGTGAAACATTCGGGGATACTATATTTGATATTGCTATTACTGAAATCGCTGCAGAGCCCCCCCCCCCCCCATCCCCCAAGGATTTAGAATAGGCTGAAGAGCTGAGTGATTGTCTTAGCGATTCCGATAACGACGAGGCTGTTCCGATTGCTGACGGAGGGCCAGATTAGCGTCGAAGCATCGAGTATTGATGTCGGCTTCGACGTTGATATGGTCGTCACACCACACGTTTCCAACGAGATTACGGGAGAGCCCGTGTCCGAACTCGTACAGGCTGTTGATATGTGCACCAGTAAGTGAGTAGAACGCGGGTGAGCCACACCAGCCAAATCCGCACGATAGATCGTGGGCAAGTAAGTCGTCAATGAGGAAATTAATGAAGGGTCTGTGTTCTGCGTGGATCGGTACGTGGTGGAATGCGCCAGTAGTCTCCCAGCATAACTTTTATCCAGGCTCCGGGTTGAGATCGCTTTAGGCGATGGATTTGCCGGGCGATGGCACGCGGTGGATTGTACGTGGTCGTAGGGATTTCCCTGCGATCATTGTAATCGTTGACCGACGCGGGGGGGGGGGGGAGTTATCGTTGATTAAGCGGATGTCGGCACCACCGGGCTTGCCGACGACACCGAGTGGGCTGATAAAGACTTCCGGCCAGCGATCAAACAGATGTGCTCTGACGATCAAATACCTACCATCCACTTAGCCTTTCCGAAGGTGCCGCCGGATTTGTGTGATGTGACCGCTGATACTCCGATGATTCTTCGGACGTTTAGACTGCGTAGGTGCGGTGCCGCTTATCCACTGGGAATCAATCCATGTCGAACGATTTCATTCTAACGAACCGTACTGTTGCGCTCCACTGGGTCTGACGGTATAGGGAGCTCGAAGAGATGCTTGTTAGGTCTTGGATCATTGACCGTCTCACCTCTCGCCAGTCGAGCCACGTCGGGGAGACCCTGATATCGTGCTTATTAACGGTTGTCCAGAACGACACAAGATCCGCGTCGATGTCGACCCGCGGACTAGTAGTTGGATCAGGTAATTTGGCGCCAATCCACGAGGCAAGATCGGAATAACCGTTGTGGATTGCGGTGGCGCACTGGTGTTGAACACGTTCGAGTGTAGACATAAACCGATGACACACAGCTGACTGGTATGTAGCGGTTTGTGATCCGAAGATGTGTCAGGGGTTCATAAATCTTGATACGCGCTACCACGTTCAGTGATAGCTGTTTTGACTAAATCGTGAAGAGCGTCAGGCTTGAAATGAGCCCGCGAACAGTCAGTGCTACAACATCCGACTTTAGAGATAAATCGGAGAGCAAAGGCGGCGACCTAATGCATCTTGGGGACCTTTTCGTAAACTTCGACTGAAATAGGGTTGTGAGTCCGGGTAGATTTCCGGTGCTGGTCGCGATCCGAGGACCGAGTACGACCAACTGACTGGGAGTTATCGGACTGGGTCTTCTTCTTTCACACAGCATTAGGGTCCTTGTGTGCTGATAGAATGTCGTCGCTCCTTGTAAATTCAGCGCCGACCCTGAGAGCCTCTTTGATCCCGGTAGACGCCAGTCGGGGGCGGAAAATGCATAAGTTGTGGTTCACCCGGCGCAGCATGGTCATTATAGCTCATCACGAAGTCTTGAGCGGTTGCGATAAACGCACTGGTCTCCTTGTTATCAATTTCCTCAGCAAACTTGTGAAGCGTTGACAAAGCACTGACGAGATCTCCGTAACCACAGGGCTTGGTCGCTGCGTGGAGCGAGTGTTTACCCGAGATATCCCACATATTGAGACTGTGCACACTTGCTTCCACATCGTCCGCAGGGGGCCGCCGTCGACAATGCCTAACAGAGAGACCCAGACCGAAGCCAAACGAGTACAGAGTGCGAAGAACAGTAGGCGTTGCGAGGAATTCCACGTAAGGAGCAAACTGAACAGATTGAAGAAGTGTTTTAGGGATCTTACCTGTGTGCCTTGTTTGCACAATAGTAGCGTGGATTCGTCGATCGACTGGAGGCGGGTGGAAGGTGATGCCCGGCGTGTCTAGAGCGCCCATAGGTTCATCGAGGCTGTTGTCGGAGTCTGCCTCGTGTTGAACGCGGTGGCGCTTAACTAACGGGGCGTTCTGATGATGAATGTCCTCGATATCGCCGTCACTCACAGCTACCTCGTCGCCGTCGTTGGGCTCTGAATCGTCCATAGATCGAGATGGCCTCTGTAAACTAGTAGCGCCATGGTGTTGTAGGACAGACGTGGGTGGGGCCCTCGCCGATGGGTTAGCCGAGCGCGACTCCGCCGTCGATGCCAGCGGGTCCGAGTTTAAGTCGATTGGGTGGGGGAAATAGCGAAATTCAATGCGTGTTGGCGACGAACACGCACTAGGGCTAGTGTTGAGGGGTGCACGAGCGGAATAAGCGTGTTAGGGTGGAATGGAACGGATAATTGGCTCTTGATCGCTGGGTGGAGGTCGGTTCGGCGTTTACTGCATGCGGCAATAATACCGTTCTGGAAATGGAGCAACTCCGGCGGACTGATAGTCAAGCGTTGGTGTTGGTACTAGTCTGCAGCGCGTAGTTGAGCGTGTCGACCTTGATAGTCGTCAGTGGGCCTGGCATCGTGAACCTTAGCGAATCCGTATGACTGATGGTGTTGAGGATTGTAGACGTTTCAGAAGCTGGGTAGCCCGTTACCACTCCAAACGCCCAGTGGTCGACTCCGTCGGCAGACGGGGTGACGAAAGCCACGGGGTGGGCGACATATGATTGAGGTGCGGAGGGCCCACGAAGGCAATAGCGCTGGGTGACGGAGAAGAAGTCATGCTATCTTTGGGAGATAGGACGCTGGACGAGTGCTTCGAGTTGCGCTGGCCGAGGAAAAACCGAGAATGAGGTCTACAACTACGTGTATCTTCGTCCTCGAACTGAGACGTGTGTCAGGTGAACTCTTCAGGCTCCCGGATATAGGAGCATCCTGAACAGGAATGCACCCACCTTCGTCTGGCAAGCGGTTTTCAGCATACTGCAAGCGCTGCCTCCGCAACCTCCAATTTCGAGCAGTTATACGCTGGGGCAAATGATATTCATTTTACCACACAAGGGCGTGGCGTGGCGATCGCCCCATAATGAATTGCCGCTTGTCGCGCTTCCTCAGTTCAACGCACAGGGGGGAGTTCCGTCTTAGCACATGTGCTGAGAGTTTTGCTGATCCTGTTGCGGTCAGCACAGGATACTCCTCGAATGTGTTTGACAACCACCTTCCCACCACTTTGATAACAAGTCGGTCCGCCCCCGAATTGAACAGGCCGTAGCACGACTTATACGTACAGAGTGCGTTAAGTGTCTTGCCGGCTCGAGGCCGCTTCTTGATACCGCTCTCTTTATCAGCAGCGATAGTGCATCTGACGTAATTCCACCATTCCGCATTGATAGAGCCGGGTCTTCTGGTCTCGTATCAAATGTTGTTGACGCCTTGTAGATCCACCAAGCCGCTCTAACGGGATAAAGGAGTCGATCTTTGGGATAAAGGAGTCGGTCTTCCTCACGTCCAAACTGATTATTTTTCGCGCCATGAAGTGTAATACCCACAACCTTGGCTCGTTTTGGGGGTACTCCATCTTCGCTCGTATCGAAGAATCGTATACCCGACAGTCGCAAGATATAACTATGGACCCTTTTTCCGATAAATAAATACTCAGACCGCCTGTGCAGAAAGAAATATCCCAGCAGTAGACCACCCCACAACAGCTGGTCGCGCGGCAGTGCAAGATTGATGTCATGAAATATCACTCAGAGCAGCCGAGCAGACAGGGGCTGCTGCTTCACTACAGGATCGGTAAACCGCCGAATACCCCTATGCAAGATGGCATGGCTGGCGTTGACGCCTTGGTCGTACCCTGCAGTATTGCGATGGAACCATCAAACCGCGCACAATTTTGCGCATATCGTCGAATATGTATTGCCCGTCTGTTTGCCATCGTACCGTACTACTAAAGGTAAACCGCAAAAGCGCCGAGTTGCTCGGCGTTCCTGTCAGTGTCTGTCGCCGTAAGCCATGGACTGTAACGCATCATGCTGCACCACGCATTCTATTGACTTCAAGTGCGCGAGTAATGTTTCCTTGAAGTCTGAGCGAGTGCACCTGCTCGCAATAATACTGCCAAAGACGCCTGAGATTTCGAGAGCCGCTCGGGATTTGCACCTGTTGCCACCCACAGCATAAGTTAGCAAATAGTATAGTCATCGAAGGTGATTTCTACACCCTGCTGCCTGCATCTCCCATCTGGTTTTCCACAGAGAGGCTGTTGAATAGAAACCGTGTTGAACCCCAGAAATCCCAAGGATTCGAAGCAGCATTGGAGCAAATCTGTAACGACTCGCCTTTTGATTACTCCATGCGACTGTCAAAATGTTATCAATTCAGAAGCGTACATGAGAATCGCCTTCTTTTGGTGTGAGCTCCCACAGGTAACCCCAAACAAGAGAGGCGAAAACAGCGCTCATCAGTTCACAAACGTTGATACAGAATGTGTTATCCTCCGCGTCATTGCAGAGCTCTATTTACTCGAGCTCCTCAGTAGTGAACTGCACCTGCAAGTACTGTCGATGTGCCGGGAACAGAGCACAGAGACCTTGATCGCTGGCATTCATGTGGATATGAAAATCCGGATTGTGGCGTCGTGTGAAGCGAGCTAACGGTATGGAGTGTAATCGCCAACTTGTACAATCAACTCAAACCACCGTAAATCATATTTGCTTCATCCGACACTGGGACCGACCCGAATCTAGGGGCACTACACAAGCGTAGCAACCCGCTGGAAGAATGGTGCTGCCGATCTAATGCTTGTGACAATATGTCGTAAGCTACCCAGTAGCTTCACTAACCGTTCTCTCACGTTGTATCTGGTCGTGAAGCCTGCGTAGTGCTTTTGAGACTTTAGCTGGCGGTATTGATACTGCTTTCGCGGGAAGATTCCAATCCAGACCTAAAGCGCGACCTTTGTCGAACCATATTGAGAACTCCTTCTCATTACACGCTTCAGGTCCCAAAACCGTAACCATAGCCGAGCGAAGTGCGATTTGAGCTTCTGCTAATCTTGTACCAACATCGGGAGCGATGGCAATGTGGTCATCGCACCACGTCTTTGCGTCCAAGTTTCCTTTTGCCCTGACCGGTTGCAAAGGCCATGTCGGTGCTGCACTAGGATATAAATGACTGATAGCTTCTCTGGCTATCCAGTATGATACAGGTGAATATTTCCAGCCGAATGGACAGCACAGATCGATAACTAATGTACCAAGCTCAGGGAATGCGCCAGCGAAACGCCCTACGTGATCGGCTGACACAGGGACATTCCTAAATGCGCCATTGACATCTCCCGTCATCATTCATTGTAGCGAGGGAAATGCATCGTCAACATCTAATACCCGGTTGGCCAGAGCGATTGGGGTCATCGTAGCAAACTTCAACGTCCGACTCGGAAACAGTATTGTCGTTCACTGATTCGCCAGGTGAATAGGAGTGGTCATGGATAATTCTGACGTCGACCTCCAGGTCTGAATCACCTTTAGGCACTGCTCCAAATGGGCTACAAGTTACACCTTGTAGCTGGGGTAGTAAATCGATATCAAAGATAAGGTATCGGTTAGATTCTTGACCAGCACGCAATTGTTTAATGATAGCATTCATTGCTCGAGCTGCAGAGCCATGATTTGGTGGTGCAGTGACTTGACTAACGAAAGACGATTTCCACTCTGGAGTAACGCCGTTCTGGATAATTTGCCTCCATCGTGAACGATAACGATAGTTGTCCCAATGTGGGCTCCTATAAAGCTTTGTTCGGCCGTAGATCTTGCTCTGATCCACCTCTGAATAAGCGCACAAGCTAAGGTAGCTGAATATCAGCTCGACAGATGAATTCATTGTATACGGCCTGTTTGTTTCTATCCAATAAATTAACTACGGATCCGTCGTGAATATCTGAGGTCAATTCGCATTGACCCAAAGGTGTGAGTCTATTGAGTGATTGATGGGTGGGCGGGTTCGCCGGCTTGAGCCGGTCGAGCGGCCCAAGAGTGGACGGGCTAATCGATACGAATCGAACCTGCGGTCCTGAAGTGGACGGGCTTGAAGGCTTGAGCCTAACAAGCGGTCCAATACTCGATATTTTCAGCGGTTTATTTTCTAGCGATGATCGGTCCGGCGCCTTGGTCGTGTCTGAACCGCTGTTCACGTCCAAGCACATTCACAGTAGATCTTCAGCTAGACCTCCGTAGTTTTTGTCGATAAATTCTCGGGCGCCGTAGCAGGTTTGAAGTGGCAGAGATGCTTGATGACACAATTACCATTCTTACCTCGGCACCCTCACGCAGATTGATTTCTTCTCTTGTTTGGGCAATGCTTGACGAACTTCAGGAGGGATGACGACGCGCCTCTCCGAGTCGTTTTTCGTTTAGTGGCCTGCCGACTAGTATTCACAGCAACAATAATATCCTGGCGCAGGATAATTTGATGCACGCGGACGAATGACTCATGAGCCAAGTTGAAATGAGACTTGAATTGATCTAATGCGAGCCAATTTTCGTCAGTTATAAGCAGGCGGAAAAGGTCCAATTGGTTATCTAACCACGAGACCACTTCACTCAATGCCTCAGGTGACGATGGAAGATCACTAACTCGAAGTTCATCGATGCAGCCATGAGCGTTTCGTAGACGACCGGTTTATAGAACAGCTGTACAATTGCACGCAATACCTCCACCGCTCCAACGATGACCGAGAAGTCTGTAAGAACTGACGCTGCAGACAGAGTATTCTTCCGAGAGAAGTTACTCATGTCGTTTCCTCGCACTCGAGTCCTCTTCGCTGACTCTGTCACCCGGGCAAAATGTAAAATTGACAATCCTCTCGTTCCGAAGTCCCAACCAAACAGCGTGCGCAAAACAGCAGGGTGTGGGAAAAACCATACTTTTTCCAGTGAATCCTAACCCCAAATTCCACAAAGCGTTGAGCTGTCATTTGCTCGTACTTACCGTTAACCAGAGCCAAATGAATTGACGTCTGCATTTCAGAAGGTTGAAATTGGTTCTTATCAAGGACAGCGCGATCACGTCGCACCATGGATTGATCAACGTCGGTACCGACTCCGCCGCTACGTTGAAGGGAAATATGTTGGCTCACCTCATCATCTAGCCGTACAGTTGCGAGCGCATTAGCAGCTTGTGAAGACTGTTGGACTGGGGCAGTCGCCCGTGCTAGTCACCTGCGTTTCGCCTCCCGGCTGTTGACTGAGGGAGCTACCGTTCTCGGCCCGTCTGCCATCAACGAGCTCAAGTTCACCAAATGTGCAACAACTGGGAAAGCGCTAGGGCTTCTGTGGGACACCGACCGTGAGTGTGTCTCAATCCCGTCCGACAAAATTGAAAAGGCTCCCCTCAGAGTTCGATCAGCTCTCCACGCCAAGAAAGCGACGTAGACGACTCTGCTGCAAGTGCTGGGCAGCCTGCGTCATGTTTCATGTTGCTCCCGGCTTGCTCGCTCGTTTTTCCAGCGCCTTCGGACAACAGCAAACTCGTTCCCTCGACTCGGGAATCACCGCCTTGACGGCTCTGCAATAGGCAATCTCAAATGGTTCTCCGCTGTTCTCCGGAAGATGGTCGATTCAACTCAATATTGATTGCTACATTTGCAGATTTGGCAGCACCAAGCATACACGTATATATGGACGCGAGCTATGTGTTCTCAAGCCTCAACTGCGCTGCTACATCCGACAGAAATTTTCGTCAGGCGAAGTTTTTAACCTGTCTATCGACATTTGGGAGTTGCGAAGCGTGGTTCCGGCAGCACTAATATGGGGTTCAGTGTGGGCGTCCTCACCGAAAAACGGTCCAACCGATTTCCGCTTTCACATTGACAAATCTACAGCAGTAGCATCGGTGAACAATCGGTATTCATCGCACCCCCACGCGCAGTTATACAACCACCTCTTATCCCTCGCCGAGTTCCAACACAATATGGTGTGTACGGCTACTCACATCGCAGGAAAAATGAACACGGTGGCAGACGCGGGATCTCGCGTGTGGAGCCAAATTCACCCTTTATTAACAACTTGGACTAATCTCTCGGCGTCGTGGCAGCAGGAACCTCTCCAACCACCTTTCAACAATCGCTCTGACGCGTGGGAACAATGTTGCGCGCGGCTGAAACAAGAACCACCAAGGAAACCAACACGCAACGATCATTCTAAAGATTACAGCAATCCGCTGGTTTTACCGGAGATACAAAAGCATTATCCTACCTTCGCCCCCAGACTTGACATCTTACTCCAAGGTATCAAGAGAATGTCCACATCACGCCGTAAAAAGCAGCCGACCACGCCACCATTCTTGAGAATGTCCCCTCTCGCCGCTCGCTTGATTTATTCAAACCTCGACAGCGTCTGCTTTGGGGTTGTGTCTTACTCACCTAATTCTTCCTACTCAGAAGATCCGAATTCCTCCAGGTCGACGGAAAGCACAATTTCTACTGCCTCAAACGCAAGAACGTATTCTTCTCCGACACAAGAGGACATCGTGTTGACCCAGTACGGGCTACGTCCATCACTCTCGGCCTATAAGGGGCGAAGAACGACCAGTTTGGCCGGGGCGCTTGGAGAACCATGCACGCCACAGGTCACAGCGCGCTCTGCCCAGTGAAGGCACTCCGACACATTCTAAGTGCCCGCAAGTCTCTCAAGCTTGAAGACTGTCGCTCGTAACCTGTGCGGCAATCTAAGTTCGCGGTCTGCGACGAGCGCGATCAAGGCCACCGCACGGAAAGCGGGAGTGCGGTCTTCCAACTACGGTACCTATTCGATTAGAATTGGAGAAGCCACAGCACTCGCAGAAGACAGGGCTGACGGACTGACCATCAAGATACTGGGGAGGTGGTTATCGAACCGCTATGTAGAATATCCCCGGCAAGCCGCTCAAGCATCAACAGGACTATCAAAGCTGATGGTGCGAAGTGCCGAGCCGATGCGTGCGTCACGCAAATAAATTCTCAAATGGGCCCGCCCGCCACGCCCATCTACTCGGACACGCGCAATAAATGTCTTGTTCCCCACTCTGAAGTGCTACCTGGAAAGTGGATGCATTCCTGTTAAGGATGCTCCTATTTCCGGGAGCCTAAAGTATTCACCCGACACCCGTCTGAGTTCGAGGACGAAGATAGACCTAGCACGTAGTTGTAGACCTCGTTCTCGGTTTTTCCTCGGCCAGCGCAACTCGAACCCGCCGTGCCACGTCCATCTACTCGGACACGTACCCGGAAAGCGTAGTTTCCCAATGATGTAGTGAGACCACCTAAAGATAGGCCAGAGGTCGAGAACGCTGCTGATCGAACTCAGTTGAGAAGTTTCTCGCAGCAGCTAACCCGCCACGCCACGCCCTTGTGTGACAGAGTGAATATCATTTGCCCAACGTATCATTGCTGGAAATCGAGCAAACAAGCAGCAAATGAAACCGGTGTACACCGCTTCTTCTGTTGGCCGTAGTATACTTTCACAGCAACACCTTGGTGTTGCGCTTGATAGTTGCTCGAGGTGGACGATTTAAGGCTTACTGTAGGTCATTATTATGTGGTATGCGTCCACCTCCTCAGTAGGTGCTTGTTCGTTTCTACTTGCTTCATCGTAGCTCTTCTTCTCGTTTGGTCGCTATTCCACTCTCACTACCCCAAGATCTCCTTGATCGCATGCTGAGTCAGCATTGCTGACTACCCTGCGAGTTCCGGCACTTCTTATCGTGCTGTTATCCTGGTAACATCATGAGTCCTAGTAATTTCTCTAGTCGTGGATCTAGAATTGGTTTTGAAAGGATGTATGAAGGTATTTCACGGATTCGCAATATATATTCCATTAGATCAGCACAGCTTTATTAACGTATCCTTCACAAACCTGTGTCCTGTGTCAATACGGTTTGCACGACCTGAGGTATCTTCGTATAACAAGGCCATCGTTCGCCTTGTTATCCACATGATGCACCAATGTCTCACGCAGGTTTAATCCGATCTATTTCTGGCACTCCATGATGCCGAGTATCTACGCTGTCGTCTACGATGCTGCCACGAATTCAGATTTCATTGCTTTACGAGTAGTACAGGTTACTGTTTGTCTCCGCCCATATACTGTAGCTTTTTGTCTGTGTTCATTAGGAGCTTCAACTCTTGCGTTCCTTTTAGATACTTGGCGATTCTTTTGGCGGTTTCCAGCCTGTTGCCGTCGTTGTGTTTGCGTTTTTTGCCTCACCGAACACTGTGTACGATACTTGTGCCTCTCGAGATCCACTACAACTCCCACCAAAGACTGAAATGTCTGTATATTGGACCCCCTGAATTAGCTAAGTTCATGGCGCATCCAGAGAACCGGATATAACAGCACGTCACGATCAGATAAAACTTGTCATGGAAGTGTTTGACGACAGCGCGTGCCTCGTGCTTTCGTGCTTGCACTAACGGTACTGTCCTCAGTGTCGGATGAAGCTGCAGATTGTGTCGCGGAAACTGACCGCATGAAACCTTTGCCTTTACAAATTGACGTGCGGTGGTCGCAAAAGCGTCGTCACCGTAATAATCATCTTCGCGGCCACTAGCGCAAAAACTGTTCCAGAGTCCATATTGTAGGGTGTAGTTAAGAAAATAGTGGTGAATATGTTGGCAGGTCAACCTCATAGCAAAATAACTGTCAAGCATATGCTACCATGTCGAACCGAGACGAGATACCCTAGCACGTATGTCATCCTGGACACAAAATATTTTTGTGCTCAGTAGTGGAACAGGCGATACGATTGCCGTCTAGCAGGATTGCTAACATCACTGCCGCAAGTAAAGAAAGTGAGGGAGATGAAGGCTAGGTACACGACTCTGATGCTGAAGCTCATATCGGGATGGCTGCAGAAGCTACTAAGCAAACTGAACGCGATACACCCTGGGCAGTGGGTTAAGGAGCTACACACGATTTTTAGTGGGCTTGAAGGTTGGATAACCTCATACAGCCCGTGCAGTGGGCAGCAAGGCAACCTTCGAGTGAATGGCTGGCGGAGAGACTTGCTGGCCCGAGCTGGCAGCTAGCGTAGTGGAATAAAAAGAGTATCGGTTTGTGTTTTACTAAATACACCAGACAAAGACGTTAAGGGAGTCCATTTTGGTGTTCATTGTGAGACCCACCACATAGTTAACTTTAGAAACCGGTAAAGCATGGAAAGCGAAGCTGAAGACAAAGCTGGATCGCCAGCTGTGTCGCTCTTCGTTCCACTCGTAGCGCCGATGATCGAGAGCGCATCACACGCAGCGTTAGTGGAACAGAAGCGACGACACAAGGAGTACGAGCAGGAAGTGGCCATCCGCTGCTGCCACGACCCTGAGCATTTTTCAGCCATGACGACAGGCATCTGCAGCTCGTTCGAGCCGGTCTTGCTGGATGTTCTGTGCGACCTGATTGACAAGGAGGATCTCACCAACGAGCTACGTCTGGGCAAGATCGATTCTGCCCTCGCAACAGTGAAGAACAACGCGGTGCCGAACGTGGCAGCTGAGTTCAAGGATGCCGTACGGATACGGATGAACCTGCAGGAGACAGATTTACGCGAGCGAGTTGTGCAATATTTCGATCTAGTAGTTATGAAGCTGAAGTGCAAATTACTAGTCGCATCCCTTGAACCCTAGGCACTGCGGGAAGTGGTAGAGTCCATTCTGGTATATCAGAATCGGACAGCGCGTAGAGATGGAAAGGTGCTTTCTGGAGAAAGCTCTTGAGCATGCGCGAGACTTTCAGCGTCGTAAGCGGCAACGAAGTTTGGCTCGAGCTGTTGAAAAACCGGACAGTTCTCGTGAATTTAATCGACAGAAGAAGAAGATGCGGGTGAACGACAATGACGAGGCGAAACTGTATTTCAAGAACCACAAGATGGTGCTGCGAGTAGTAATGAAGGTCGGAACGTTCAACAGGGGCCCCCAAAGCCAGAAGCTACAAATCATATCGGTGGTGTGTCTCAAGTGCAAGGGCGATCACTGGTTAGTGAAGTGCTCAGTTGTAATCCACGACGAGAAGGCTGACCTATTGCGCCAACAGCTTGAGCGGCGCAACCGCGAGAAGGCGGACCGCAAGAGGGTCGCTAACGATTGAAGTGCCAAGCGCATTAAAGAGTGCCTGTCTGGGTCTGTGAAGCTAGTTGAGATAAACGGAGTGCACTCAACGCTTTTTTGCGCAGATTCAAGGGCTGATACAAGCGTTATCAGTGGAGTAAAGCTCAGCGAGCTGGTCCTACGGTAAAGCTGGAGGAATTAAAGGAAACGGTTGTAGTAAGGACTGCTGGACGACATATTATCCGTGCCCACGGTAGTGTGGGTGTGAAGTTGCGGATAAATACAGCTGCAGGACCTGTGTGTCTTACGAATCCAGTAAGATGTTCGTCATTAAAGAAGGCGAGGGAGAATTTATTCTGGGAAAATATGTTTTAACTACACTCGGATGTCGCGAAGTCGGTGAAACTTTTACCGCGGTGCAAAGGGGGGGGGCGTACAGTGAACCAACGGGCGACGATACTGAGAACTCTCAGTAGTCGCCCGTGGCGGCGTGTGATACCTTGTGTAGCCTCGTCGGTTCGTTGTCTAAGGAATATGACACCTCCCGGGTCAAGCGTTCTGGGGTGAAGTTCGGTGGAGCTCCGTGCGAGGCAAGCGGCGAGGACGTTCGAAGTCTTTGCGAGGTCCCTCTGGAGTCGGAAACCCTGAGAACGACAAGTGATCCTCAGAGTAGGTAGTCAGGGAAGTAATTGAAGAAGTCTAATAACCAGGCACGTGAATATTGCAAAATCAGCACCTGGAGACGTAGACTCAGAGGATAATCAACCAATTAACAGAGTTCAATACAAATATACAATATACACAACCGTCACTTATTCGTTCCTGGCCCTTGGACGGTGGGCTAGTACTTCCAGGTCAACCGGGTACGTTTCCCAGACCCCTGGTCTGTCTGAAAATCCGTTCCTTTCGCGCACCACCCTCTAATATAGAGGGAAATTAAACCAATACAACCGGTTATATACAACAGTCAATCGAGCGTTCTGAGAGCGACTGTCTAGCTCCCAGAACCTGTCCAAACGAGCAATATGAAATGGGCTACCGCTAGAGACAAGACAAACGACCCAACTAGGAAATGGAATAGGCGGGTCACTTCAGGTCTCTACGTTACGCTGGTCCTCCTCCTAAAGGGGTTGGAAGAAGGCGAGAGATCACGTAACACCAAACCTTGATACGGTTGTATACACAGCAGATGGAACTCGGTAGCTTGAGCTTCACGAGGCAAATTGAACTCTGTTTAACATTAATCTTCTGGCATATCTTCTTCATATACATACTTCGATCTTCTTCTTGGTCTTCTTTCTGGGTTCTTTGCAGTCAGTCTTCGTACCTCAGGTCATCTTGGTTTCACTATGTGTCAGGGAGTCTTCACTTGGTCTCAGTATTAGAGTCAGTGCGGCCGATCTTGATGAGTGAGCACGATGAGGCATCATTATGGAGCCTTCAAGTTGCGTGTCACTTGATGGCGGACTGGATTCTCCGGATTGACTTGGACTCAGTATGGTGAGGCATCGACTTCACTGGGTACATGTCTGGTACGCGATCTTTTGGCTCTGGCATTCATCTTCAGAGCGGTGATCATCATGCTTCTTAGACTCGGAGGCTTGATCTTCAGACATGTAACTTAATTCCCAGGGGTGTAGAGCTATGCTCGATAGACGTGAAGTCTTGAGTGTCAACTGGAACATACTTGGGCTTACTGGGGATACTTGGGACTTGGGGTAATCATCGTGTGAGAGGTCTGGGAACTGTATCGGTCTTCACTCTGGTATTGGTCTTCAGAGTGGCATTTCTTAGACTTCTGGTTCTCAGACTCAGAAGCTTGATCCTCAGACTTGAGACGATGATTCCCAGGGTGTAGAGCTTCAATGCTCAATACACATGACGTCCTCAGGGGTAACTTGGGTAGGCAACGTACGGCACACGACACTTGGGCACTTTGGGCCTCTTGGGTCTTGTGGGTCTTGGTTGGGATCCTTGAACCGTCAATCGTCGCTCATGGGTGTAACGGGATGAGGTCTCTCAGAGATACATTCAATCTGAGAGACTTTCCGCCAGAACTTAGGCACTCGTCGTCGGGGAAAGTCCGGTGGTTGGACTGAGTGCTAGTATGCCCAGACTTGTGCTCAGTCCTGGGTAACACTTCGAACCCGTTTGGCCCCTTTACAAACAGGCGAAGGATGAATCCATAAAGCGAAATATTACACCACAGAACCGGTACATACCAGCCGCGTCCCAGCCCCCTTTCTCCCAGAAGCCAGTACCGTAAAACACGGATCCAATGCTACACACGGATCGAGTGCAACAAAGCGTAAAAACTAAATCTTTGGATGTGTATTACATAGAAATACAGTGCTTGTGACTTCTTACGGTAGTTAAAAGAATGCGCTCACCTATTCATTTTATATTGACCATGAACTTTTTACGACTGTAGCATTGGATCCGTGTTTCACGGTATATACACTCACATCACAGAGAGCCAGCGACCGTTCGCTCGAAAACCGGAAATAGCAATCTCACACGGAATAGACGTGGACCGTCAGCTTGAACAGCTTGTGGGAAGTGATGTCACTGGTGACGAGGATTCTGTAAATTGCAATGACGACTACGAGATCGGTGTGGAATGTGACAATGAGGTGAGAATTGCAGTTGATGAGCTCGTGGAAAAGGCAATTGACAACGGGTTTCCACGCGAGCGACGAGATGATTTATTGAAGATAGCAGAGATGTTTGGCATTTGGAGATTGAAACTCGGTGGTGATCCTCCGGCAAAGGTTCCAGCACTGTTAGTAAAGCCGAGGGAAGGTGAAAGCCGCAGAAGGGCAGGGCGAGACTGTATCTGCCGCGCCTAAGCGAATTTTTAGAGACTTAAACACTGGACTTAACCTTATGGACTGGGTGTATGAAAACCCACAGAGTCGATGGATCAATTCGGTACTACCAGTGAGGAAGCCCGGCTCTGACAAATTACCGGTAGACCTGTGACTACCGTGCAGTTAATGCTGAGACTGAGGCTGCGGCGGGTGTGATGCCAATTTATCATGTCATTACGGAGCACGTAGTGGTATGGCTCACTTCGGTTTGTTTGACTTTCTAAAAGGTTTTTGGTAGCTCCATTTTGGCAAAAGAGTGTCAGGAATTTCTTTCGTATATGACGGATAGTAAAGTGTATACACCTACCTGGGTGTCTCAAGAATGCAGTGATGCTGTCATCCATTTTCAGCGAACGATGGATACGTGCTTCAAAAAATTACTGTACAAGCACCTACAAGTTGGTGTAGATGATCTCCTCCGCAGACTGCTGCAGACCTACAGAAGTTCCTGTGTGCAGCTAATTGGCTGCGAAAAGATGCTGTGAAGACAATTCAGGAGTGTGTTGACGTTGCACACCGGAACAAAAAGAAGTTAAAGCGAGCTGCGGCGGCGGTGGCTGCAGTGTTTACTATTGAACTTCGAGTAGTTTTCAACAAAGTTCGCGAACTGCTAGCTATATCCGCTACTCTGCACCACCCCTGTGCCGATGGAGACATGGTGCTAGTTATGGATGCCTCTGACCAGGGTTGGGGCATTTTAGCGACTGAGGTTGAGGACTGGGACTCTACAAAGATCATTAGCGAGCAGTCTAATAGACGTTTGACTTGTCTAAGTGGTGCCGTTACTGGAGCTCAAGTGATTCGGAGCGTGTTTCTGAAGGAAGCGTTCCCTCTAGTCGCTGTTTGCGAAACGTTATCATATCTACTGATGCGACCAAGAGGATTTCGGATGTTTAGCGATCACAGGAATTTAATACATGTATTTGGGCCTGCGGTAAAAATTAAGAAGCATATCCGTGGTAAACTACTGCGACGGGCATTGAAATTGAGTGAATTTCCGTACACTACCAACCATATCGCCGGAACTGATAACGGTTGGGTTAAAATGTTGGGTCGGTGGGCTTCCTAGCCTACAGAACTTTTTCACGTGTGCCGAGTGGTTACCCATCGGGCCCAACAGCAGGAGCAAGAATCACTCCGCTCTCTAGACGACAAAAACGTTGTATGGCCGACACTTGACGCGGTGTTGCTGGCTCAGAAACGACACGCACCGCGGCTACTACCATCATGGCTGACAGAACGGCCTGTTGGACTGATAGTAAAAGCAAAACTACTGTGGATACTTACCGAAGAACATACATTGCTGCGTAGACTGACGATTCGCATTGTGGGCCTCAAGGCCATCGTGGTCGGCATACAATGATGACCCAGTTGGCCAGCGTGTTCTCGATCGGGCGGCTCCGTTTGGACGTAGAGCGCTTCCTGTCGAAGAGCCTGTTGTGTATGCACATTAATGAATCTGTCTTCATCTAGTAGATTTATACGGAAACAATGGCAACGACTTAAGAAAACTACGCTTGCTCGACAACGACTGGCATCCGCTCGCAGGGAGGCCGCTGAACTTGCACTTCATCAGGCTCTTCGGCGCCACGTCCTCCAGCATCCAGTGTCCATGCCGTAGACCATGGGGAGAAACGTACCGAAGCCAGACGCGGAATGAAGCGCTACATTTTGACTTTTATTTCTGGGCGAATCGTTTGGGGGTAACCAGTACCTGCTGGCATTGAAGGACGATGCTAGTCATTTTTGTGAATTAGTAGTCGGTGAGTCACCGACCAGTATCGTGGTCGCTGAGGCTATTCTACAATGACATTCCCGTTTAGGTGCGCCGCAACTATGGATTAGTGACCAAGGCACTCATTTCAAATGTGAAGTAGTTGACACCCTGAGAAGTAAGTTGAAGTGCGATCACGAATTTTCGGTGGCATATTGCCCGTGGATAAATAGATTTATTGAGCGGTTAAATAGGGATATTCTACAAGTTTTTCGAGTTTGATTTTGGAGTACAAACTGGATCATCGTGACAGGGAGTCACTGGTCTCTGTAGTACTGTCTAGCTTGAACCACACCTCTACTCTCGCTAGCCTACAAGTCACCTCTGGAATTATTTACGGGGCTGCCACCGCCGTCACCTTTTGGGCACGCTTTCGTACGCAAGCAACGCCAAGGTGAGCTGATCGAAGCTGGGAACTCTGATAAAACTGATCGCTCGCTGGCGCAGCTACGTGCTAGTATTCATAATATGCACAGAGATGTCAGTAATGCAAGGGAGAAGCTAAATTTATTGAACTAGAAAAAGGAACGTGGAGAGAACTTAGTGGAATTTTTGGTTGGAGATTTTGTGCTACGTTCTCGAGTGGATGGAAAACACGTTAACAAACTTCTAGTTACTTGGGTAGGGCCGTACGTGGTGACGGAGGCTCACTCGAGGCATTTTCTGGCTAGAGACTAAATGGCTGGCAAGTCGCGTGACGTGCACGCGTTACGGTTGAAGTCCTTTGCCGATAGCGACATAAAAGTAACTGGAGAATTGCTTCAGCATGTGACTAGCCACGTGTTGTGCTGGATGTGGACAAGATTAAGCAGAACCGTTGGATTGCGCAACGAAAGGACTACAAACTCTACGTTAGCTGGCGTGGCCTCGAGGATATCCAGGGTTCCTGGGAGCTATTTGCTGCTATGGCACGCGATGTGATAGTTCCAGTGAATACCTATGTTACAAATGCGGAGGATGCGCAGCTTGCCGAACATTGGGCTCGTCTCAGCCGGCCTCAAAATGGCGGCTGATAGATTACGGTCAGGACTATTTTCATGTGTTCATGATGTACTATTTGGTTCTGATTGTACGATTTCAACGGAGTCATGTTGCACCAAGTCAAGTTGAAGTTCCATGTGACGGGACATTTCGATTGGTAAAATATTGATAAGCGACATTTTCGAGTTACTTTCTACTGTGCTATTTCGTTTTCAAGATAATTTGGATTGTGGACGAACGACACATTTCCAGGAGAGCAACGTTGGCAAGTGTCATCGAAGCATAGGATGGAGCTAAGTTCACGAGGCTGAATGAGGCTTTAAAATAGGGGACTGTTAGAGGTTGGGTAGCCTCATACAGCTCGTGCAGTGGGCATCAAGGCAATATCCAGTTCGGCAGTGGCGGGGTTGCCACTGCCAACCTTCGAGTGATTAGCTGGTGGAGATACTTACTGGCCCGAGCTGGCAGCTAGCGCAGTAGAATAGAAAGAGTATCAGTTTATGTATTGCTATATACACCAGGCAAAGACGTTAAGGGAGTGCCAGCTTCCCCATTTTGGTGTTCATTGTGAGACCAACCACGCCATTTGTGCAATGACCTCAGTCAGCTGTTCGCGACGGAAACAATTTACTTATCAGTTTGAGTCGCAAACGAAATCTCGTTCCGGCTACAGAGCAGTGTATTACAGTTGTCACTGTTACTGCGAAAGGAGTTAAGCGAACTATTTTGCTGGAGCACGTGTACTTTGCGAACGTTATTGATCAAGATTTGAAATCGGTTGGTCAGTTAATATTTCTCCAGCCCCGTCAATCATAAAAATAGTAGTAAAGCGCTTGTGACAGCTACGGCTCTTGTAAATATTACGTCTCTCCTGTCTCATAATCTTCTAAATACCGAGGTACCTAATCCATGTGAGCACGTTACGAGGTTCGATATTGTGCTGCTCAACTTCTGTATTTTCTGAATCAACTGTGTACTCTTAATTAAATTAACTATAATCTACTGCAATTGAACGAAGTTTTGTCAAATTTGCCGAAGCTTGGAATCGACGAAATAAGAGCACAGTTACAATTTTGTTAAGTACAATTAAGAACTTAGTCCGGTCTGATAGTGGATTCAAGTGAGTTGAACACCGCGAGGCCTTCCATCGAAAAGATTGAGTAGAGCGCCCTGTGCAGCAAGATCATCTCAAGCGGTTGGACTTATGTTTTAGTCTTAATGACACTCTTGAGCCTCAATCTCAATTTAAGCCCTCGTTGAGGAGGTGGGTTCCCACCAGTTGGTTTTTATTCCGGTTTTAACACATTTTCACCAGAATTATTTAAATTTTTGCTCGATAAAACGTTGTAGTGAAATCAGTCTAAAATGATTAAAATCCTAGTTATATTTAATCCCTCTTGTCTGGCTTGCTGTATAATGCAAGTTAGACCCTTTTCATATCCAGCATAATGTTGGATGAGGTCATTCTAGACTTGACATTTGTAAACCAGTTTTTTTATCCTAGCACATACTTGGATCAAGTCAAACAAAATTAATTAATTCGACCAAAACTGGATTGTCTCACCATGTGCAGGTTTGGGTATAGTACAGGTGACATAGACACTTTTCCAAAAAAAATCGAAGTGGACATAGATTGAGTCATTTTTCGCAGAGCACAGAAGTAAAGGGGATGCTCGGGACAGTCGGTAAATTTCCTCCAGACTTGACGTGGGCAACGATTTGGCGCGAGCTCCGTAGAGAAGGATGGAAGGTGAAGAAGTCAACAAGGAGGACACTTGAGTCGAAGTTCTGCTACGTACGACAAGGCGGCAACCCGAGTGGTCAGTTTGGTGTGAACTACTTTCTGGGCGAGAGTGCACAGTTTGACCACTACATTAATGGTATGACCCTTACTCAACTTTACACGGACTCTGCATACGACCGACATCTAATACACATATGCAGGATACGGCAACGATGCAGCCGGTTTCTTGAGCGCATATAAAGTCTACGCCACCTGTCGACCGCCAGCAGCCCCAGCAACGACGGAAGGGGATCCTAAAAGCTTGTGAGGTCTCTTCAGAGACAGCGCATATCACTTCTAACTCCAAACGAAAGACGTAGATACTCATTTCGACTTTACCTCCCGTGTTGGGGTCAGACGGTGACAACACAGGAGATGAAAACGGCGATGCCCCAGACGATGAGAGTATCGCAAACACCCTAGGAAATACCACGACAACCTTCGCGTGATACACTGCGTCCAATACCAACAATAAGTATATAAAATACAAATTGGCTGTGAGATCGACTCTCTACATTACAAGCATTACATGTTTCAAAGCTTTTTCATTTCATGGTGTACACCATAACTAACAGGTCCTCTATTCACCTACAACAACGGTAGTACCGTGAAGAGAACAGTACAAAGGATTCAAATTTCAAATTAGCCGCCAAATTCAGTTTTATCCTTTGTAAGAGCTATTATCCTTTCGCCCAAAATGGGCATCAGTACTGCTAATTGATGGTGATGGTGCTGAGAGGGGGTTTGAGACGTCTGGCACAAAAGAGGAGACGACAGTAGTTACCGCGACCGGGGGGAGAACGTTGAAGCAGAATCCGACGGCGAGATACCGCTTACTGAAGATGTGGAGGCTGGTCCAGCACATAACAGGCAATACCTACGTCGACGACCTCATCCGGAATAGAGGTCTCCAGATTATTCGAAAAGGAAAGATAAATGCAACCTACAGACAGCCTGGCGAGCTAATCTGTTCTCTCTGTACTTCACTCGAGAATTCCGCGACTCTCGGCAGAAATGGACCAACACAATAATCAGATATAAAGGAAAACCTGAAACTACGCTCTACGAGTTTGATGCCTACATAGGCTTGGAGATCGCAATGAGTTTAATCCAGTTACAGAACTCAAGGAGCTGTGGTCTCAAAAGTTGTTTATGCGGCAACAAGACATAGCTACCCTCAAAGCCTGATAAGTATGATGTACGCTACGCAGTGGTGGGGTGGGGGAGCTTATACGCGTACTCCATGTGGGGCAACGAATCAGGGAACGAGACTCAAATTTCACCAGTCGAGAGGCATGTGGATGTATTTCCAGGCTTTCGATCAGCAATCTTCAGGACACTTGGCAGAGATGAGATCCCAATGAAGCAAAAACAAAAGGACCCCAGTGTTTTATGAGTGGCCATTGGCGACCCGGATCGTCCGTTTAGCGTCGTCTGCGACGCCTCCGATTTTGCAATCGCTTGTGCTTTACTACAAGCAGACGCCGAAGGGCGTGAACGCGTTATTGCGTTTGAGTCTCACCAGCTTTAAGCTGCTAAGAAGAACTATCCAGTTCATGACGAAGAGCTGCTTGCTATGAAGTATGCTCTAGTCAAATGTAGAGTACATCTACTCGGCTCTAAGCCCTTTGTAATCTATACAGATCATGCGTCTTTACGCACTGCGACTCAGTCGCCTCACCTCTCACAGAGAATGGCAATATTTCTTTCATTACTTCGAGGTGAAGTATAAGCCGGGACAGCTAAACGTAGTGGCCGATGCGCTATCGCGCAGGCCGGACTACGAGTTGACTCATGTCACTACAGTGACGTCGTCGGTCCCCGACCTTAGACGTAGGGCATATGCCCAAGACGACACATGTGTAGCTCTGCTACGCGCTCTTGGGAGCGAAGAGTTTAAGGACTCTGACAAGGAATTGTCACCGCGCTTACGCGCGAGGCTGCAGCGTTATACGCTTGATCATGGCCTGCTGTACTACAGCACTGACCCTGAGGACACTCCTCGGGTCGTCCCTCATGATGAGGACCTTAAGTATCGCATCCTCTATGAGGTGCATGATATGGACATCTTGGTCGTGAGAAGACCTATGGCTCGGTGGGCAAGATGTACTGGTGACCCAAGATGTACAAGTGGGTAAGCACCTATGTGCGTACATGCGAGGCATGCCAACGGACCAAGTCCGCGCCGCATGCGGCTTCGCCGTTGGCGAGTTTGCCAGTCCCTTCGGGAAGTTGGCAGTCCATCAGTATGGACTTTGTGTTTGGCCTTCCTAAGGATAAGGCGGGCAACACGGGTGTCGTGGTCTTTGTTGACCGACTGAGCAAGACGGATCATCTTTCGGCTGTGCCGGACACCGTTGGCGGTGAGGATACAGCTAAGCTGTTCTTAGACAGAGTCTTTCGCCAACATGGCTTGCCTGAGGCAATTGTCTCTGATAGAGACCCTCGCTTTACAGCGAAGTTCTGGACGTTCTTGTTCAGGGTGCTTGGCACCAAGTTGGACATGTCCACGGCGGATCATCCGCAGACCGATGGTCAAACTGAACGCGTGAATCGCGTTGTGGAGGATACCCTCCGAAGCGTCTGCGCTGGAGCGCCGCGACGCTGGAGCGAGATGCTCCCCCTTGTTGAGTTCGCAATGAACAATACGGTGCATGCCTCGACAGGCTTCGCCCCGTTCTATGTGAACGGCTTGGTCGACCCTCGCGTCCCTCTAACGCCGCCACGGTGTGGCTCTGGGCTTGATGGGGGAGGGTTAGCCGATCGGCTTGCTGATGTCAGCCCAGTTGCGATTCGCAAGCAAGTCGATGACTTTGTCTCTCTGAGACTGAGCGTCATGCGCCAAGTGCGCGACGCGATGGAAGAAAGCCAGGATTTCCAAAAGGAGTATGCAGATGCCAAAGGCAGAAACAATATGGAACGGTTTGAGATTGGAGATCTCGTTTTATTAAACGCTAAAAACCTTCCTACACATGCAGTGTCTGCGGTCTTTAAGACCAAGTTGAGACCTAGGTTCATTGGACCGTTCAAGGTCGTGGCCAAGAAGGGCCTGGCGTACACGCTCAATATTCCGAAGAAGATGCGTACGCACCCGGTATTTTACGTGGGCTTGCTTAAGCCATACCGGGAACCCGCTCGGGTGAGCTCTGAGGCGCTAGCGCCGGGTTGGACAAGGGCTGCGAAGCAGCGAGAGGCTGCGAGGCAGCAGGAGGCTGCGAGACAGCAGGGTGCTGAGCCCCAGCACCAGAGTCCGAGTGCGCAAGATACTGCGGGGCAGCAGGAAGCTGCAGAGCAGCAGGGTGCGGAGGCACAGGAAGCTGCAAGGCAGCAGGCGGTAGGGCCATCGGAGGTGGCGTTGCCACGGGCCGAGAGCCGTATGGCTGCATCCGAAACAACAGGTCGAGCTGACCTTGCAGCTGAGCGACCTGACGCTCAAGGTCAACGACCCGCTGCTGCATCGCCTGAGGCGACTCAAGCCAGTCAAGGCGGCGCTCGACATCCTCGAGGCCATTCGCTAAGCGATGTGAGGAGCGGTCAACGTCGGCGACGTAGTCGTTCACCGAACGGACACGAGTCTGCAAGTGGAGTAGCTCGTCCCTACTCGCAGCGCGAGAGTCCATCGCCCGCTCGGCCTCCTCCTGCTCTGCTCGATGAGCATGGTGATCTCCACTATCACGTGGAGCGCCTGATGGCGCGGCGCAGGCGCCAGGGTCAAAACTGGTATCTGGTGAAATGGCGAGGTTACCCTCATTCCCAGAACTCGTGGGAGTTCGAGGTGCCATTGCGGCAGGATTGCCCTGACGTCGTTAACGCTTATGATCAACGTCACCCGGTGGTGGACCGCCCGAAGGGCGTGTGACGGAGTCGCCGGGCGCAACGCGCTTCCCACCACTAGAGTGGGGCGACGACAGGTCGATAGCCGAGCTCAGGCTTTGACCAGTGGCTGTAACAGCCGACCCATGGCTATGAGTAGGACTGCTCACAGCAGGAGCAGGAGGTCGGGGTGCCTCGTAGCGTGAGGGACGTTGTCCCGGTGTACACTGTTTGGCTTGACGCTTCGCGAAGTCGAAGCGCAAGCGCCGCTCTAACCGGATATCTGTTTCTGAGAAACTTGCTCGGAGAGCATCGTAGGAGTGGAGCCGTCGAGATAGATCCACCCATTTTTAAAACTGCGCTTCATAAGCGGCCATAGTTTCCCCCTCTGAGAGGCCCACCGGCACAGTTCGCATGGCCGGCACGACCTCGCCGTGGAGCTGCTGACGCAGGCGCTCCCGGTACTCCGAAGGAGTTGTGACTTGTGGAGGCAAGAAGCGCTCGCGGAGCGATTGTCGCTGGACAACTTCGTCCGTCGTTCCGGGCCCGGGTCCACGCGTATACGTGTCCAGGGGCTGCAAGGCAGCGCGTCGAACGACCTCTGCAGGAGAGAGACGGTCATAACCGTAGTCGCGACGCGACGTGCCCACAATGGGGCGGGCTACAGGTCTGTTAGACTGTGTGCGAGATGCAGCCTCAAGCTGCCGGCTTTGAGCCCCGGCCAGGTCGTTGGAGGCCACACCTGGCTCAGGGAACTCGTCCTCGTACCTCGAGGAGAGAGGAGGCGCATTGCGCAGGGCGTTCGCCAAACCATCACTGTTCGGGAACGGATTAAACGTCCGCAGCTCGCGAGAGCGCGGCGCCGAGCTTGAAGGCCTCGGAGAGACAGCCTCCAGGCGCGCAGGAGCCCCCTCGCCATCGTCAGGGACGATCTCGCCCTGCTCGAGCTCGTCGAGCCAGACGCCTTGACGTGTGCGCGGTGTTAGTGGTTCAGGAGAGCTCGGAGCGTCGCTCCCACCTGGATGTTGGCTGGCGGAGCCGAAGCCATGGCGTCGTCGATGCTCATTGTGGTACTGCTCTACACTGAGCCGCTGCGGAGCAGTCTCCCTGTCGGAGTGATGGCCTGTGGCCTGTGGCGATAGTGGGCTGTCGCGCCCCGACATGCGGCCACTAGATGATGGCGAAGGGGGGTCAGATGGCCGTGGCGAATGGCAGAGCATTCCAAATGCAGCTTCGATAATGCGCTCTGGGAGCCGAAGTTCTTTGAACTTGTGATGAGGTAAAGTGACCTCTAACGTCTTGAGAAGACAAGACCTCACTGAGAAAGTGTCGTGGACACGGTTGTCCACATCTTGGTGGGGGTGGTGTAACGGGGTTACACGGGTTTACACCTGGTGTGTTCCACACATGGATACACTTTGTGTAAGGTACATATTTGATGTACGGACACTCGAGGGAGTGTGTGTGGCTGAGAGCCACACGTTATGCATTTGAAGTAGGATTACACTTAGTTTTACTATGTTAGATAGTTAAACACATACATTTGCCCCCTAGGCGGGGTGCCGCAATAAAAGATAAATAAACAGTTTGGATTTAGAACACAAAGTGAAAAGTCCTTTTATTAAGGTCGTAGTTAGTAGGTGCCTTTGGTAATAAAGGTCTATTAACCCTTAATAAGGTGTGTGTTAATCCTTAACTCGTTGAGTTAACCGTCTTCCTCTGACGCTAAGCTACGGCAGCCCCGCTGCACCGATGATCTCGTCGCCGTACTGGTCCCATCCACAGGGTGCGCTGCCGCAGAGACTGCAGCGGTCCTTCCACAATTACCGTCATAGGAAACTTGAACTTGCAGCTTGAGGGGAAGTAAGGTGGTGAAAAAGAGAGAATTCGCGTAGGCAAATACTTCTCTCTCATATTTTTACGTTTGAATTAGACTCCATTTACTCGCCGGGTTCCTGGACGGATTGGGGTAACGTTATCACGGGGGAGCGACGGAGCTTTTTCAGCGGCCAGGTGTGAGCGGCGCTAGTCCCTTGCAGGACTGTAAGGGTGTATCTTGAGACGGTGCGGTGGGTTGATAGGAGCTGAGATCGCGGCCTCGTTGCAAGCTTCGGTAGTTTCGACATGGCCCAAGAAGATGGTATGAACGCGGTACAAGCCCAAGACGTGGGACTCCTGATCAGGGATCTACTCGGCAAGACGACAAACAAGGGCAAGGGGGGGCAAGGATCTGCCAGACGGTGATAAGGGTCGGAGAAGGAGAGCGGCACAGCAAACGCCATCTCGCCAAGGGTCCTAAGGGGGTGCAAGGAGAGCCATACATTCCTGACGTTTGCGGAAAAGGTATACTGGTACAAGGTATTGGGTACAAGGTACCATATGGTACAATGTACCCAATCTGCCCAGTGGCCCTGCTTCTCGATGCCTGTGACTAGCCAAGACTAGCTAGGGATAATTTGGCTACGCAAACACGCAACACATCACACTACATTATTAGCCGAGCAAAAGGTCCTGCCCGGACCTTTAAATTAACTCTGGTAGTGAAAGGGGCAACGCTTTCACTTTAACCCTCTAACCCTTCATTAATCATGCTATTTTGGCCAATGAGATAATAACCAGCTCGGTCAACATTCGTACGACATACACTTCGACGTTTTCTAGAGAGACAAGATAGCGCATTGGATATTGCTCGCGTTGCCACTAATGCGCTCGAAACGCAACGGGAGGTCCAATTCAAAACTTTTTCAGCATCCAACTCCCGATTGTATTCGGCCGTAGTAGCTACTACTCCGGGTCATTCTTAATTAATCCCTGCTACTAATGTATAATACCGATTAGAACACCGCGCTGTATATTAATACAACGCGGTAAACCCGAGGTGCGCGTTTTATTCGACAGCATGGCTATAATGATATATCAATGATCATGATTGTTACCTTTTTCGACAGTGCTGACAGTTCAGATGGTTAAGAACCCTGGACTTATTGAGGGTCCAATAGGGAGCATGGCTGTCGCGGGTTCGAGTCCCTCGAATGATTAATTCTCCGCACTGCAAATGGTAAGTTTTCACTTCGAAGTTTCCGTTCATTGCAAGCTGTTGTGACTAACATATATTTTGCTACCTAGTCCTCAATAGCAATGACATTGAGAGTCTCCATGACGGTAGTCATATCCGACCCGCTATCCGATTCGCTGCCTTCCGCCTCACGTGCACCCCATGTAGCCCTGAACTTTGCCCCGTACACATCGTGCTTACTGGCTAGAGTTGGCGCCGAATCCACTCGCTCTCACGCTTTTCTCGACAACCTCAAGCGGTATCTCTTTCAAAGTGCGCGAAATCGACGACGTCACCAGCGTTGCGTCAGGAACCCTGGGGTTACCTGCCTTCGTATATGACACCTTATCCCAGCGTTTCCACTGCTCAATAAGCTTGTCCATCGAGTCCTTAAAGGACTTGTATATCCCTATGTCGCCAGCCTGTAGACGGCGTTAGCCCGCCTGGGATGACTGCCTTCTTGAAGGCGCGGTCTTGGCAGTGCTGCTTCATTTTCTTGCCAATATGGGCTCTCATAGCATCCCACACAATGTACTGGCCAGGTGCCTGGGCTACAGCGGGATAGTGCCAGTCTAGACAGTTGAGCAGCAGGTCTTGATCGACCCACGCGCGAGGTTGACACGCAAAGTAACAACCCCCTAAGCGCTCGATTGATCCACGCTCCTTTCGCTTCCAAATCAAGCATGGTAGAAGCTTTTGCCGGAAGCTGTAACAGCTAGCATCACAGTGATGCGCATGGAAGCGAATCCAGTCGAGCGATCGACAACATGTCTGCTTCCAACTTCGTCAACCGTGTCCGTTCTTGCGTCCTCAAAGTACACCCCTGTCTCGTCCACGAGCAGCGTGCGGTCCAGGTCGTTGTACGCTTATGCAATAGCAGGATGTTATAACAGTTCCTGCTGTTAGGTTGTTGCGCGCCATACCCATTGGTCAGAAGCCACGAAGCGAATAGGCTCATCATTATGCTCTTCCTCCGTCCTGCTGGACTGGAATAGCGTGAGACCCGCCAAAGCAATCCAAGAACGAGAGACCTTCTCCTTGCGTATGCGCTTTTCATACACCAAGTCCACAAACTGGTCCCACCATCGATCGTAATCCAGTCGATCACTTCCTTCATAAGGCTGATTTTGACACTCTTGCGTCTTGCTGGCATGGAAAGTTGAAGAGTGAAAAGTAGAAACCAGGACGCGTGACACCGAGGATGTTTACCAGCCAGTGAATTTGAATTAGCAAACAAAACGTAAGCTGGAGATGCCCATAAAATTCACGTTAGAACTTACCACTGGAGGGCATCTCCAGCGGTAAGTTCTAACTTGAGTTTTATAGGGGAAAAGAAGGGGCTTTAAGACGTCGGCTTTACATAAGACTTCGCATTTCACCACCTACTTAGAGCATCTCCACCGGTAGTGCAAAATACGCAGAAATGCACCAAATTTCTTAAAGTGCAAAAACAGGATCCCCACCGGTGAAGTGATAGTGCTTCAAAAGTAGTCGTGAAGTAAGATGGGTAAAGGGAATGTGCACTACAGAAAGTTGGTAGGGATTACAGTCCCTCTATTCACTAGCAGTCTATTCAAAGTACAAAACAAACGAGGACCACTCGCCACGCCGCCCTTGATTCCCGTGCACCCCCTACGCCAGCTTGAAGCGCCATGCCATGCCGAACGCTTCCGGATGGACTCAAGATGAGGACGCATACCTCAGCAACGCGTATACTAGTACCTCTGACGACGGAACGACGAGCACGGATCAGTCGTCTCATTCGTTTTGCTACATTTACGCAGCTGGCTGGTCCAGGGGCTATAGCTCGCAATGCTGGTGCTCATCAGACCGTTGGTCTGGACTCATCCGCAATGACGTTGCTTTATTTGCCTCTCTTATTGCTACTGTACGCAGACATATTAAATAAGTGCACTCAGTGTAGACTAGTTGCTTTTTGTTTTGGTATATTGCACACAGGTTGAGGGCGTAAAACACAGTGGTTGGACAGACGTAGAGGTCTACAATGCAGCATCGAGCGTTTTTTAGCTAAGAGAGAGCAACAAAACCAAAACGAACTGCCAGAATTTGAGCGAAGTCTCAGTGAAGGAAGAGCCAAAACAAAGAGAAAGCCCTGTGTAAAGCAAGAAGACTTCCGCCTTTAACACTGCTTTGAAGTGTTGAGCAAAAGTGTGCACTACAGAGTGCACTAGCAGTAAGGGCTGTCGAGCTAGTAAGGGCTGTCGAGCTCATCGTACTAAACACATTAGGATCAATGGGCAATACATTTTTAAATATAGAATTAGGATGCAATTTTTGATGCACTAGGGATAACTGTGAAAGTGCACAATATTCTATGCAAAATACATAAAACGACCGTATTCACTACGTCCTATCACTTTTGTAATTTGCACTACCGGTGGAGATGCTCTTACAACGGCAAGTTTTATCACGGGTCATACGCAAAGCGTTTCGACCAATCAGTAACGATCGATCGTTGAGAGAAGCATGGAAGGTCTCCCCGTGTGCCACGGCCTACTGGATGCTGCCACTGGAAGCGACTGACGACGAGTTCTACCGGCTCGCGTATCTGCTCCCAGCCAAGAAGAGAGCAAAGCAGAAGCATGGAGGTTCCGGTGAGGGGAAGCATGCGGACAGGGCGCGGGGTCGGGAGCGGTGGGGAGCGAAATTGGAAGCCGATTATTTGGCGGACAAACCCACCTACAACGCCGGTAAGTTCATAGCACTCTTGTGGAGCTCTCATCTGTCTGACATGTTGTATTATCTATTGCAGATGAGTTTAGAAGGCGCTTCCGTATGCGCAAAAGTCTTTTTGAGACTATCGTTGCTGCCCTTGTTGCCGACGATAGCTGCAATTACTTCCAGCAGAAGCTGGATGCTACGGGATTGCCTGGTTTCCTACCAGAACAAAAAGTGACGTGTGCGCTACGAATGCTAGCTTATGGAGCATGTGCTGACCAGTTAGATGAACTGATTTGCATGGCCGAATCGACTGTGTTGGAGACAATGAAAGTATTTTGCAGCAGCATCAGACGATTGTTTGGGCCGGAGTATTTACGTAAGCCGACACAGCACGACCTGGAGACATTTTTAGACATTTTGTGCCACCGCTAGATGTCAGCTGGCTTGTCCATTTTGGCGTGTCCTTCAAAGTCTCCCACGCGCTCAAAACCTCGAACTCCTTTTTGTGGTGATCAGCGTAAACCTCCATTGTGCTCTTCACGTATTTGTCTTCGTTCCAACCCGAGCGCTCTCTGCTCTTCAACTTCGAGTACAGACCAGAAAACTTAGTCATCTCAGGCAGCAATTTCTTCCATCTGACCACGATGGCGCTCTCAGAACGAGAGTCTGCTTTCGCTGGCTTGTGTCCCAACCAATGCGTGTAAATTCTGCTGTAAAAGGTGTATTTCTTCTGACTCGCGCCTCGCACTGGGCCCAGGGACGTCGCCAACCAAGACCTGCACAGCTGTACGGCAGCGTCACTCCATTCAGCTCCCTTCCCCATGAGATCTTTGTACTGGTTGTGTTGGAATCTTCGCGCTCTTTTTGAAGTGTGTGAACCACACAATCCTATAGAACTGAAGTCTTAATTTGAGACCTTGAGGAAGACTTTTGGGACCTGGTGAAGTTAAGACTCTCGTTAGGACCTGCCGCTGTGGACATAAGACTCGAGCTAAGTCTCAACTGCGCTACATTTGTCATAAAACTGCCTTTAAGACCTGCCGCTGGAGAAAACATCGCTATTAAAGGGTGTTCTAATTCTATTCAACGCCCTTTCAGAGCGCGTATTATTTATTGTGCCTTTCCGAACTTTTGGCCAATCTGACCTGAAAAGGTATGTCCTTAGAAGGAGGGGTTGGGGCTATAGGTAGGATTTGCTGTTCTTGCAGTGACGATTTATGCCGACAACCATAGAAAAAACAAATTTATATCCAATTAACAACGGTTATTTATGCGGCACCACCCAATCAACGTTGGTCCTGAGGTCTTACGGAAGGGGTCCGATTTGGTCTAGAGACCACCATTTAAAGGAATAAGGTCCGAATGGCCAAAAATTTCCGGCCATTCAGACTTACGTAAGGCCACTAGCACTACCCGAACATCAGTGGGTTGTTCAAGCGGTCAGTGGGTTATTCATATGGCCTGGTATCATTTTAAACTACCGAAATGACTGTTGTTGCTGTAGTTTTAAAAATTTCAGCAACATCTGAGCAAACACCCAATACTACAAGTCTGAATTGCTATTGTGATATTTAGCGACTAGGCATTCGACACTCTAAACTCTTTCCGCAATTCATCGACTGCCCCAGACCTCTACCTTCTCCGCCATTTGTGCACAGGATATCAGATACTAGTAGTGGAGAACGTGGAGGTCCGGGGTATTATACACTACACTACTGCAGTCGCGGCGTACATATTTGTACGCCACACAAAACTAGTGCCCTTTTTTCGCGGGTTAGGGTAATTTTTAGCGGGGAGCAGCTGGTCTTTTAGGAGACCTTTTGAAGGACCACTCCTCCTACGTAGGACCCTAAAACGGAGGGCATTTTGGCAGAAAGGCACAATATATTCGAATGGGGTGTTTTATTCGGTATTACTTCAAGTATACGTTAGGTCGAAAAACTACCGATATTAATGTACCGGTATTGCCTAATACAGGAGTAGTTACTGCATTGGTTAAAATGCCCACGGCAATTTACAAGCAACAGCGAGGAAGAAAGTAAACAACACAGTCAATCTAATCTGCATGTATACATGTATAAATACATGTACTTGGAATAAATAACTTTAGAACGTTTACTATAGTATCAGTATCGTCCAGTCCGTCGAAATTGCCACTGAAAACACGACGCCTAGATACCATGGTCCACAGTGTGCGCTTAAGCTTTTCGATGTATACGCAAACTGTTGTTTGCTTCAAGGTCAACCTGTTGAAGCTGCCCAGCATTCGTTTACATTCTGGGGATGACAGCGAGACAGAAATCTGGTAGTTGCGCTTGTCGTGCGAGGGATAGTTAGTCGACAGAGGACCGCGAAAGGCAAGAATTGCACTGGAGTCGGCTGCCGATCACTATTTCGATGCTTGCCGCGGGTCATGGATCTGGTTTCTTTTTCGCGGCGGTCGTGCATGGAAGTTCCGTGATTTGAAGTCGGATGTCCGCAACTGCACCAAGACGAAGAGCCTCTTTATAGTTATAATTTTACCATATAACGTTAAGTAAAGGTATATTGGCATCAATCAAATCATTCCGTAGTTCTGATACCTTCCATCAACAATAATTGTATTATTAATGGGACCGACTAGCGAAAAAACGGTCGGACAGTACCGGCTATTCCATTCAACTTTACGTGTCCTTGTCTGCTCCACAGTCGATGCCACGGGGACCCTGCCGACCGCAACGCGGCCGAAATCCTTTGGCTCTGCCGTGCCGGTCCAGTCGTCCGAGGTCAGTCAGTCGTCCATCTTGTCCTCCACTTTCGAATCTCGAAGGACGAGCAACAGGTATCGGAGACCTTCCGATTGACAGTCACTTGCTATGACAAAGCGCTTCGCCAATCCATTCCAGCCCTTGAACCTCAATGGCACAGCAGCCGACGAACTGGAGCGACTGGCACGCATGTTCGTACAGGACCACATCGATCTGTACGAACAGTTCCTGAACGAAGAAAACAGTCGCGTTGATCCCCACCGCTGGAAGTTCGTTAGCGAACAAGGTGCTTGTCGTGCGTACGGAGAACGGAGAGGCAGCATCGACGACAATTCCAGCTCCAGTGGAGATGACGTGCCTATACATTCTGATACGCCCAACTCGGAGCTACCTACCATCCTCGTAACGGGTACGGTGTTAGGCGATCTAGAAGACGCTATCTACGGGTACATCTGCCCTACGCTGGATCAGATGCGAGTGAAGACGTCGTACGTCAACGATCAGCTTATCGGAGCCCACGTCCTAGCCACCATCGTGTCTCCAACACCGGAAGATCCGTTCCGAGCAGTCACAATTAAATGGATGGAAAAGGGTCAGCGTATGCACGTTCGCGCTGTGCTCAAGAACCGGGATTTCGTCTATATGGAGTCCACAGGTGTCGACTACCTGCGCAATGGCGAGCGCATCGGCTATCAGCTTATTCATTCCGTCCAGTTCCCTGAGACTCCGCAACTGGATCGTTATATCCGCGGAAATATGTCCATGTGCGCTTGTTACCGTCAAAAAGACCCATACTCAACCGAAGTGTTCATCAAGGGATATCTCAACCCAGCGGGGGGTCTCATGCGCTCCATTGTGCTGCATTCGGCCGCTGCAGCGTTATTATCCGTGTCTAAGAATGTCTACTGTGCGCAGATGAAGAAGCTCGTGTGGACGATCAGGAATCGACGACTAACAATCGCTGGCGGGTCAGCAACAGAGATAGCTAAGGCGTCCGACCGGTGCGTCACTTGTAAGGAACCTCCGAAGCAGACACTCAACCTTTTGGGAGGGAAGAAACGTAAACGGACGTGTAAAATCTGCTTTCGATACGTGTGCAAGTCGTGTCGTGAAGCGCGTAAGCTCTGTTTCATGCTGCCGGACCATCGACTGGTGGAACAGGAAGTCTACTTCTGCCGGCCGTGTCTGAACGACGCGCTCGCGTCCAAAGCGCAAGCAATCGCGCGGGACGAGGTCATAACGCGTGGTGAAGTGTACGAATGGAGCAATACGTACGGTAGCTCATCTGGCAATGAGCCTGTGCCGCTGGACGAACTTAATGATCATTAAGTTGAACCTTTGAACTGGAGAAAAGCTGATAGTAAAGTACGTATGAAGTGATGGGAGATAATGGTAATGGACATCACTGGCAAAAGCTTGAACAGAGACTGTATCATGTTCAAAGGATCATCGCTTAACTGTTAACACGTCTCCGTTTGAAGCAGGCCTTGTCTGCACAGGAAGGATATGGCTACATGCTGTTCAATGTGCAAATCAAAGCGGACTTGAAAGCTAAAATTGCCTGCGAGGTCAAGTCTGTACATGTACATGTACATGTATTTCCATCAACGATTGTTCTGTGACCAGCGCACCTGGGTCTGTTTCAAGCGTCGACACCTTCGACGGCTCCGTTTGCATCCGATCCCCGGCTACACACATCGCATCCAACACTCGCAACTTGTGCTTCTAACGTTTACCGGTATCTCCGCGACGATTGCGTAACGTTATCTGGGGTTTTACGAAGCGATAGCGATGAGATAACGATATGTGTTTTGATTGGTTAAAATAAATTCTCCATCCGGATTGGCTGATGACAAGGCCTCGAATTACATGACGTAGACTCCACGTACATGTACATGTGCGAATGCTAAGCAGTCATGAACCAACTGGCCTATGTTGCTCGGTGGCACATAAGTGCATCCAAAGTCACGGCGACAACTTCTACTGACGGGCATCCGTATACTATTCTCGGATCCGAGGCTAGGCAGTCTCTACGTTGCGGGTACATGTACTAGTCTAGGCTGGCTGCTAGGGACTGTATCATGATTTTTCTTCCTTGTCCGGCTTATTCGTTCTTTTGCAGACTTCCCCTCCTACAGAATCACTCGTCTTCAACCAAGACAGCTCCAAATACTTCGTAAGAAGGCTGCAATCACTCCCATCGGCGGCATTCTGGCCAATGTCGGTGTCAGAGTCGACGTTCTGGTGAACGTAAGTCCAGCAATCCAGCTAGCGAGCACCTCCCTCTCTGAACCTGACGCAACCAGCACCATCAGAGTTCTGTGTTAGGTCTCTTCGCCATCTTTTCTGCTGGAAAAACTATCAAGCTCAATAACTCCCAGCAGCTCCTCCTCCACCTCGATCACTTCCGACCCATGCGATGGCGAGTTTTACCTAACATATTATGGGCACTGACGGTAATTATTTCTTTTCTAACAGCCAAGCTCCCTTTGTCGGCTTTTACCGTTGATCATCCGGTAGTGCCTAGCTAGGATTCGGGATTCAAAGCTATCGGATATCTAGCACATATTCATTAGTGTTCTTGGCGCAGGCGTATACAAGGTGGGGTAGAATAGAGAATATTTATTCGGCTGGTAAACTGGCAATTCGCCTGCGATATCTCTGCGATTGCAGCTAAGGTAATGCTTCTAAAGTTTATGGAGTACATGTAACCAGTAAATACAAAATCACCAGAGAATGAAGTGCTTCGAAATAGAATTATTGTTACTGCGTAGATTTCACTTCGCTTTCGTTCATGTAACGATATACCGAGATGTTACCTGCCTTCCTCGTCACTGATATCACTTTGCTCACTGGGAACGATGTCATCGTTCTCTTCGTAGTTTTCGCTGACAAACAGAGTATCACGAATAATATCGGGCGCTAACGAGCAGCGTCTCGTGGTGACTACATTTCCGCTTTTTGAAAATGCACGTTCGGACGGTACAGAAGTTGCTATACACCCGAGCCACTTCCTAGCCAAAGCACCTACGAACGGGTATTTATTTCGTCGTTTCGCCCACCAGTCCAATACATCAGTAGTAACGGGAGTTCCATGTGCATCTCTTAAATATTGCCGGACTTGAGACTCGCACTCATCTTTCAGCATATCATCGGCAACACTTATCGGTTCTTCCACATACTCGTCCATCCCACCACTAAATACGTCTGTCAGCCAAGCTACATTTTGCCTCGATGTACCGGACTGGGGCGCTAAATATTTTTCTACCTGCGCAGCCTCATTGTCACTGGATTTGTTTGCATTAATCTCTTTTGCCATCTCAAAAACGGCTGCTTTGAGTCGAGATATAGCAACTGTAGATTCGCCATGACTTAAGTGTTTCAGCTCGGCTGATCTTGGGTCCAACGCCGAAATCCACAATAGTTCCGGTGGTAAGTTGTCTTTAAACCGCTTGGAAAAGAGCTCAACGTACGTTTGTCTGATTGAATGCATCAATGTCTCCACTCGAGGACCAAATTCTTCGTTGGCAACTGATCGAATGATCGGATCAAAAATTTTGGTGTTGTTTAGCTTCCTCTCGATTGACCGAAGTACTGGAACGGCAATTACCAATGTAGGGTACTTCTGTCCTCCCAAACCATCGGTAGCTTTGGCGAAAGGCTCAAGCAAGGCGACTAAGCACCGAATCGTAAGCCAATCTTCAACCGTAGGCTGTGCGGAAGTGGGGTAGGAAAATTCACCAGTTCTAGCCGCGAGATCAAAAAAAGCAGCTAATGAACTGCGTAACTCCAACATACGCAAGAGCATGGCGTATGTGCTATTCCAACGAGTAGCACAGTCAGTCTTAGGAAGAAGATCTTTACTTTGAAGACTTTTCAGGCAGTCGGATCCTTTTACCGAACGACTGAAGAACACTGCAAGCTTGCGAAACTTTTCAACAACTCCACGTAATTTATCCAAATCTGACCGAGAAGATTCACAAGACTCAGCGATAAACCTGTCCACTTCTTCGCAAGCTTCCTGTTCGAGCGCATCTTCGAATTCACCATCCGTCTTTGCTGCCGCCAGCATCTCGTTGGATGTTTTGCCCAATTTTTTCTTGACAATACCAGAGCCAACTATTAAGTGCAAGCAATGAGCTAAACATGACATCGAGTCAAGGCGGAGCAAGTCACAGGCTTTAACACCATTTGATGCGCCGTCGCGCAAAAATTTGACACACTTACTAACCGGTAGACCCCATTCCAGCATGCTTTCCTCCAATGAATCTGCAATGTGGTAAGCATCGTGCTTTCCCGGTAGCGGCTTCACTTCGAGTATCCAACTGTGCATGTTGAACAATGTGTCCAAATAGTGAAGTGTAAGGCATATAAATGCGAGCTTGCTTCTGGATGTCCAAATATCACTTGACGCAGAGTAATAATCGCATTCAGCAGCGACTTTTTCTTTTAAAGTTTCGCGGAGTTCAGCGGCTATTACTTCAACGCGTTCGCGGGTCTTCCATGGCTTAATGATCTTAACCCGGCGGCACACTGAGTTGAGGTATCGTGAGTACTTGCGAAAGTATTTGTCGCTAGTAATCGAAAACGGACGCATTGACTTAGCTACCCAGATCGAGGCTAGATCATCAGCCCTTGATTGCTCCTCCACTGTTGCTGCTTCTTGGTAGCCAGACACGGTAGACAACTTGGTCGGGTTTGTGTGCACCAAAATCTGGGTGTTGTTCCTCCGACGAGATTCTTCTTCTTCTGTTGCTTGTTTGAGCTCCTTGGGATGGCGTGTCTTCATGTGTTTGGTTACATGCGCTGTATTGGACTTTTCAAACGCAATCTCAACCCCGCATTTATTGCAAAAGGCGCACCTGGCGTGTTCAGAGCGCAAGTCGTCCATATGTACGTGACTATACTCGTCCTTGCAAACAAGCTGAATGAAACGCCAGTGTTGTGGCTTACGCATTTTGTGCATGTTGAACAAGATTCGTCGTGGGCTGGATAGCGCCGACACTGTATGAGAGGACACATTTCTGCCACCACATTGCACACTACTCGGTGTCCTGCTGCGGCGTGTTGATCGTGAGCTGTTTGGTGATTTGTGGCTGCGTCCACGCTGAGAACTACTGGGAGTCTTGCCACTGTGACCACGGCTGGAATTGATTGGTGTTTGATGTGAGTGTGGGCGCTGAACACTGTTCACACCACATTGACGCGTAGCACTGGCGGGAGACTTACCAACACGCTTGCGGCGAGCACTAGGCGTAGTTTCAACATTGCGATTGCGCAAATTTGATCCGCGCTGCGGCGTACTTGTTCGTTTGGCTGGGGTATTTGCTGGTGAGGTAGCTTCACATACTTCTTGACCATTAGGACCCACAAACAGGCGTTTGTAGGGCCCTACATGACCGCGAGAATCGGGACGCTTGAGTGTCGAACGTCTAGTAGCTTCTTCATCACGGCAAGAACTATTCCCGGAGGTTATTTCAGCAGCTATGTCGTGATCGTGACTTGTTAAAGTTCCGGAACAGATACCAGCCTGCCGAGCGTCCGTATCGTCGGCGTCATCAAACGTAAGACGGGTACGAATTGGCGGGCTACTTGATTGTAACTCGTTTACTGATCGGCTGGGCGGTTGACCGCGCAACGCAAACATGTGTGCTACTGGCCCCAGTGCGCTATGATCATCCTGAGGTCGATGGTCATCGGCTCCGGAAGGCATTCCCTGAGACCACATCGTTGAAATCGGGGGCAGCAATGGATCCATGGCTGTTTTAGAACTCGAATGGCGGATCTTTTGTGCGGTCGGAAGAGTTGACTCGACAAATCTGATCGGCGGGATCGTAGAGGCGCTGATAACGGTATCTTTGCGAAGTCTTTTAACGATACCGGTAAAATTTTAACGTTAACTATAGCGATACCAGGTAACGTTGAAAGCCCTACTCGCAACCATGCGCATTCGACGGTCACAGTTCGCTGGCTGACTCCGTGATCAATAATCAGCAAACCGATGTCGTCGACATTGTCGAAGCTTATAAAGGTACATGTACTGTACCGCAAATACAACAAGGTGCCGCAGTGTGCGCCGCCGTCGCCATACGAGCGGGTGATTCATGATCCACAGCATAGCACTGTACGCTCACCAGTAGAAAGTCTCTACTAACGTTAGAGACCACTGCGGTCTCCATCTCGACGGCACGTGGTACTAGTGACGCACGCCGGGTTTTTAATGAAGAAGAGCCTGTACATGTAGTTGTGTCTGCTAGAGTTCAATCTCCCTTGGCTCGCAATCCGGTCTCATTCTCTGAATTGCTTGGACAAGTGAAGGCTATGAAGTTCCCCCTTCCGTCCGACGTCATGCCAAGGCTGGAGCTTCCGTTCCACGACCAACAACGCATCGAGCACTTGGCGTCGGTCTTCGTGAACGAGACCGTGGATCAGTATATGGAGCATCTACAAGCCTCACGCATTCATCACAGCCCTCGGGTCTGCAAGAAGCGATGGAAACAGATCAAGAAGCGCGGGAATATGACGGTCTATCAAGACCGGAATGCAGATGAGAGTATACGCCAGAAGTTGAGCTTCCGGACGTTATTAGAGACGCCCGGAGCCTTAGCTAAGACACACGTAGTAATGGGATTGGGGTACTGTGAAGGGCTCATGGAGGACGCAGTGTACGGCTCCGTAGCCCCCACTGAAGAGCTCATGATGATTAAAACCGCCTACTCGCAGGACGGTGTCGTGGATTGCAGGATATTAGCGACAATCCTTGCCCCAACGGTGAGCGACCCCTTGCGCGAGATCCAGATCAAATGGTGCGTCAACGGATCAGCCCCTATGCTCGTATCTGGTGTGGTTCGCAAGCGAGACTTCGTCTACGTGGAATCTTCTGGTATCGTGATGACCCAGACGGGAGAGCGTATCGGCTTCAACTTCCTTCACTCGCTGGAGTTTGAAGGGGTCCCTGACTTGAGTCATCTCGGTCTGGTTCGAGCGAATCTCAGTATCTGTAGCCTCTTCCGACAGCGAGAGGAAGGGGGCGTCGAGCTTTTCCTTCAAGGTTTCTGTGATCCTCTAGGCAACATGGCAGCAAGTGTAGCCATCTTAACTACAGCGGAGGCGATATTGAGCTACGCAGGGGTGGTGCATTGCGGCCAGATGAAGAAACTCAACTGGGCGTTAAACAAGAACGCAAGCATTGTCTACGCTCAGGAACCAGATATCTGCTGCGTGTGCCACAAGTTGCACGCTTCTGGCTTAATGCCCAAGAAGTTTTGTCGTATCTGCAAAGGCCGAGTGTGCAGCAAGTGCCGGCAGCCCCAGAAGATCAGTTTTGTGGACTTTCGAACGAGAAAAGTGAGGCAGTACACCTTGTCTTTTTGTTCCAGTTGCGTTAACGCAGCGCATTACTCGAGAACTCTGGACATCGCACATGACGAACTGGTGGAGGCGAACCCCATGGTCGCGTATGAAGTGGATCAGGAGTCCATCTCGTCTGTGTCATCTTTCCGCTCGTCGTCGCAATCGGATCTTCGGTTACCGTTCTTTGCTTAGGCTAACGAACAGTTTATAGATGAGTTGCTTTTATAATGTGCATGTATGTGTACATACATGTATTAATACAAGTAAGTTCGATCAGAATGGCGTCGTCTTGATAGGATTCCTCCGTCGATGTACACTGTAGCCATCACAAGGTGAATCTTTCGTTTCTCGCATCCCCTTTCAAATCGTCTTTTAGCTCATACGCCCATCTGAGTTTTGGCAAACATTGTTTTCCTTCAACTTGAAGGCCAAACATCGTGTTCAACATGAGCAACAAGTTGGTTTCCTGCAGCACATGGATTAATACAGACCGTAGGCTGTCTGCACGATTTAATACATGCACACTTTGCCCCCAAAACGCGTAGTTTTTTCGAAGTGAAAATACCATGACACGTATATGTACTAGTACCCGATGGATACCCTTTGCATCAAGCACAGCAGGAACTATTGGCGGCAAATGGGTCCCATTGTGGGAATGGCGCCATTCGCAGATGTCGCTCTGCACGCTGAATTGATCACGCGGATGTGGCTTTTCCAGTGCACTCAGAGTTCGAGTCGAATCTTACCTTGCAATACCCCAAGAAGTCTTTCAGATGCCGCACAACTTGAACAAGCTACCGTACTGTACAACTGCCACATATCGTTTAGTAGCTGTCATTTGAAGCCGTTGAGTGTGCAGCAGAGCATATTGTATTGAATGCAGTTACATCTACTGTACGCCACTACGAGATCTTCACGAAGAAGTTTGCGGTCGAAGCTGCATACAGATGGCGTTTTTAATCCGTGGACAATACCGATGGTTCTCGCAACTTCAAACATCAAGAACTGCTAATGTATGGGACGACCTCTCAGCTGGGCAACGGATAGTTCTGGCGGCACGTGCCAATGTGGCAGCCAACGCACTGGAACGACATGCAGGAACGTGTGCGCTCGCCGTAAACTCGGGACAAAATTGCGTCGCCCGCGTCATGCACCGTGTCTCATGACGTCCAAGCACGAACAACTCGACGATGGGTTTGCCTCGTCTCGTTATTCGAGAGCTCTGGGCCAGTGCATGCAGGTCCTTGAGCACTATCCCATGCAAACACCGATCCAGATGATCTTGTCTTTCCTCTAATCAGTAGCCAAGTTCAAGGTGACCTGCACATTTAACAACAGGCGATTCCCAACTGCAAGCCTCGAAGCTGCACTTCGGTTGGCGCAGACGTCTCGAAACGGTTCGACTTGTTCGAGTCATTCTTCTTTTTCCGGTGCAAAGCTCACCTTCAGAAAAGAATCCTCGAAAAAAATGGTGTTCAACCGAATTTCAGCCTTCGCCGATAAAATGTGGAACTCTATCGCCACGGCCCCTTCAGAAGGTGACTACAACGCTGTCACGACGCCCAATGGCCACCAGAACCACACGCCAACGGCGGAGAAATGCTTCGCTTTATCGCTGATCCTTTTCGAGATCGTGTGTCTCATCTTCTTCGCGCTGAAATTCGACATGCCCAGCCCCAAAAACAACGACGCCGACACTGTGAGCACCATGAACTACTACCCCATGTACATGGACGTGCACGTCATGATCTACATTGGTTTCGGCTTCTTGATGACCTTCCTGCGTAAATACAGTATGAGTGCTGTGTCTCTCAACTTCGTCGTCGCTGTGCTGTCCCTTCAGTGGGGTATTATCGCCGTCACGATGGCTCACCAGATCGGATCGAACCACTTTTCCACCAAGCTCTTGGACATCCCCACTATGATCAACGGTGACTTTGCAGCTGGTGCTGTGCTCATCAGTTTTGGAGCTGTTCTGGGTAAAACCACCCCTACTCAACTCGTCTGGATGACGTTCCTTGAAATTATCTTCTACGCCTTCAACGAGTACCTGGTGCTTGAAGAGTTCAAGGTGAGCGACGCCGGTGGCTCCATGGTCATCCACACGTTCGGAGCCTTCTTCGGTCTCGCTGTCACCATCATGTTGGGCGTCCCGAGTGAAAACGAGCAGAACCACAACACTTCTCGTTACCACTCGGACGTGTTCGCTATGATCGGAACTCTCTTCCTGTGGATGTACTGGCCGTCGTTCAACTCTGCTCTCGTGGGCTCGGACGGTTTCCAGCAGGAACGTGCAGTCATGAACACAGTGCTCAGTATCGCTGCTTCTTGCGCCTCTGCTTTCGCGGCTACGAAGATGATGAGCCACACCAAGAAGTTCGACATGGTGCACGTTCAGAACGCTACCCTTGCCGGTGGTGTGGCCATGGGAACGAGCTGCAACCTCGCAATCAGCCCTGCTGCTGCTATCACTGTTGGCCTGGTGGTTGGCATTGCCTCCACGTTCGGCTTCTGCTACGTCACTCCTAAGCTTGAAAAGGTCATCCGGATGTCGGACACTTGCGGTATCCTTAACTTGCACGGTATGCCTGGTGTGGTGGGCGGACTGGCTGGTGCCATCGTCACCTTTTCCGCTTCGGACGACTTCTACGGCGACAGTTTGACGGATGTCTTCGCTGCACGCGCCTACCGTTCGTCTAGTGAGCAGGGCTGGTACCAACTTCTTGCTATTGTGTCATCTGCTGGAATTGGCGCTGTGTCCGGCCTCCTGGTCGGATTTTTCCTAAAGTCCAAGCTGTTCCGCCAGCAAAAGCTCAAGTACGAAGACGACGAGTGGTTCTACGTGCCGGAGGAGTGCCATGCTTAAAGTATGGACTAACTTGATTTGAGAATTCAAATATACTTTCGTGATTTCATTAAACCTTCTCTGGTAGAGTCTCCATTTCTAGATTGGACGACCAGTGCGTAGATCCCAGGGAACAGGTTGAGCTGAGGCCAAAGCTTTGGCTTGAAGAGCTAGTAGCGCTTCACTGCTTGAAAGACGCGAAACGTGGTGAGGTCGAGCCACTTTATCCGCTTTAGGAGGTGCAGAAGTGGGTAGTTTATCTTCCGCCAACTCCACAGGACGTAGAGAATGAGGTTTGGCCTGAGCTTTCGATGACATTTTCGCTCCAGCTTTCGCCTCACTGTCTTCGAACCAGTCCTTGCACAATGTTTTGCTCTCACTCGCTTGGATCTGAGCCTCTTCCTGCTCCTCCCGTTCGAGACTGCCATTCGTTTGCCATAGTAACAGCTTCGCACCAGCCAACCACACGGCAGTTCCTCCTGTACTGGGCAGTCGACGGACGAGATAACCCCTTCCTTTGTTCAAGTGAGGAGGAACCCCAGCAAAAAGCTGCGTGGAGGCGTCATCGTCTAAAACCCCGTCACTTACAACGTCGGAAGAGTCTGCAACAGGCTTCAACGTCATGTAGAAGCTACCTCGACAGTAAATGATGCCTAGAAGAGCGCCGTGGACGATTCCTTTCCACACCAACAAGTCCAACAAATGACCGTCACTCTCTTGAGCAAACGGACAGCTCGAACCACGAGCCAATTCCAGCTCAAAGAACGATTCGGAGCCGTCTTCAACTTCCAGCCAACGCGCTAAATGGGTAGCTATGAGTGAATCTCCGCCGCTAGCAGCTGGAACCTCCTTCATGAACTCACGCACCCATTTCTGAGCTCCGACAAGGAGATCCAGAAGAACTGCGCCAATTTCTTCCTGGAATCGAACGTGAACAGCAGCAAATCGACTGAGGAACTTGGTACGAGGGAATTCAGCTTCGTGCTCGCCTCCAGGGCCTAAAATCTCGTCGTAAACCCCAGCGAACGCGAGGTCACTAGCTTGTGCACGAAGCAGTGGGAAGCCACGAGAACTGAGAGCCCCAGAGTCATCCAGCATGTTCGTAGGCAGTTGAGCACTGCCGTGATATACGAACTGGTTGAATTGGAAGACGACAGCATCGTCCACAACGTCACCAGACTCATCGTCGGCGTCTCCGTCATCCACAGCTTTCGCTTTCTTCTTCTTGGCCGATTTTCGACGTCGCGGTCGCTTGGCAATGAGGCAGTAGAGTTGGGTGTCGTTTGCAGCCAGTGTAGAACGACTGAGAGCCTTAGGACTGCTCACTTTTAGCTGATGGAGCTGTAAAGACGATGAAGCCGAGGGAAGAGGACACCACAGCAATAATTGCTTGAGATCTTGGTCACTAAAACATACTTTTAGCTTGAAAAACAAAACATACATAATATAATGAAAGTTTACCTGTAGCGGTGCACCAGATAGCACGGACCAGTGTTGGCGACTGCCATTCCAGCACAGAAATGTCAGTTTTTAACCCTCAATCATTCAAAACTAGGCAATACCGTTCGGAATGAAAGTATCTTCGAGTGCGATCTCCTCCGTATTATCCCGAAGAGTGGCAAAATACGAGTCTCTCGAGTAGATAATATCCAGTAGCACTCCACGGATCACGAGCTTCATCACAATCAGTCGGACTCCTGCGTTTGCAAGGTCGCTATTTGTATTTGGATGGGTCTGTAGCTCAAAGAATGCTGGATTGTTCTTCTGTGTGGCTTCTGCTAGCCACGGGAGTTCCAGAGCTCCTTGTTCCAGCCTCTCAACCGTTCGAGGTTTCGCTAATTCTTCCACGAAGAACTCCCCGACTTCCATCATTTGATACACTGCGTCTCGTTGTCCGGAAGTTAATTCCACCACGTCATCAACTGCAGTTAACGAGTCCTGTTGGGCGTGAAGAAGCGGTAAAAGTCTCGGAATATCAACCAGTTCCACCCCACCTTCATGTGGCCGAGAGATACTTTCATAGAAACTGGAAGGTCGGCTTTCCTCCGCTTCTTCACGTACGTGAATGTCTTTAGGCAGCTCTATAGGCCCGTGGAAATAGTGTTGGCCACTGGAATAAAGCAAGTTCCAGTCTTGATTCGAGACTTCTCCTTTCGAGTCGCTGGAATTCACATTTCGAGACAGAACGTACATCCGAGCGAAGCCTTTTCGAGCTACGAGTCCGAAGTCTTCCGAGTCATATGAAGACAACGAAGAGCTGTCATTGCCTTCATCTCGAAGCTCCAGTCCATCGTCCGACATCCCAACTAGATCTTAAACTGAAGGGCCGGTCTCTCCAGTCTCGGAATATAACGGCTTTGTCAACCGAAGAACTCGCTGGTAGCGTCCGGAGGGTTCGTACTGGAAGGTGACACGACTTTTGACGAAGGAGTGGAGTTCGTCCTGGCTTCGTAGACGTCAAACGGGTTCTGACGGATCATTTCCTCGGCTGCAATCTCGAACGCATCCGCTTTAAACGCTGCTAATAAACATCGTACACAGAAGACCAAACGACGTTGAGAAACTCGTTGTGTAGACGAGGAAAGGAAGCTCAGCTTCTTGGTGACGCTGCAGCGAGAACATACAGTGCTCAAACACACTTGACAACATTTCGGTCGACTGGCTGCGTTGGTACAAACCGCACAGTCTTGACTACCATGATCGAGAATGACGGTCTTCTTGATCTTCAGTAACCAGTTGAGCTTCTTCATCTGTCCACAATGAGCGACTTGACTGAACGACATGAGACCATCCGCAGTAGCTGGTACAGCTACACAGGAATGAATGTCACCCATAGCATCCACGAATCCTTTGACGTACAATTCGAGCTTCCCCGATGCTTTTTGTCGAAATAAAGCGCAGATAGAAGCATTCGCTCGTACAATTTGGTACTCCTTTAGCTCTCGGATAGTGGGGATTTGCAGTGAGTGCATTAAACTGTAGCCAATTCGTTCGCCGTTCGCAGTCTTGACGATACCGATAGACTCCAAGTAGACAAAATCTCGAGGCCGAACGATCTTCCGGAGCAAAAAGGGGGCACCAGTCGACACGCTCCACTTGAGGTACGTTCCTTTCACTGGTTCACTTGGAGTCGGCTCTACAATAGCAGCTAAAACCTTCGCATCGGCGATCTTGTCGTTGGTATATGAAGACTTAATCTTCATCATTTCCGTAGTGGCATTTAACAGTCCAAACGCCATGTCGTTGAACTCTCCTTCGATCGTTCCGACCGCTACAACACCGTGTAGTTTCGTAGACATTGTCATATTGGAGCCAACTCGCTCTTTCGGAGCCGATCGAGATCTCTCCGGGTCGATCATATGCACATCTCGATACGAAGTCACTCCGTCGCGAGTCTTGACGACTTTCCAGCGCTCCTTGTCCAGGATTCCCGTGTTAGCAAAGCGGAAGTCCGCGTATTCCTCCATCGCTTGATGGACGAAACCCTCCGACAGGTTCTGGAGCTCAATTCGATCCTCTTCCGATACAAATAACGGTGGGAACGTGTCTAATGGCAGTGGGAAGCGCATGCTTCACGGCGCTTTTTAGAGACTGAACTCCAAATGCACCGAAAACGGAGAATGGCACCCATGGCCTATCCCAGATGGCGGGTGTCCCGAGTGTTTCTGACGAGCAAAAATGGACTCGAACGAAAGAGAATCACGTGTCACCTCAATTCGAATGCACCTGTTGCCTTTCACCTCGTCTGCTGGATGCCCCCCACCGAGCTCCAAGCCAATGGCTTGAAGCCATGCACGTTTCCAAGCATTCAAACGACTCATGTGCCACATGATGTGGAGGTGGCTGCACAAATCCCTCAACTGCATCTTCCTGAGGTGTTTACGACGAACTCGACAACTCAAAGTACTCAGTCCGTTATCATCTGAAACTCAAAACCAAACAACACTTTCAACGCAAAAGAAGTATTTCCATTTGGGGCAAGAAACTAAACTAGTCTCAGATACTGCAGTAGAGTTCCTGGTTCCAACACGACTATCAGCTTCTTCCGAGTTCCTTCATCCCGCTGGAAAACCCACTCAACCTGACAGCTTGGACTCCCCTGAGGTCGCCAATTGATCTTAACGCAGCCAATATATGTACGTTCCCAGGGACTTTCGAGTGGTTTTACCAACTTCACGCAGAAGAACAACACCATCTTCCTTCATGATTGAATCCGAATTCTTCAGCATCTCATTCATCGTTCTCATATTCACTGTTTTCTCTTCCCAGTACGTGCTCACGTTCTGACCGTACAAATAAAGAGACCTCGTGAAAGAGTTGAGTCGGTTTTCAACTAAATGACCGAAGTTGCATCCATTTTCACGGGTTTCTTCAAGAAGCTGCGGCCACTGAGCATTTGGTGGAGACAAGAAGGGAATTGTCACGTCGAGTAGCTGAGATACATCACTGTTGCCTTCCAATACCCCCTGATTGTCTTCACATCCTCTCCAATTGCAATTGCGTTTTGCACCGCTCCTTCTTGAAAGTCTGCCAGCAAACAAGGGAAAAAGTCCTCGAAACGAATCCCACACACTCACCATCTCCCCGTACAGATTTGGGATGTGAAAATCGAAACGATCCATTCTACCGTGGACGTTGAGCTCGTTAGTGTGTGGAGCGAGGAAGTTGGAGTGAAGGAGTTGTTGCAGGTACGTTGAGAAGACTTGAAAGACTGAATGAGCCGTATCCTCATCATACGACTTCCCTCCCAAAAAGAGACAGGTACAGCAGCAAGTCTTCGTCATTTGTTGGAAAACGGCACCATTGTAACTATCCGCCGTGCCGTGGCATACACAAACCAATCGCGGACAACTCGGCGAAGTGTGTTTCTATCCACACCAATTTTCCTTCTTTTCGTTGGTGGGTGTGCTATAATCTTACTATCACCCAGACAACTTGGATCAGCATTTTCGTACGAAATCGCCATCATCTGGGCATATGGAAATTCGAGTCATTGTGAGCCTTCAGTTGAAGAAAAGCTTCATCCAAAAGATCGCGCAGACTAAACCAGGATTTGTCCTCACTCTTTGAAAACTCTAGCGAATCGCCCACAAGAATTCTCTTGGATATTTTTCAGCACTGGATACAGATTGTGGGTTTGATCCCAAATACCTTGCTTCTCTTCATCCGTAAAGGGGACCGATTGAAACGGAGGGAAACAAGAGAAAATCGTGAGAAAATAAATACTGGAATATCTCCTTCCGAGTAAACGCTAAATTGGCCATCTAGGGTCCTTCCCCATCACAACCACTACTAGACCACACGCGCGAAAGATATTTCGTTGAAAAGCTGCTCTCCTCCAGCCTCTTGACTAAGCGTCATTTCATCCAACACAAAGAACGGCAAGGGCGTTCCATTTGCTTTCATCTGCTCACGTAAAGCTGTGACTGTTTTCAGGTTGCACTTGTTTATATACACTGGTAAGCTCCTCTTCAACTCGTAACATCACCCCCGTTCGAGTATCTACCGAACAGCAATAATGCAACAACGCGCGAATAAATCCGTAAGCCCACTTTTGTTATTAGTGTAGATAATAGAGCAAGCATCAAGAAATAGCGTACATGTAATCAGGCTGGTTCATGGGGTCGTCCATTCTGGTTACTTTGTCGAACGTAGAAGAAAGTGAAGCGAAATTGTCTTTTAGAAGCTGGGAATTGCTTGTAGACTCAATTGAAGTAACGCCAGTAAAACCACGGCCGATGCCACCCAAAGCAAATTCCCGATGACCCTAGAAATGGAATGGGGTCATACTTGCTCCGCTCGTACAGCGTTTCGACTTTGTCCAGAATCCCTTTGCAGAAGTTCTTACAGTTGTTCTGAATCATCTCAAAAAGCTCTTGGTAAAGCTGCAGCTCGGAATTGCCTGGATTTTCTCCGATTTTGATTGTGATACCTAAAGGAAGCACCACTAGCACATGGATTCCACAGCTACTACGTTGAAAATCTACTCCCCCGAAGAGTTTGTCGCTTTGGAGCAACTCCGACGAAATCGTTGGCTCGAATCCCGGCGGATGTCCATGGATATCGAGGCTCACCGCTGCTACGTCATCTCCGTTGAGTCCTTTTAACTGATCTGCCTGAAAATTCCCCGTAAGTGTCGTTTTGATCGCCTCCCTTAACTGACGCACCGCGTTGTTGGAGTCGATTTTCACGCCGAACTCACTTAGCGGAGCAAGCGAATTGTGAAATAAAAAAATAAGGAAGGGGAAACTTGGAGGTCAACCACTTCCGTACGCCATTGATGTGATCAGTCGATGTGAAGCGGAAAATTTGCTGATAAAGTTCCCTACAAACCGCAGCATGTCTACAAGAAGACATTCATCGTTTCAGTAGTAAATTTCGATTGTATTAACTTGTTTCGTTGGTGAATTTCCCAGTAGGACGTAAAAGTAATGTAGGTAGCCTTTGCAGTACTTGACCAACGTCCAGCATCATATCGTCATGGGTTAGCAATTCTCGAGCACTGAGCCCAGAAACAGCCACTAGAACCTTGGAGACTTCTTGCTCAGGCATGGCGGCATCTGCAGTGTGAAGACTTGTCCGTAGGTCACGCAAGGAAAGCATCACTGCTCCTGCTTGACTACTGTCCAATTCATTAGCAGTCACTTGTACCTGTTGTCGAACCTGTTGCTGGACATGGAGACGGAACGCCAACAAATCGTCGAGACGCTGCATCTTCAAGCATTCAGCGAATTGGCGCTTAGGTGAACGAGTCGGGGGTTTATTCTTCAAAGAATGACTCGCTCCAACTGGGTGGTGCACCAATAACGCAGAGTAATCAACTTGTGGCTGTCCTCGTAAATCCACGAGTAAAGAACGATGTAATTGAGTCAAAGCAGCGTCAGATTTCCACGGAAAAACAAGTCGGAGTGTCCGCACTACATCGGCTAAGGAGACACGACCTGGAGGGAGTGGAGTGTTGATTGGGTCACCCATTTCCCCCTCATTAGACGTTGAGAAGTGTCGATCATGGTCAACAACCACCAGAGCTTCCTGTACTCTCGCAAGTTCTCGAGTTTGATCGCTACGTGCCTCAATAGGGAGTTCTTGAGTGAAAACGAGGTGAAATAGTCTACAAATACTCGATTGTTTACTGAATCGCTCCAACCCATTTAAGAAATTGTACGCCAGCTCAATTCGATCCGCTCGGGAATCTCTCGATCGTTGTAGAAATCGTTCAAGTGCCATAGTGAGTAGAGGTCCAGATGTTACTAAAGCAGTACGTGAAGCTCCTTCATTCACTCTCGAGTGTCGGTGCTGAGTCACTCGTAATTGTTCGTCCAATTGGTCCCAAATTTGCGAGACAAACTGCTCAATTTTTACGCGTGGGAAGAATAAATTCCGCACAAAACCATCATGTTGCAGGTAACCAGGCACTTCTGTACCCATTCCTCGTCCAGTTAGAAACTCTCCACTTGCTTTTGTGTCGATCACAACTTTCCCCGCCTCAAATGCCACTAATTCCTCCGGTTCAGTAAGGACAACGGGAGCGTCCTGTCTCTTGCCAACTAAAGCGAATTGTTGCTGTTGAAGTTGCCGTAACCGCAGAGTGATGGTCGTTGAAGTTGAAGCAATTCCTTCCGCCATCGTCGGTGCAGATACGATGCCTTCTAGAAGCTCCGGAAGCTCAAGCTCCAGCCCAAATCCATCTAATCCCACAATGAACGCGTGATTCAGAGCGATATGTCCATTAGCACCGTCTTCTTGACTTGTCGAAGGAGCTGTACGAGCTGAGAGTTCCTGTAGCTCTTTACTGAGCAGTACGATCGTATTCTTGTCGGCTGCGATATGCTCTCCATTTCCCTGTTCCTCAAGGGCTGTCACAGTCTTCTTCAACTCCGCTAATTCGTCACACGCGTGATAATATCGAGCTGTAACCTTCTGCAATGCTCTGGCATCTTCCAGAGAGCGTTCGTGACCAGCTCGTAAACTTTCATCATGTCGACGTACACTGCTGGCCAACGCTAACGTCGATTTCTGTACTTCTGCTAACTTCTTCTCCGCCTTCACGACGTTCTCTTTCTCTGCTTGTATGACAGTATGAAGACGAGCATTCTCCGCTGCACTGGCCGCCAGCATCGCCTGCGTTTCGGCTAGTCGACGTTTGAGTGTTAGAGATCGAGCTTTGCCTTCAGCACTGCAAGCACTTAACTGACGGAGACAGTGGCTTTCTACACTCTGCAGTCGAGTATGTAAGCCGGGAACCATTAAACTCCGAGCGTGAAGAGCTTCGACTGCATGTTCGTACTCGTCCCGGATCCGCATTAACACTGGAGCGTAGATGCTGAAGCCGTCGATCAGTCTGTTGAGAGCTTCTCTGACAACTTGGAGTCTACGTAGACTTGGCTTGGTCTCTTCTCGATCTTTTGTATCCAATTCGACGTGAAGGAAGTCCAGAAGCTCTTGTAGTAAAGCTGGGCGCGTTCTACTGTCGTCTACCAGACGTGTTCGACTCTGAAGCTTGCGGACTTTCGATGAAATGGGGGAGAACGGATCAAGATCAATACTTGACTCTCTTTTGGGACTACCAGAGCCAAAAGTAAGTGGCCAAGAAGCTACTTGAGCTGAGTGAAGATGGGATTTATCCAGGTGGAAATGATTTACTGATGAGGTTTCGTGGACATTTCGCCTCGGAGTTGAGGTAGCAGGAGGAAACTCCGTTAAAGGAGGGAGAGAAGAACTGGTACCGGAGGTTCCTTTGGCTGGAGGACGTCGAGGTGAAGGATTGGCAAGACCTACAGACACGAATTCCATTTCGATCGTTGCTGGGCTTGGCTAAAAGCGTAGCCAGTAGCCAAAGGGACAGGAATCCGTTACCAAAGTTCTTCTGCTTCATCATGGGCAACACGCTCAACCTCGAGTCATCCGACCCGATTGTGAGCGACGACCCATTACTCAAGGTACGCAGTGAATACTACTCAAGAGCAGAGGAAAATGTTTAAATGTGTATTTGATTTTGTTAGGAATTTCGAGCTGGTTGACGCGTTTTCTTGGATTGGAAAAGAGTGAATAAAGCTGATTCTTGTGTTTGTTAATCGTTCTAGCGACGTTGGCTGATTTTCGAGATGCCAAGGAGAACTTTGACACGTTGCAAGCGACTTTGGGGGATAAAATGACAGTAAATCTGGAAGAATTTGACCAAGTATTCACTCTCATTTGCCAAGATCCAGCGGAACATTTCGCGTTATTCGACTCGTGGGAAGCCGGCAAGGTGGTCTGGCACGAACTCAGTGGTTTACATAGTGTTGAGGTGCTAACTGTTGATTTCTATATTGTACGGTAGGTGGATGCGATGGAGGTGTTTGCAGTGATCATCGTGTACTGTGACGCCACAATGGAGGAAAAGGTCCCGCTCCTTTTCGATCTCTTCGACTTCGACCACTCCAAGGATATTTCCCTAGCTGAGCTAGTACTGTTAATGTTCTGTACAACTCGAGGACTGTGTAAAGTGGCTGGACTACCACGACCTCCTACAGACGAACTTGAGGATCTTGCGACGGACGCTTTCTCGAAAATTGATAAAGACCAAAGTGGACAAATTTCACTCGCTGAATTCGCTGAGTGGGTGCTAAATGAGCGCAGTGTCTTGGCTTTCCTCGCGAAATTCGCCAATACCCGGGTGATTTATGAGAATCAGGTACAATATGACTTGATGCTGAAGGAAATCTGCGCAGCCTTCATGAACTTCTCTGATATGGACGCAACTGAAAAGCGGGGCCAGCAAGCAATGCTTTGCTCTGAGGATCTGTGTGAAGAAATGATCCAACGGTATTGTCCTGCTGCAACCAAAGAGGAAATTGTCTTCCTGTTGCATACAATGAAAACGATCATGAAAAATAGTCCCGAATCAGGTCCAGTGATCTCCATGGACGCGTTTTTCCTGGTCATTTCTCCGTTCGCAGCTTTTCTTGCAGCTGATGACGACGGAACCCACTCAATTAACGTGGAAGAGCTGAAGATTCTCATCTGGCTGCTACGTGGGTCGGAACCAAGCCAAACTGTGGTAGAAACCTTCATGAAGTCGCTAGATGTCAACCAGGATGGCTCGTTGAACGCGATTGAGTGGGTCTCGTACGCTTTAGAAACTAACAAAGCGACCAGAAGCCAGTCGTTCGCCAACCAGATTCATCTGCTCTTCGCAACCTCTGACCTCAATGGAGACGCCATGCTGTCACTAGCTGAGCTGCAAGCCGGCCTCTCCTCTATCTTCGCAGATCATTTAGAACATGTGAAAGCCCCAGTCGAAACAGCGTCGGCTGGATCAGCATGGGACGAACTTACAGCCCAGGAACAGGTCGAAAAGAGACGCAAATCGAAGTACTCGTCCATTACCAGTCTAGTTGCTGAACTGGCCAAGGAAATCATGCAGGAACTAGATGCCAATGACTCGATACGTATCGAATGGTACGAATTCCGGCAACATCTCGACTACCTCGAGCAGCGTGTGGTAGAGATGAAGCTTTACATCCAGAATCACATTTTAGACTAGGAAACTAAGAATCAAGAACTTCGAAGTTGTAAAAGTAGTGAGCTTGATATAAATGTTGCCGGATTCGATGGTATGACGTTCCTGCCTTGTTTCTCGTCGACTTGCTGGCCAATATTAGGCCCAGATCTTGAGTAGCGTGTCCCAGCTGCCTGTGCAAAGTGCCTGGCCTGCAGGATTCACACCCAGGCAAGATACGCGGTTCTCGTGGCCCGCGAGCTGGTAGATATGAGCGCCCGTGGTGCTCAGCACGTCCCAACAGTAGCAATTGTAGTCGTCGTATCCAGCGAAGAGGAAACGGCCGGACTTGGAGAAGCTCACGGACGTAATACCACACAAGATCTTGTCGTTGCTGAAGTTGTTGAGCTCTCCGTATGCACGAAGATCAAAGAGTCTGCAACTCGAATCATCCGAGCCAGTTCCAAGGGCATTGCCACTCGGGAAGAAGTCGACTGAGTTGATATCTGACTCGTGTCCCTGGAATGTGTGGGTCGTTTTACCCGTACGGATGTCCCAGACCTTTGAAGTGGAGTCACAGGACCCGGAAATGAACATACTCGGGTTATGAGGGTTAATACTCACAGACATGACATCGCCAGAGTGTTCACGGAAGGTGGTTTTAACTTCTCCACTCTCCACATCCCAGAGGATGCAGTTGGAGTCTCCGGAGCTCGTGACGATGTTGTTCTCGTCAATGAACCTGCAACAGCTCAAATAGCCGTCGTGTGCAGCGAGTTCCTTAGTAGCTCGCATGACCTGAGCCTGGGACAAGTGGAAAATACTGCACAGGTTGTCTAGCCCTCCACAGGCCACCATGTTGCGTTGCTTCTGCTCGAAAGCACACGTCATGACCCAACTGGAACGCAGAGGGATGGCCTGGATCTTATTGGTGGTCTGAGCGTTCCACACAATGAGCTTTCCGTCTTGACTAGCCGAAACCAACGACGAACTGTCTCCACCCCACTGCATGGCGTAGATCTTACCAAAATGGCCTTTCAGTAGGCGCCGGCACTTGGGAGGGGCTGGGATCGTCTTGGCTCCAGCACTGGCATTGGCATTCTGGAACCCGCCGTCACTTTTAGCCTCTCGAGTCTTCTCAATAGTCTCTTTAAGGCTCTCGCACTTCTTCTTGAGTTCTGCAGCGTCGCCCATGGCGAAATTTGGTAACTTAGGCTACAAAGGGCGGTTGGAAGAGGGACTTGGCTTGATCGGTAGTCTGGCGACTAACAAAGAGCTGAGCGAAGTTCGAAGCTGAAAAAAATGCGGAGAGACGCAAGGGGAGGAATGGCGCGACGGCGGTTAGAAGTATTTCTAACTGCTTCCTTTTGAGGTCGCGACGTTTAGCAGTCAAGAATATCTTCCATGAAATGAAAAGATATTATTGGTGGAGAAAAACGAAAGAATGAGTGCGGATTGGAGAAAAAAAAAAACACGGGAAGCGACAGAAACGAACGAAGGTGAAGTGGACCACAGCATACCTACATACACCATGTCACGTGCTTATTATATTTCGATGAGCATTCTACGATGATAATTCTGTAGTGGTTGAATACCATGGTATGGTATAATATTGCATCGATTCCAACCTGACAGTATTATAGGAGATTAACTATTGGTCCAGTCAGCCAATCACGTGTCGGATTCTTTATAATAGCCAATTGAAATGCGATCAGTCAAAATTTTTAGCCAATCATACGACTTGAATGATGGGGCAGGTGCTTCCAACCCTTCCAACAATATCTGGTTGGAATCCCGGAATAATATTTGATATTCAATTCAAAAACTAGTACAAATCTATATTTGTAAAATATTGGTCGGTTTCCAACTGTTCTGCATTGGCGAGCAGCACTCAGGGTCAGCATGTCGGTGTCCTCGTTGCTGCCGGCTAACAGCATACGCGCACGCAATACAGCTCTTGCGTCGTTCAATGATTTCCAACAGAAGCAAGGTGTCACACTCGATGATGTAAAGACTCGAATTGACCAAGATACTACAGGAAAAACGCTGCATTTGATTCTAGACAAGTATGCAGTTCATTTGATTTCAAATGGGGGAAAGAATCGAGAGATGCTGGCTCGCAACTCTGTTTTGTCTTACTTTGGACAGGTGAAAAATTGGCTAGTTGATAGATATCCTGCTCAAGGCTTAGTGGTGGACAAGAAACTTCGCAAGCTGGGGTCGACCCTATCCTCTTACTGTACAAAACGCCCTAACGAGCTACCAGGCAAGCAGGCTCCACCGTGCACTAAGGCTGACCTGAAAATTATTGTATCAAGTCTGTACGAGCACGCATCGTCAGCTTCAGATTATCTAGATGCAGCACTTGTTACCATGATGTGGTACCTCTACGGCCGAAGCTCTGATGTGGAGCAACTAGAAAGAAGCCAACTTAGTGTTTATCCAGGTATTTGATCGAATGTGGATATACATTTGTGATAATACTTACACTGAATACGAATTCAATGTAGGTGGAATGGTATTCTTACGCTTTAAACGCGTCAAAACGGCTCTGCAACAAGGCGTGTCTCTCTTCCTTGATCCGAAAGAAATGTGTACTTGTCCGCTGCACGTGCTAGCCGTAGCTCTCGCGATGCACCCGACACCTGGCCGGCGTATATTCCCGCAATTTCCACCACAAATGCCTGCTGCGCTTCCGAGTAGCGAAAGTGACGATTTAGTAAGTTTATTAGAGAGTCTTGACAATTGTGATCACCACGAACCTGATCCACAGCACCAGCGCTGTATCCCCAGCAACCCTCCTGGCGCTCAAGCTTATGTGAACCGTCTTCTTGCCTCCATTCATAGGCTTCCAGCAGCTAGTACAACCGGGCTGACTACCGGGCTGTCGTCTCATTCATTTCGCCGCGGTAGCGCCATGCACGCAAACGCCGACAACCGACTCAGCTCGCTCTGGGTTGTGGACCGCGGTGGCTGGAGCACGTCAAGTGTTAACAAGGCGTTTGGCTACATGCTCAACACGACCCAAGAAGATCAGCAGGTAGCCAGACAACTGAGTGGATGGGACCCAAAAGCTGGTGCCAAGCTCCCGGATCTCACCTGCCTCGATGGAGTTGTTCGCGAGCGAGCGCAAAAGCTCCAGCAGACGCTATTTGCAGCAGCAGTTGGGTTCTCAGACAGCACTTGGAACGTTGATGATCGGGTCCTTGAAGTTCTAACCGCGACTCTGATTATGCACTACGCGGGTATGCGCCGCCAGCGCGCTGAGAGTCCGTTTGTTTTGCGCGTACGTGAGACGATTTCAGCACTTTCAATGCCAGAGTCGGAGCTGCTGGCTATGGCGGTAACAATTCGTGGCGCATTTGATCCTCCTGTAGAAAGCACAACAAATACCACATCAGTAACGACAACAGATCAGCTAGGTGAGCTTATGCGCATTGTTAAATCGCAGACACTGCAGCTGAATGAAATCCTAGCAAGGCAGGCAACACTGGAAGAAAGGCTGGACCGGTTGGAGGGGAAAACGCCATCGTGTATTACCGCCATAGAAGAGAATTGTACGAGCACTACCCGGGCGTCGAAGCGAGTCCGCAAACAGCCTCCAAAGCCGCTCTCCGATTCTTGGTATGAGTGGTTCGCTGACCAACCACGGCCCTATGAATCAGCAGCAATAAATAAGTCAAAACGTTACGAGTATCGATATGCAGTGGCATACATGATGCTTTTCTTACCCGACGGCTTCAAACTTGACACGACGTCACCCGCGTACAAGTCGGAGGTACGATCCCTGGGAATAGAAGCGCAGACAAACACATTGGCGTTCACGGCGGCACGAGGCTCCACCGCCACCGCCACAGGTCCCGTCGTGAAGCTGCTGCGTGATCTTGAAAAATCTGGCGAGTTGAAGCAGCTAATTGCCGACTTTCGCCAACGGCGCAACAACGGCGACATTGTAGAGCCGACACCAGCTTCTGCACTTCCCGAATTTGCACGACCTTAGGCAGTAATCACAAGAAAAGATACTTTAGTCAATCACAACACAACTATTGCATTAGTCATGAAGTTGACGGCTGGAATCGAACCAGCCACCAGAGCAAGATCTGGTTCCCTCTCCATGAGGACGTCAACGCAGCGAGACAACATGGCCTCAACAAGGCCACAGGGCTAGGCATTCCGTGGTCGGTTGGCGCAGAGGGCTGTGAGGGTCGGCGGCAGTCGTGAGCTTGGCTTGGCTTCGCTTGGCTTGTGTTCTTGGGGGGCGAAAGAATGAGTGGGCCACGCGGCGCTCCTTCACCGAAGTTGGTACACTGTACCAACTTTAAGGTACCGCGAAATTACCGGTACACGTTGGAAAGGCGTTGGCAAGGTTGGAATTTTGACGGTATGGGGAGGTGATATAACGCTTTATTATTAGAGCTGGAACGTAAGATTGAATGTAGGCAGAGTGACGGATGTTGAAGCTTCTAAACCAATGAATTTCGCATAAGAAACATCCTGCTGTCCATGCGATTTATGATGTACATATATGTTACTGCAACTTTGGTAATTTCAAACCAAGACCGTACTTTTACAGGATCATTTCTATAGTACCTTCTTTTCTACTTGACTTTCCAGTCAGATAGTCTCATTAACTTTGATGATCGTATTCGACTTCATTCATTGACTCGGGATGTCGGTGGTTTGTAGTGCTGTGTTCTGTTATGGACGTGGCCTCCCCCATTGATGAACGTCCGCTGTCGCTTATTCCAAGGCAGCGTGAGTGAGTGGAGTGATATGAGAAGTTAGTGAACTCCTATTTATACTAGGAATACCGAATAGAATGAGGGATGGACAGCCCCAACGGATTAATTTGACGGTACTGCGTAAGCGTAACCTGAGAAAACATTCGTACGACATTCAAAATGTTGCATGAAAAGGGAACAACAGTTGCATTTCAGGAGTGCGTTGGGTCTATCAATCAATAAACGAGAGTGTAGTAGGTGGCAGGTGCTGTGTCGGACGAGCATGGTGACGAGAGTGACGCGCAGCGAGTCGGCGCTGGACGGTGGCGACTGCGAAGACTACCTTGAGACGGACGTTGAAGTACCTCGAGGCGGGATTCGAAGCGCACGCTGGCAGTCTACGTATACAAAGAGCGGTGGAGGCGAGGAGCGTTGAGCTCAGTTAAGAATTGGCGAGGTCCTTCGAAATTGGCCAACTGCTTGGCAATTGGAGAACTACCTGTGTTGGAGTGAGCGTGAGTGGACGGAGGTTCGCAACAGACGCAGCGAGGAACGGAGCAAGGAGCGGATAGAAGACTAGCGAGCGAGGCTGCTGGGCTCTGGACGGCGCGAAGTAACCAACACTGTCGGGCTGAGGAAGCGTGAGCCTACAGCGACGGTGAAGAAGGTGAAGTGCGTGGGAAAAGGAGGTGTCAGCAAGAGCGAGCGGAGTCTAGCGATTGAGATTGAGTGTGAGTGAGCGTTGTGATAGTTGAACGAGGAGAGGAAGAACGTTGTGAGTGAGAACGAACGAGGAGGAGTTGTATTGAGAAGTTTATCTTCTGGTAATAAAGTAGGATCTAAGGCCGCGTAGAGTGCCGAGGATCCGGCGCAGTGACCAAGTGGGTCGCTGACTGCCATTGGAAGTGTTTGTGTGCCCCATTGAAGCGGGAACGAAGGACGCGGCGGGGCTATACGATTTGCCTAACGAGCCAGGCAAGATAAGTGGCCCAGTTACATGGTGGTCATACAGGGGCCTCAAGCACAAACACTAACGAGAACAGCGGAGGAACGAATGCAGACAAGATCGCAGTCGCCGGGAACGCCAGCAAACAACCCAGCGAGCGCTTCGACAACAGAACAACCGACGGAGAGCGAAGCGATCGGCGTACAGTCGGCGGCAATGACTAGAACGACGACAGCAACGACATCTACGGCGACAACGACGACCACACCGAAGGCACCGGGAAAGCAACGGCGGGTCCGGTTGGCGAAGGATGCGACGTCGTCCAGCGAAGAAGATACGGAGAGTAACGGTGAAGATACGCGGGGCCCCAACCCTACTGTATCAGCGAAGAGTCGCGCAGCGAGCAAAACCCCACCCACGCGAGAGACGGGTAAGCGACGACGGAAGGCGCTAGCAGGAATGGCGACGCCCTTGAACGAGGATGAGGAGCCGGAATGTGGCGTAGTGGCTCGCGAGGAAACTCGACGCGAGGGGCACTCACACACTTGGCGTCCGGACTCCCGACTGACGGAGGGGGTACTCCGCTTGCCGTGGGGGGCTCTGAAGACTTGCTCACCTTGTGTACCCGTCGGATTGGACGATTACGCTCTTCTTGATGACTCGGAAGAGATGCCGGGCTTGATCTGGGTTGAGTGGGTGTGGACGGCACTTGGGTTTCGGCTTGACGGCTTGTGGTAACTCTTCACTTGCCGTCGGTTAGGGTGTAGATCACGGGGTAGCGTAGATCCACGGGGGGTCCTAGGGTGTGTTCACCAAAGGCCAATAATTCCAATACGATGCTTGACTGCCTCCTTCTGGCAGGGATCTTGAGGGGGGTGAGAAAGGAGCTTGGGCGACCTGGGCAAGCTATCCAGGCGTTCTTGCGCTTCTTCTTGTAGATCGCTGCAGTCCTTGGTCGTCAGAGGGGGCCAATATACTTCCCAGCTCTGGAATAGGTAGGACGCTTGATATAAGAAGAACTCCCTCTCTTGTTGTTGAGCGTAAACTCTCTTAAGGCAAAAAAGACACTTCTTCACTAGCCGGCAAATTATACACTGATATGCAATTCCCTAAACCTCTCCCCCAAGCCTCGACGTCTCTCTGCCACACGTTGCCAAACTGGCTCCACAATCGTACTTAGCCTTGACGGTACCGCGATCACCATACACCGCGATCACCACACACCGCGATCACCACAACATGTACCACGATTATGGTACCTTGATCTTCCCTGGGGATCGCGCTTGGTGTACTCGAATGACTGCACCATTTCCTGGGGATCACCGCGATCTCGACCTTGAGGTCACCGCGATCTTCGACCTTGAGATCACCCTGATGTATCGAAATGATTGTCCCGGACCCCGATGATCGCACTCGACTTGTGATGGAATGATTGGGCCACGATCATGTTCATGATCCCGTCGGACCGTACCATATAAACGGTACCGTGGTCATGTAGCGTCACATCGTGATCACGGAGACGGTGTACCACCAATGTGGCACAGTGATCCCGAGCCGGTCCTTTCCGTCAAACAAGATTCTCACTTCACCACAACCGTCCCCCGCACGGAGAACGACTCGTACAGCGATCGGGACACGTGCGTCGCCATCACCCTTGGAATCCGTCTGCTCATGTCTGACTCTTCCAACGCGGGTGCCTCTCCTGCCCCTGGTGGCTCTCCGATCTCATCCACGGTGACGAACGCTGCCGTTGGTACGTTAACCATACGATCTTTCTTGAGCATCCTTCTTATCACATGCCGTCATTCTTCTCCACTTAGCCGCTCGTGACACTCCATCTGCTCCCTCTGGTCAAGCTCCACAACCGAGATCAGATGCTGCCGCCCGTCCTGAAGATGGTACGTCTCCTGTTTTGCTGCACTGGAACTCTGCTCCGTTGCTTAACTCCTCGACAATCTTCACATAGGTGCACCACCGCTTCACTCGCGCCCTCTTCTGCAGCTCACCGGCCATACTCCGTCCACGGTGCATAGTCTTCCTGCTGAGATCGACGAGCACGCTCTCCGGCGTTCCATCGGTGATCTTCAAGACATCTTGGGGCAACTAACGGCATACCAACTTCAGACTGCAGCGTACAATGATCTCCAGCGGGAGTTCGAAGATCTCCAGCGTGAACACGCTCTGCTCCGTCGGGAAATCACTGCACTACGTGCTGAAATGACGTCAACTCTGCAGCAGGCCGCTCCCTACGTAACTTTCTGCCAGCACCGCTATGATTTGCTGCGCCGTCGCTTGGAAGAAACTCAGTTGCGACTTGTTGAAATGGAATCAGCCTTGGCCGTTCGTCGCGACAACTCCAATGAAATCGCTTGTCTCCGTGATCGACTACTCGCGTTCGAACACATGCATGCAGATGTCGTCGCCGAATATAACGAGCGCGTGGACGAATTGGAGGCTCGTTTGGCTTCGACTCGTCCCGCGATCGACACTAGCCAGCTTGCCCAGGCGATCTTCGATCAAGACGTTGCCGCCGCAGAGCGTGATGCTGCCATTGCTGACCGCAATAGCGCCATTGCGGCTCGGGATCTAGCTGTAGCTGAACGCGATTCCACCATCGCTGATCGTGATTCCGTAATCGCCGACCGCGATTCCGCGGTCGCGGCTCGGGACGTAGCTGTGGCCGAACGTGATTCTGCAATCGCTGATCGTGATTCCGCCGTCGCAGCACGTAACGCTGCTTTAATCGATCGAGACCGCGCTATCAAGGATCGCGAAACGGCTGATGCGGCTCGAGATCTAGCTATTTCTGAACGCGATTCGGCATTCCACGATCGCGCCTCCGCTATAATAGAGCGCGATACTGCCGTCGGTGATCGAGATGCTGCTTCGGAAGCTCGAGACAAAGCGCAGGCCGCTCATGCTGCAGCCCAGAAAGAGTGTGACGTCCTGGCCGGCGAGATCCAGTCTCGCACCGCTTCCTTGACAGATGCCGAAAACGCCATTCGCCTCCTCCGCCAGCAGGTCGCATCTATGGGCAGAGAGATCACCGATCTTCATGATCAGCTAGGCCGTCATAAGACGGGTTCTCGTCGTGAACTCGAACGCAGTCTGGAAGCGCGCGATGAACTCCAGGCGAAGCTTGATAAGGCTACCGACGATCTGCTTAGCAGGCAAGCAGCCTTGCTCCGAGCGCTACACGCTCAACGGCGTGCTCAGCAAGACCTGGTCTCTGTTCGTACGTGCTGGTGTTTGATCTTCATATTCTCACCCCAGCCAGTTAACCGGATGGTGTTCCACATGTAGGTGCACAGGCAGACGCTCAACGGACTCGGATCGCCAATCTCGAAGGGCAGGTCGGATCGTCGCAACAACATGAACTCTCTGTACGCCGTCTGGAATCGGAGAAGACTGCACTTGCGAACAATCTCGAGGCCGAGCAACGAGCGCGGGCCGACGCCGAGTCTGGTCGCGATCGTGCGCTCCGAGATCAAGCCGACGCTGAAGCCGCCCGTGATCGCTTGCTCGCCGAACGGCAGACTGTCCAAGCACAGTTGAGTTCGCTAGGCTCGATCTTCGGTGTTCCTGTCCAGACGCCTCCTCAACCCCCTTCTACTGTCAAAGGACAGTCGTCTCGCAGCCAGTCAGTTCCGTCAAGGAAACCGTCACCATCTTCGTCCCGCAAAAGAGATCGGCGAGCGTCATCTGGAACTCATCGACCTAAGCGTTCACGTACAAGTCCTCCAGTAACACGAAGCTCGTCGAGCCGTCCTCCGGTCGTGGCTGGGTCTACTACTGGCGGGACGCCAAGCAGTCCCATCGTCCTCAGCGAGGAGGAAGATGTTGAAGCTCGATCGGACTCCGGGGACGCCCTTAATGGCGATCACGATGACCTTCCAGATCAAGGTGATCACGAGGACGTTGATACCCAGGCAAACCAAAACAATTCTGAGGGTCTTGACCATGCCGACCAGAACTCTGATGATCAAAAGGACCAAGATCCTCCAGGCTCGCCCGACAATCGTAGTCCGCCGGTTCCGCCTGTAGCTCCGCCGATCGTTCCGGGGAGCAATCAAGAGCGTCCCCACGGAGGAAGCCCTGATTCCGGTGGTGATCCCAGCGACAGCAGTGACAACGGTAGCAGTAGTTCCAGTCATCACCAGAGTGGGGCTTCAGACAGCGACGACGGAAGTTCGGACTCTCTATCCTCGCATGACTCGGACAACACTCTCCTTGCGGCACAGGAGTACGAAGACCTCCTGCCCACCGTGATTTCGCGTCAGCGTTGGATCCCTGGCTATCGTCGACCGACCGTCTACCGCCGCCAGCGTGACCGTGATCCTTGGCCGTTGGTGGAAGTCAGTCAGCTGAGTATCCGGCGACTGCGTCTGGACAAGTTGGTTGCTCAGTGGACCCGTCCCAAGTTCTGGTTGTTTCCCCGAAATCCGCGTGCTCCTGCTGCTGCTGATTGGCATCCCGGGTTGATCACCGAGGCCAATATCCGTGCGCTTTATGCAACGAACCCCCCGCCCTGGGATGCTCTACGTCGCATCGTAGTGCCTCGTTCGTTCGAAATGAACGGGTGGTTCGCTGACTTCTGTCAGAGATATGAAGACTTCGAGGAGAACAGCCGTCAAGTGTTCTGGGAGACCACGCACAAACTCCCCATCACGTCGGCCATGTGTGCTGCCGAGCCGTTCCTGGAGCAGTACCGGAAAGATTGTCGCGTCCGCCGGATGCGCGCCGGCCCTAGATGGAAGAGGCTGCTGAAGCACTTGATGGCGGGCCTCAAGAGCGGCGAGTGCGATCTCGATCTTTTGCTTGACCCATACTTCCTACACTTCCCAGCGCGCGGCAAACATGTTTGCTGGTATCCCGGTCAAGGGGAGAGGCAGCGCCCTGCCGATCTCCTTGCGGCCCTCCAGATCGTCGACCGTGCTGATCCTTGGCGTAACCAGCATCGCGAGAACATCGCAGACCACCCAGGATCTCGCCTCGCGCGCCTCGACCGCAAGTTCTTCCAGGCTGATGACAGCGACTAGGTGCGGCTAGGCTTCCTGACACGTAGCTCTTCGTCTTGACTTCAGAGATTCTTTTTGAGATGTGTCCCTTCTTATACTCACATAAACAAATATCCCCTCCTTCCATTCGCGTGGCCCTTCCACACGAATCACTCCCCCTTTCGCACTTAATGCGACGGGGTTCCTCCCACTTCTTCTTCGTGAGACTGCATGACGCCAAAGCGACTGCGGCTGACCTGACTTCTCTCGAACTCGCGAAGCAGCGCCCCGCAATTCAGGTCCACTTCGTCTACCCAAGTCGGCTCGTCATGCCCCTTCCAGTGCACCAAGAACTCACGACGGTTCCGTCCATATCGCGTCTTCCGAGATGATCGTACGTCCGCAATCCTCTCCACCTCGTACTCGTCTTCGTCTAACTCCCGTTCCCAACTGTCTTCTGGCAGAAATGCTTCGTCGAAGTCCACGCGATCTCCCTCGGCGATCACGATCTCAGTCTTCGGACGATCAGGGAAGCGCTTCACGAGCTTGAGCTTCGACACGTGCACGATCGGGAAGATCCGGTATTCGGTCCCCGCAATCTCCAGCTTCGCTGCGTGTTGATCAATCATCTCCGCAACGCGGAACGGCCCATGCCACAGGTGTGCGAGCTTCCGAGCGTAGCCAACCTTGACGCGATCCAAGTACAGCCAGACCTGATCTCCGGCGACAATGTTATGTGGACGAAGATCTTCGTTGTGGCGATCTGCACGACTCTTGATAGCTTCCCGTAGGCGTTCGTTAACCTCTTCGCGCGCTCGCTGATAGTGGCCTTGCACCCGATTACGCCATCTCCTGGGATCGCGATCACGGCTACGCGTGTTCCCCACGGGCAACGATGCTTCCAGCGTCGACCGGGGGTCCCAACCATGGACGAGGAAGAACGGCGTATCCCCGCGAACGCGATCCTGAGCTGTGTTCAATGCGAATGTCAACCTCTCGGCATACTCGTCCCAATCCTTCTGGTTCATGTCGGCGACATACATCTTGATTGATCGCGTCAGCGTCTGTACCATGCGTTCCGCCGTTCCATTTGCCTGAGGCCTGTATGCCATTGTGGGGCTCTGCCGTTGGCCCACTATTCGATTGAACGCCCGGAACACATCCGCCATAAACCCAGGTTCGCGATCATGCCTGATGACCTCACTTGCACCGAAGCGACGGAAGACACTCTCCTCGTAGTTCTCAGCAATCTGCTGAGCGGTTCGAGAGCTGCTCGCCTTAGCGATCACGTATCCGGTGAACAAATCGACCCAGACTAGAAGTTCCGTGTTTCCCTTATACGACTTCGGAAGAGAAGGGATGTGATCCATGGCGATGATCTGGAACGGGTAGGTGGCCTGCACATTTCCGGGTGATCTCCCTTGAACGGTAGGTCTTCCTTTCCCAGTCTCGCAATCGGTACACTCACTCACGTAACGTTGAACGTCCCTGAACAGGCCTCTCCAGTGGAAGTGCTGCTTGATCTTCGCGTAGGTCCTTCCCACTCCCTGGTGACCACCTTCCAAGCTCGCGTGGTAGTGATGCAGGAAGTCCTGACGAAGTCGCTCAGGAATCACCAGCTTGGTGATCGTGTCGCGTTCCTCATCAACGCTGTTCGTGGAAGGCGGGCAGTACCAGAGGAGATGATCCCCGTCGACCTCATATGAGTCGGCGATCTTCGCGCACGTCCGGGCGTCCTTCGCCGTCAGGTCGGCCACGTCCCCAGTCAGGTACGCCCTCAGATCGGCAATCCACTTCTCTTCGCCCTGTGCCTTAGCAATGCGTTCTAACCTCATGCTCTGGACCACAGGCTCCTGCAGGCATTCTGGTGGGGATCGTCGGTGCATGGATGACCGAGTCACGGCCGCTACTTGGACGACCTCGCTCTCGTTCTTCGGCTTCAGAATCTCTCCCAACCGGTTGAGCGTGATCAAGTCCTCGATGACTTCCGCGGACGTGACGACTGTGCCGGCCTCGTTCTTCAGGGCCTCGCTAGCGAGTCGATCGGCGCTGCTGTTCCACTCGCTTTTCACGTGCACGAACTCGTGCTGAGGCCAGGCCGCGAGCTTCCCCATCGCCTTCTCACGCAGAAGCTGCAGAGCTGGGGCCTTGCATGCGATCTCGCCGCGCATTTGGCGGATCACCAAGCGCCCCCTGTCTAGAGGTGCAAGGAGATCCAGGCACAAGAGCAATCCATGATACTCGGCTTCGTTCACCGTCATCTCCACAGCGTACGAGGATGCCGCAGTGATAATCGACCACTCGGGCAACTTCCAGATCACGGCGCTGTACGCTCCACCGCCGCGTTTGACTCGGGCAGATCCGTCCCAACTCACGACGATCAGCTCTTCATCAAGTTCGACAGTCGGCGTGGGCGCGACGATCACCTGGCGGGGCTGCTTCTTGGGCGCGACAGCGATGAGGGCCTCGTCGACTTCTTCTCGTGGAGTGATGCTCGCGGCGAGCGTCCCCAGGACTTCGTCTTCGCCTCTCGTGCATCGCACAGTCTCCAACGTCCACTGAGACAGGAGAGCGGCCCATGATCCCAGCCGGCCTTGCAAACCTGAAGACTTGAGGAGCCAAGCCAACGTCGAGTGTCTAGTCAGCACCTTGATCGCTCGACCGACAAGCGCCGTGTGGCAGACATCCAAGATCCTCAGCAAGGCCAAGACCTCCTTCTCGACGATCCCATAATTGAGCTCGTTCGTCTTGAGGATGCGGCTGGTGAAGGTCACTGGCCAATACACGCCATCATGATCCTGCATGAGAGCCGCCGAGATCGCCCACTTATTCGCGTAGATGACGATCACTGGTGGGCGATCGGGATCGAAGTGCTTCAAGGTTGGAGTCGACATGATCTTGGCCTTCAGCATGGTGAACGCTACCGTGGCTCTCGTCCAGCGATCGTTCTCGGCCTTCTCACGATCCACGTCCCCTGCATACGCCGAATACTCCGGGATCACCGTTCGGCAGCGCAGCTCGAAGAAGTCCGACTCGCGAAGCTCGTACAAGATCGCGGCGTACACGGCGAAGTCCTCGATGAAGCGGCTGTAGTAATTCAGGCTGCCGAGGAACGACTGCATCGCGCGCAAGGTCTGCGGGAAGGGCAAGTCGCACAAGGATTCAAGATCCTTCGGGTGCGCTTCGAGTCCTTCAATCGAGACTCGGTGGCCGAGGTAATCGACCTTTCGCATGCCCCAGGAGTTCTTCATCACGCTGATCGACAAGTTCCAGTGATCGCAGGCGTCCAGCAGCCGGTCCACTTTCTCGCAGAGATTGTCCCACGAGTCAGCCGTGACCAAGATGTCGTCGATATACGATCGTCGACCAAGGACAGACGGTTGGTGATCCGGCTCGGGTTCACCAGACTCGAAGACGTCGACTTCACCTTCAGCATCATTGCCGCTCCCAATTCGGAGGAATCCATAGAGGGCGTTGTCAAGCAACCGCTGATAGATCTGTGGCGCGTTCTTCAGGCCGAACGGCATACGAGTCCACTCGAACAAGCCAAAAGGTGTAATGAACGCCGAGATCTTCCGAGCGCGTTCCGTCATCTGCACCACCCAGAATCCGCTGGCCATGTCTAAGGAACAGTACCAGAGGACCTTGTCGAGATCCTCCAAGAGGTCGTTGATCAAGGGCATCGGATACACCATCAGCCGGTCAGGGAGTTCACAAGCCGGTAATCGATGCAGAGCCGGATGTCTACCCCGTTCTTCTTGATGATGATCACGATCGGGGACGCCCACGGAGATGTTGACGGGACAATGATCTTCGCAGCCAGCAAGCCCTTGATCAAGTCGGAGAGCTTCTCGCGATACTGCGGCGCAACTCGGCGGACGCGTTGAGCGATCGGGGCTGCTCCTCCCACGTCGATGTCACAGACTACTCCGACTGCTGCGGGTGGCAAGGCATTCCCCTTCCCGATCAGAAGGTGCTTCCGCTTCCAGATGATACGCTTCAGTCGGTCAATCCCCTCCGGCGTGTTCAGCTCAGGGTCTCCTGCTTGGATGTCTTCGATCTTCACTTCTTCGGTGGTACTCGCAATCTCCGGCAAGACGGCCATCTGATCGTCAAGGTCTTCCGCGAACAGGTTCCCGCCGTCATGGTAGTATCCTCCGGCGTCTTCCTGGATCTCCGCCGGTTCTTCCACGACATCAGGCTCCTTCGTGTCAGCTTCCAAGGTGAGGGTAGCTTCCGGTTCCGCCCTGTGTTCTTCGGAGTCCAGCTTGGTTTCTGCCGGTTCCTCTGCGACATCAGGCTCCTTCGCGTCAGCTTCCAAGGTGAGGTCAGCTTCCGGTTCCGGCCTGTGTTCTTCGGAGTCCAGCTTGGCTTCGGCCGTCTCCGGCCTATTCACAAGTGGCTCGGCCCAACGAACCGTCGTCGCAGCAACCGTTGGACGAGGAGCCGTTTCACCCCTTCGCAAGAGCTGCGTTGGGGTGGCGTACTCCGGCCGTTCCACTAACGGTCCGGACATCTCAGCGGGAAGGTCTTCGTCGTCCTGGCGATCAGTCGTCGCTTCAAACGCTAGAGTTTGCCACTCTGCGTACCGACGCGATCCAACTGACACGTGTCCAGGCACTCGAGGTACAAGATCTTCGGCGAGCCACATCCCCAGTTCGAGGTTTCTTCCCAGGCGCAGCTCGCAATCGCCAACGTTGGTGATCTTCAGGTGTCGCCTGCGGCCAAGCCCCTTCGACACGGTAGGTACCCACTTCTCCCCACGCACGATCCACAGCTTTTCTCGTTCTAACGCGCGTGGTGGTTTCAGGGGAACTTCGGCTGATCCTCCGACGGGAATGAAGATGTCATCTTCCAACAGCAGCGAGTGACTGCTTCGACCGTATGGTGGACGCCTCCCCGACAACTGGATTCGGACTTCGTCAGCTAGGCACATCGTGCCGTCCGCGAGATCAAGGCGGATCCCGGCGGGGATCATGAAGTCCATGCCCAGGATCACGTCTTGGCCCGACAACGGGCCAACCCAGGCGTCGAAGAAGTACACCAGATACCCAGCTAGCGTGACCTTGATGGTGGTACGTCCCAACGTTGAGTACGCGTTCTCTCCAATTCCCACACACTCTTGTTTCTGACTTTCGTCCATGATACAGCCAACCTTACGAGCAAAGGTGGTGTCCACAATTGAGACTTCTGCGCCAGAGTCCAAGAGCATGGTCGCCTTCGAGTTGATGATCTTCCCGGTGATCTTCGCCTGCTTGAACCACTTGCCGGGCGAGTAGTACTTCCAGTACCCTCGCGATTCCCCGGGTCGGAGCTCCCATCCAATATCTGGCGGGGGTCTCGTCAGCGAGTTCACGGTTTTGAGTTCGCCGGGCTCTGTATCCGGGGCATGATCTCTCCAGTATCCACGGGTCTTTCCATCAGCCAAGTCCAGTTCCATCACAACATCCGATCGCGCATATTCATCTCTTCGCAAGCTCGCGATCGTCGCGGTACGTTTCTTATGAATTCCACGTGTATTGTTGATAGGATCCTTCAGGGGACTGACCTTCGACTGTGCTTGCCTGTCAACGTATGCAAATATGCAGAACTTAGAACGCTCGGCTCGTACCAGATTCCAACCTGGCGAGCGTCCTAGTTTAACATCTTCTCCGCCTTCGAGGGAAACATCCCGGCATGGCGCGTGGGATCATACCACTGACGGATCAAGTTATAAAACTCCTCCATCGGGCACTCTCCGGCTTCATGCACCTCGCCGCACGCTCGACAGACGTAGAGGCAGTGATCACCAGGGTGTCCTCTTCTTCCGCACTTCTGACAAGTCAAACGCTTCCAGCATCCGAGATCCGTGTGCCGCGTGGACCCGCAGTGGGAACATCTCTCTACGCGATCGTCGTTCCGAGGGCGATGAGGTTGCTCTGGGTTAGTTGCTGGTCCTTGAGCGTCACGGCGTGGCTGAGGCTGGTCTTCCGACTTGCGCTGATCAGCGACGGCAGCGAGATAGATCTGGGATCTACTTCGTTCGAGGTCCGATCCTCCGGAGTCCGAGTCCGTTCCCGAGCTCTCGCTGTCATGGGCCATGTGAATGGCGCGAATCGCTCGGGCATGTTTGGTGGACGCTTGTGGAGGTGTTGACGATGACGACTTCTGGCGGTACTTCGAAGATCCCATGGACGCCTTTCCTTGCCGTGATTTGGCACGCTGGCGTAGGCGCAACACGTCTGCCAGTGCGTCCCCATCTCCAAGGCGTAGTAGCGTCAGCTGGTCCGCTAGATCGCGATCGTCCAAGGTTTCGATGAAGTGTTCCACGTGTTCTCGGAGGGCCGACGACGGGCCAGTCTTGATTGGCAACTTCGCACGGAGTCCTAACACGGTCAGGCGATGAAGATACTCGAGTGGCGACTCGTCAGACCTCTTCCTGGCATGGTAATATTGCCTCGCAAGAGACACGCCCAGACCGCAGTATTCGGCCCTGAAGCCATCCAGCAGGTCTTTCCACTTGCCACGCGTCGTTCTTCCCAACTGCTGGTACCAGTTCCGCGCAGGACCAGTTAACAAGTTCCCGAAGACGATACACTTCTCGCTATCAGGGGCTTGATCACGGACGAACGCAGACTTCACCTTGCCCAGCCAGCCGCGGGCGCGATCCTCGTCAGTGTCTTTGCCGGAGAACACCTTCAGCTCGGAGATTGCTGACATCCGGACTCGCGGGATCGCAGCAGCATGTTCGGCCGAGGCGGCCGCTTCTGCTGAGGCAACGATTGCTCGGCGAGGAACGTCAATGCTGAAGTCGTCGGGATCATACTCATCCGGAGATGCGTGGACCGATCCCACCGATTCCATGTCGACATCGGACGCCTCACGTGCTCTGGGCTCGTCGCGGTTCTTCTCTTCGGCTTGCTCCTTCAAGAAACGTTCCATGGCTGAGTCGAAGAACGACTGCATGCGATCCGGGTTGTGAGCGTTCGTCGACACTCTGGTTACGGGCACAGGGTTAACAGGCATCTTCTCTTCCTTGATCTTCCTCGCCTGGATCATAGCGGCTCCCGATGGACCAAGGGTCATCCTCGTTGGCCCGGTGGGGTTGTCCGATCCGATGTCTGACGACACAGAGGCCTTCGCGGACGCGAAACCGGAGTGCGAGGAAGCCGAGGTCGGGTATTCTTCCGTAGGCCCGAGACTGGACGATGATGCGGACACACCTACCAGTGGCTTCAGCAGCTTGAGCAGACGCTTGGCCGATTCCTCAACGGTGGTTATGCTGAGCTCGAACACAGCTTCAGCGTCGAAGGCTCCGGCGACGATCCCAGCTTCATCCAGCAGGTTCATCAGGCTGGTGATTGCGACCATGAGATCGGACGCCTTCGCCACGGGTGTTACAGGGCCTTGGAGGTCTCCAATCAGCTTCGGCTTCATCACGATCATCACGGGATCTTCTAGCAGGAACGCGTTGAGCTGCTTCCGGTAGAAGATCTTCTGCAGCTGATCCGGAGTCCAAGGCCTGACGTCTCCACTCTCCTCCTCATCTGGTGCTCTCAACTTCGGCTTACCAAGCTTCGACGCCGACTTCTTCGCGGAGATGTGAGGTGTAGGGGGAGTGGTTTTGGGTGAAGATCCTTCCGTTTTCACGGTTGGATCTTCATCCGGCGGATCACGATTCGCATCGCGATCCGCAGGGGGCCCCGAAGGGCCCAAGGGAGGAGGGTGCGGCTTCTCTTCGAGATCCATTACCATCGTGGCGTAGTGGCTCGCGAGGAAACTCGACGCGAGGGGCACTCACACACTTGGCGTCCGGACTCCCGACTGACGGAGGGGGTACTCCGCTTGCCGTGGGGGGCTCTGAAGACTTGTCACCTTGTGTACCCGTCGGGTTGGACGATTACGCTCTTCTTGATGACTCGGAAGAGATGCCGGGCTTGATCTGGGTTGAGTGGGTGTGGACGGCACTTGGGTTTCGGCTTGACGGCTTGTGGTAACTCTTCACTTGCCGTCGGTTAGGGTGTAGATCACGGGGTAGCGTAGATCCACGGGGGGTCCTAGGGTGTGTTCACCAAAGGCCAATAATTCCAATACGATGCTTGACTGCCTCCTTCTGGCAGGGATCTTGAGGGGGGTGAGAAAGGAGCTTGGGCGACCTGGGCAAGCTATCCAGGCGTTCTTGCGCTTCTTCTTGTAGATCGCTGCAGTCCTTGGTCGTCAGAGGGGGCCAATATACTTCCCAGCTCTGGAATAGGTAGGACGCTTGATATAAGAAGAACTCCCTCTCTTGTTGTTGAGCGTAAACTCTCTTAAGGCAAAAAAGACACTTCTTCACTAGCCGGCAAATTATACACTGATATGCAATTCCCTAAACCTCTCCCCCAAGCCTCGACGTCTCTCTGCCACACGTTGCCAAACTGGCTCCACAATCGTACTTAGCCTTGACGGTACCGCGATCACCATACACCGCGATCACCACACACCGCGATCACCACAACATGTACCACGATTATGGTACCTTGATCTTCCCTGGGGATCGCGCTTGGTGTACTCGAATGACTGCACCATTTCCTGGGGATCACCGCGATCTCGACCTTGAGGTCACCGCGATCTTCGACCTTGAGATCACCCTGATGTATCGAAATGATTGTCCCGGACCCCGATGATCGCACTCGACTTGTGATGGAATGATTGGGCCACGATCATGTTCATGATCCCGTCGGACCGTACCATATAAACGGTACCGTGGTCATGTAGCGTCACATCGTGATCACGGAGACGGTGTACCACCAATGTGGCACAGTGATCCCGAGCCGGTCCTTTCCGTCAAACAAGATTCTCACTTCACCACAGGAACATGACGACGCTGACACGGTGCCGAGGTCGGAGATAACAGCGCTGACAACGGCGGTGACGCAACTAGTGAGCCTCCTAGCAGACGTTAAAGCGGCCACGGAGAGACAGCCACCGACGGCAAGATCGGCGAGTGACGCGAATACCGGAACACTACCCGAGCAGCCACAGGAACGAGCGGAGCAGCACGTAGTAGCCGCAGCACGCGGAAGCAGCAGAGACATAGCGACGGAGGTGGCACGACTTCAACCTGCACAGCGACGTCGACAAGTTCCTGGACGAGGAGGTGCAGCTCAGCGACGCGTCCAACATGTGCGAGAGGATGGATCGCCAGGCGATACTCCGCCGGATTCAAGCGACGACGAGCGCGATGATGATGGCCCTGAGGTGAGCAGTGACGATGGTGCCGATGCAAGGGCCAGCTCTTCTTCAGAGGGTAACAGTGAAAGTAATGATGGTCGAGAACAACGAGGGCAGCAACGACGTGAACGGCGGGCACGGCGGAGAAATGTAAAGGATTTGGAGCTACCTACCTTCACTCCCTCGCCGAAGGTCTCTGTATCTACATGGATTGATCGAGTTGACTTGGCATTGAAGGGTGCAGAAGAGTCTGGCAGAGGCAGATGGTCGGACAAGGCGTTGTACTACATCTTAGGCAACAAATTGATGGAGAATGCTGCGACGTGGTGGGTCAATAGAAACCGAAGCACGCCTACGAGGGAGAAGACGTGGACTCACTTGAAGGAGGCGCTACTGCAACGATATGCTGAGAAGCTGGACAAGTCTCAAGCAGAATGGAGGGTGAGCATGCGGAGGTTCTTACCTGGAGAGTCGTATGCTGACTTCGCGGCAGGACTTCGAGAGGTAGTAGGGAGAAATCGCGTGAGTGAACGAGTTTTGCTGGCTCAATTCTACAGATGCCTGGACAAGACTACGAAGCAGTTAGTGAAGTAAGCTCCACGACCAACGACTCTTGAAGCAGCCGTCAAGAAAGCGAACGAAGTGGACGACCCAATGGAGAACGTGGCGCAGGGCATGATGAACGTCAGGCTTTCTTGGGCGACGGCACCGAGTCCTTACGTGATCCCGATGGCTGGAACTACGGGACAAACGATGATTATACCGGGAATTGGTAACACGAGCCTGCCAGCAGACAGAAACTACCACGGAACGGAGGATGCAACAGCACGGAAGAACGATGTCGAGCATGTAGCGCTATTTACGAACCCACAAGGGGTGTACAATGTGTTCTCAGTCACATGGGATCCACCACCAGGCCACGTGTGGAACGGCAAGTACTGGTACGAGCCACGAAAGACCGAGCGGAAGAGGAAGGCAGCTTCAACGACTCCGACGGCAACCCCAGAAACCAGAAAGACGACACGGAAGCCACGGCGTGAGCGAGCATCAAGCGACGATGACTCGGATGCACGGCCGCCGAAACGGCAGAAAGCGGCAGTGCGAAAAGCGACAACAAGTGGTGACTCAGCAGGCGCGGCAAAGCAAGCGACCGGCAGACAGCAGAACAGCATTGGAGGAGCCCAAGCTCAGTATCGAGGAGCGAGCGAGCAGCGATGCTACAAGTGTGGAGATGGGCGGTGTACTGTGCACACCAACCGCAGTGCTTCGCGTGTAAGCAAGTAGGACACTTGGCTCGAGACTGCACCAACCCTGAAGCGAAAGCGCGAAACGATGAACTGCTCAAGCGACGAGAAGCATCACGTTCCAGCGAGGAAAACTAACAGCGGGCGCGGTAGCGGGTGTATGGCGTCCGGCGAAATTGCAGGGATCCCGAAGAGCGGAGGTGGAGTACGAGAGTGTTGTGAAAGTGGTGGAGCAGATGGACAAGGATACTGAGGTTCGTGATGACGAGAAGGCAGCACTGTATGTGGTGACGGTGAGACCGGCCATGGCCCCAACGAGGTATGTGTCGGCGGAACCGAAGAACGAGTCAACGACAGCGGAGAAGGAATGTTGTGAACGAAGTCGTGGTGCGGCGTGTGGCGCGCACAATAGCAGTGAAGATGAGGCTGAGACTGGGGAAGGCGGCGACGGTGTTGAGACTGGGGAAGGCGCCGGACCGACGGACCCAACGGACAGCAATGCGTTGAGGAAGGATGAACGGCAGGAGGTGATCGGCACGGGTGAGTCCCCATCGCCGACACTAACAGCTGAGGAGACGGATGAGGAGCCGAGCAGCGACGAGCGAAGCGTGGCATGCGTCGCGTTGAGTCGAGAAGAAAGGAAGAAAATGAGGAAGCAGAAAAAACGGCACGTCATGAAAGTGAGACTGGCCAGGCGACGTGAAGCCGAGCAGCAGGCCAAAAACCAGGAGCAAGCGGCAATCCAAGAGCAGCTGGACGGGAGACAGAAGGTTGCGACGGAGACGCTGGAGCTTCACGAGGCCGCGGGACGAACGAGGGCGACCGCCGAGAGCGATGGCGAGCCTGAGCAGCGGACGACGGCACGGGTCAGTCTGGTGAAGCGTTGTGGTGATGTTGGAGGAGAACAGCAGAACCAAGGCGAACGTGGAGACGAATACATCGGAGCTGACGATGGACTGCCAACTGCGGTCATGGAGCTGAGTGGCGTACGCAGACATGTGAAACTCGACAGCGGAGCTCGGTACACGATCGCGGGACCCGGATGGATGAAGTACGGCGACAAAGTAGATCGAACGGCACCAGTGGAGTTCGTTGAAGGCATTGGTGGGTTCCTTCTGGACGTAATTGGCGTGTGGAAGTTCCAGATGAGGAGCGTATTCGGCGAAGACATCAGTGTCGAGGCGTGCATAGTGGAGGGTTGTGGTGATGAGTTCTTGTGGGGCGTGGACTTCCTACAGGCACATGGCGCCACGATGGACTTCGAGCGAAACGAGATCCAGTATAGCGAGGAAGGACGTGTCTTGGTGGTGCCGTTCCGGACGTACGGTGGCGAGCAGAAAGCAAAGGTAGCAGCGGTACGAATGGCGAGAAGAACGCAGCTAGAAGGGCGAACGGTGACTCCGGTCGAAATTGCAGCGGCAGCGGCAGATGGAGAAGTCGGCGTCTTCCTACCTACCAAGCAGACAGGAGCGGTTATGCTAGCAGCTACAGTCACAACAGTCAGAGACGGTAAGGCCTGGGTGCCAGCCATTAATGCAAAAAAGAGTGGGGTGAGATTACCTTCGAAGCGTGAGTTGGGCACATGGATACCCGTGGATCGGGAGATGCAGGTGTTGAATATGAGCGGGGGATTGAAGCGCAGTAAAGTGAAGGAGTGGTTGAAGTTCCTGAACGAGAACTCAGAGAAGCCCCTGAATGACGAGGAGGACGTCCACATTGGCGTTGAAGACAGCGAGAGCCGGGACTTGATATTGCGGTTGTTGAGGGTGTATCGGCAGCTGACGGAGAGTACTGGAGACTGTCCACCCGCCACAGCGTTGAGTACGGAGCTTCATACAGACACGGGTGATGCGGCACCGATCATGTTGAAGCGGAGAAGGCAAGCGCAGGCCGAAGACGCGATAATTGACGAGAACGTGGAAAAGATGTTAAAGTCCGGCGTGATCGAGAAAGGAAACGGTGTGTGGGGATTTCCGGTGGTGCTGGTTCAGAAGAAGGATGGCGAGGTGCGTTTCTGCGTGGACTACCGAGCATTAAACAAGGTGACGCGTAAGGATGTGTATCCCCTACCTCGTATCGATGAAACTTTGGAAGCATTGGGCGGCGCGATGTTGTTCAGCACACTTGATCTGAAGGCTGGATATTGGCAGATTCTAATGGCAGCGGCGGATAAGGCGAAGACGGCTTTTACAACCAAGCGAGGGCTGTACCAGTTTGTGCGTATGCCGTTTGGGTTGTGTAATGCTCCGTCGACATTCCAAAGGATGATGAACTCAGTGTTGCGTGGATTGACTTGGAGCACTTGTTTAGTTTATCTGGATGACATAGTGGTGTACACGCGTGGCGGTATCGAGCAGCACGTGTTGGAATTAGCGTGTGTACTGGAACGTCTGGCGGTGGCTGGCTTGACGTTGAAGTTGAAGAAGTGCGTGTTCGCGACGCGGCGGATGGAGTACCTTGGACATAAGTTGAGTTCTGAGGGTGTACGGCCATTGCAGAGGTTGGTAGACGCGGTGCGCGAGTTCCCGAAGCCACGAGATGCAGTGGAGGTGAAGCGCTTCGTGCACTTAGCGGGGTACTATCGGCGGTTTATCGAGGGTTTTGGGTCGCTCACGGCGCCTATGACCAAGTTGTTGAGAAGGACAGCGGAATGGGAATGGGGAGACGAGCAGCAGAAGGTGTTCGAGCGTGTGAAGAACATCCTGACGACCAAACCATTGCTAATCTATCCTAATTTCCTACTGCCCTTTCGAGTAGTGACTGATGTGAGCAAGATTGGGCTGGGTGCGTGTCTTATGCAGGACCACGGTGGTGGTTGGCAGCCAGTAGCCTTTGCCAGCAAGGTAAACAGCGAGACGGAGTCGAAGTATGGCATTACGGAGTTGGAGCTAGCTGCGGTGGTGTGGTCTATCAAACTATTCAGGCCATATCTTTATGGGCGACGCTTCACTATCGTTATGGATCATGCGGCACTAAAATGGCTCATGACGAGCACGAACCTGACAGGCAAGTTGCATAGGTGGGCATTGACCCTACAAGAGTACGATTTCGAGGTGGTGTACCGACCGGGGAGTACAAACGTGGTGACAGACGCACTTTCGAGAGCCCCCACGGCGAAAGCGTTGGCGGCGATTGGCAGGAGACGCAGGGCGAGACGACTAGCAGCGGATCGTGCACGAGTAGCAGCTGAGCACGAGCGAGAGAGGGCGGAGCAGCTAAACGAGCCCACGAACGGCAAGTCGGGTGTTGGACGCGGTGTGCAGAGCGCGCAGAGGCGAGAAGCGTATGTGCGCGGTAAGACGGGTAGCGGACAAGTGGCGAACGACGCAGAAGCGAGGGCGAGACGTACGGCGAGCATTCGAGCTCACAGAGAGTGGCGTGGAGCAGTTCCAGCGCGAGGAGTCCTAGTACCGAAGAATGAGGCACTGCGAAGAGCGTCCAGCAAAACAGTAGAGGTGTGCGGCATGTACGGGGAGCCTACTGCGGTCAGCGAGGAGCAGAAAGCGACGGATGGGCACGGGTCACGAGGTTGGTCTGCGAGAACCGACAATGGAAGAAGCGAGCGTACAGGTAGCCGTCCGGCGGTGACGACAGCAGCGCAGCGAAGGGAAGCAACGCACGAGGAGTCAGCCAGTGGAGCAGTGGTGACGGACGCAGCGCAACGAGACAGCGGTGATCACGAGTGGCCGATACGTGGCGCAACAAGTGACGAGCGAGCAGCATCGGCAGTGAACGAGACACGGAGCAGTGAGCAGCGGCGGGAACGCGTGGCAGCTAGACGAGAAGATGAACATGTACGTGGTGAGACCCTCCAGTTGACCGATGACGAGATTATCGAGGCGCAGAAGGTGAGCAGGCTGGTACAGAAGCTGGTGGCGGCGAAGGTACAGAACGGCATGAAGATTGAAGTGCAGCACGGGCTGGTGGTAATCCAGACAGAGAAAGGATGGCGAATAGTGTTTCCTCCAGCGCTGTGGCCGGTTGTCTTCAAGGAGTGTCACGATTCGGTGTGGGCCGGGCATTTGAGAGCGCCGCACACATTTGCAAAAATTTCGCAGAGTTACTGGTGGCCGGGATTATTACACGAGGTAAAACAGTGGGTGCGCGGATGCCAAGAGTGTGGTAGTCGCAAGGCGAGACCGAGAGAGACAATTCCGCCGTTGAGAAGCATTCGTGGAGGCGACGTCGGGGACAGATGGGCTCTTGACGTAGCTGGTCCTCTTCCTAGTAGTGATGGTGGTGAGCGGTTCGAGATTGCAGCAGTGGAGTACGTTACGAGATATGCGGTAGCTACGACGGCATACAGCGGAGACAGTGGCGGACTTCATGATGAAGAACATCGTGTTGAAATTTGGAGTTTTTCGGGAGATTCTGACTGATGGAGCGCCTGAATTGACAGGACATGCAGTGGAAGAGCTAGTGATGTTACTACAAGCGCAGCAGACGACGGCGGTGCCTTATCGACCTCAGATGGTGGGGTTAGTCGAGCGTTTTAACCGCACGTGGAAGGACATCGTGGCGACATACATGCAAGAAGAAAATCAGCGAGATTGGGATAGGTGGGTAGACTTTGCGGTCTATGCCTACAACTCGGGGCAGCACTCGACGGTAAAGCTGTCGCCGAACGAGCTGATGATGGGCCGGAGATTAAGGAGTCCAAATGACTTACTGCGGAAGATGAGTGTGACGGAAGCGGGCGAGCTCAGCGAGTATCACAAGAAGATGGTAGCTGCAATGAAGAGTAGTTTGCGATGTGCGGAGATTGCTAGAGCGAAGGAACAAGCAAGGCAGGCGCGGTACTACGACCAGCGAGTGCGGCAGAAGAAGAAGTTACGAGCAGGAGATCGGGTTTGGATGTTTCGGCCACCGAGAGGTGCGGACGCTTCTAAATTTGTTCACCAGTGGGTTGGTCCGATGCGCGTGGTGGAGCCGGTGGGCTACGACAATTGGTTGGTCAGACGCGAGGACGTGGACGGAGAACCTGAGTGGCATATCGTTCATGTGTCGTTCCTGATAGCCTATCACAAACCGATTGACTTGTTGAAGCGTCCACTCACGCTCACTCCAACACAGGTAGTGTGACAAAGTGGGTCGTTGACTGCCATTGGAAGTGTTTGTGTGCCCCATTGAAGCGGGAACGAAGGACGCGGCGGGGCTATACGATTTGCCTAACGAGCCAGGCAAGATAAGTGGCCCAGTTACAAGAGCAATATACCGTCGTTTATTGTACGTAGTCACCGTTTACTTGGAAACTGCAGCTCCTGGGGGACAAACGTCGGACCGGGACTCAGCAGCAAAGCTTGAACGGATCCAATCGACAATCAATTCGTTGGTAAATGCGCAGACTGAGATCAAGGAAGCGCAACAGCGGGCAGAAGATCGATATCAGAGCTTCCATAGTCAAACAAGTTTTCTGCCAATAACGTCTATCAAGAAATTCTAGCATCTTTCCTGCCTCGCTTTCTTTCACTCATATTCAAGCAAGTTTTCTGCTAACGTCTATCAATGAACGATGTAGTCACATACAGTATGAAACGTTTAAAAAAAAACTGGTATTCCCAGCTAAGGCGAAGACGATCTAGTTTTTTCATATCATCAATCTGTTGGAATGAGTGTGCGTCGATTCTGATTCCAAATTGTGTGTACCGCATAATCGTAGTTGTAAGGGTCACTACAAATTTGAAAGGATGGTGATGCCATATGGTCAATGCCTTGTTTTATTTAGGATGTGAGGCAATTTTATAAAAGTATGCCTAAAAATGTAAAACGTTGTATCCAATAGCAGAATAACATCTACTCGCAATCACAGCTATTGTCACTCGCCTCAATGTCGTCGTCCGAATCTATGGTTGCCTCCACAAGTTTCAGTCTAAGCAGCTTCTCCACAGTAGCTTCTGTGTCGCAGGAATGTGTATCGTCGCCTTCGACGACACGTGTATCCATCAATAACCCCACCTTTCGAAAACCGCTAGAGATGGTGGTGGCCGTAAGCTCGTACCAGCACTCTGTTATCCACTCCGTTATTGTGGTTCGCCCCTGTGGTGTAGTGGTTCGCGAAGAATTTCGACGCGAGGGGCACTCACACACAGAGGGGCCGGACTGCCAACTGACGGAGGGGGTACTCCGATCGACCGTGGGGTCTGAAGATCTTCTCACCTTGTGTACCCGTTGACCTGGCGGGGTTAACGCTCTTCCTGGGTGACCTGGAAGGGGCCAAGGTGTTGGTTCTTGGCTGAGTTGGAGTGTGGACGGCACTCAGGGGTAATCGGTTGACGACGTGTGGATACTTCTACACACGATCGTCGGTAGACAGGGTAGGTCGAAGCTTGAATAAACTTGATCCACTCTGGGGGGTTGTCCTTCGGGCTTGTGTTGTTCCAAAGGGGGCCAATGGGTTCCAATGTAGATGCTTGGGCCGCCTACTGTTAGCGGTGGAGTTGAGGGGGGTGGAGAAAGAAGCGTTGACCTGGCCAAGCTTTCCAGGCGTTGTTGCGTGTCTTGTCCTTGAGCGTCTTGGGGTCCTTCGTCAAGGGGGCCAATATACTTCCCAGCCTTGGAATTCTGTGGAACACCACTTGCGTGCTACAAGGAAAATCTCTCTCTCTGTTAACCATCTTAGATCCTTCCTATCTGTTCCCTTTCCTCCCATCCTCTGCCCATCTCCTTCGCAGCTGACTGACTACCTTGAACTTCATCCGATGTACCAATTATTCGGTACATGTCATTCTCGATCGCCGTCGATCCAAAAGTGTACCTAAAAGATTGCACCATTGTCGATCCAGATTCTCGATCACGATAATGTCCCGAAATGATTGCGCCATATCGATCCACATTCTCGATCGGGATAATGTATCGAAATGATGGCACCCTTGTCGATCCATTTCTGGATCGCCAGCCGTGTACCCGAATGATTGCGCCACATCGATTCACTTGACTGGTACCCAAAAGTTGGTACCTGATCCGACTCAGTATCAGATCTGAATAGATCTGGATAGTCCCACTCCGGTTCCGTCTAATCGCTCCACATCTCTCTCGATCATGTCTTCCCCGATCAATCGCTGTCGACTGGCCTTCTCGCTTCACCACAATCGCCCCCTGTCCAAGGCGACACTACACGGTGGTCGAGCCGTGGACATCCGCTCACACTTGGTTCTTTTCTCCTTCTCCCGCAAGCCACCTCTTCCATGTCTTCGAACTCCCCTCGTCAGGCTCCTGGTAATGCGGGTATGTGTCCAGTCATAAGTGGCCCTATCTGCGCGATTAACCATTCGTTCTCGTGGCAGCTCCGGACCATTCGACGGCGCCGCCTCCCCACGTCGATGTTCCCACGACACAGCAACCTGGCCCAGAACGCTCAGGTATTCTCTTCGTTCCGCAACTCCCCGGGCTTTACTAACCCGCTTTCTTCCTTCAGGTTCGGCGCATATCAGCGGCCGAAACGACTCTAGGACTGCTGCGTCCTCTTCGGGTGCTGGAAGTGCATCTAGCAGCGCTCCTGCTTCGGGTATGGGCTCGCCGCATGTGGGTGGTCGACCAGCTGGCGACTCTGTAGCATCAGATCAACACGACGCCGAGGTTGGGGCGTCGGCGATCCCCGATCGGGCCGCCTCCACGGGGTCTGGTGCATCCGTCACTTCAACACGGCGAGGCATGCAAGTGGGCAATGCCCATATTACTCCTCCTTCTCTGGATACGTCAGCCCTTCGATCGAGTCTTGCAGCGATCGAAACAGCTTTGGAACGGGAGGGTGCCTTCCAGCAGCTTCAAACGGACTACGCCACTCTCCAGCAGCAACTGCGTTCCGCTGAACGCCGTATCGCGGACCTGGAGAATCAGTTTCACGAGGCCGCCCAACTTGCATCACCGTTCGTCCAATTTTGCCAACATCGTTATGACCTCGTACGCCACGATCTACACGAGTCTCGGAAACAGTTTGCTGAAGTTGTCAACGCCCTAGCGGGTCATGAAGGTGATCGCATCAAGATCGCTAATCTGGAACGCCAGCTCCAGACTGCACGACAACAACATCAAGACGCGATTACCAACCAAGGTCGTATCATCAGCGATCTCACCGATCAGCTGGCAGCTGCATTGTTGCGAGCTCCCACTGTCAGTTCCCAAGAGTTGCAGCGACTGCGATCGGAGCTTGATTCCTCGATCGCTGCTCGTACTGATCTACAGCAAGCTCTGCAACAAGCGATGGCTGCTCGTGATCGACTTCAAACCCAGTTAGCCAGCGAAATCGACGATCACCAACGGACTCGTCACGAATTGGCAGAGGCCCACGACTCCAACAGTGCACTGGCAGCTTCTCAGGATGCTCTCGAAGGGGCGGTGGACCAGCTCAAACGTCAACTCGGCACCGCACAGCAGAATTTAACCAACGTTCGGGCAAGCTGTGACGCTCATCTGGATCGTGCCATCTCCGAGCGTGATCAGGCTTGTGTTGATCGGGATCAAGCCACACTCGACCTCCAAGATCGTGAGACTAAACTCCGACGCGCGCGAAGCGATCGCGATCGAGCTCGAGACGAGATGCGTTTTTACCGTAAGTATCGCGCATGAATCTCTTTGCCCCGATCGTGACTAATCAGCCGTTGTTTGCGTTTACAGAAGCGCATGTGGACGCGGCTCGACAGTCGGTCGCCCGACTAGAGCAGCAGGTCGCCACCCTTCAGACTTCCGCCGATGACCTCCGACAATTGCGTGCCGACAATGATTCTCTACAGACGAGTCTCGCGTCGGAGAGGCAGCTACGGGAGACAGCGGAAGCGGAACGGGATCGGCTCCTAATCGAGCGTGACACGATCGGCCAACAGTTGGCTGGCCTCTCCTCTCTTGTGCAGACTCATCCGTCTAGCGATTCTGGATCGAAACCGTCCACACCCAGTCGGCCTCTTCCGCGTAAGCGTGACCGATCGTCATCCGGGGATTCTCCGTCTCCTCGCAAGAAACCACGATCGACTTCGGGATCTTCTACCCGGCCGATCCAGATTGACTCGGACGAAGACGACGGCGATTCTCAGGACGGCAGCGATGCCGAGCACAAGAACGAAGGCAATAGTGGTGACTACGGGTCTGATCACGGAAGCGTTCGATCACAGTCCGATCGAGGAAGTGTCCAATCGACCAATACTCAGTCAGAAGCTGGTGGCAACGGTCCTTCTAGTCCCAGTTCAAGCGAATCATCCAGCGGGTCTCCTGACGACAGTGACTCTGGATCGAGCGGGCTCCTGTCCGACGATGCGCTCGATCGTCTTCCCGCCACCCGGATCGGGCGTGGCCAGTGGATTCCGGGTTATCGTCGGCCCCGGCACTTCGCTCGTCGAGACGTGGTCCCTTGGCCTGTAGCTGAAGTGCGGCGGATTAGTCTTCGTAACCTCACAGTCGACGCTCTTTTCAAGGATTGGAGCCGTCCATCACTGTGGCTGTTCCCAGCTCGACTGCCCCAGCCCAGATCGTCCATGTGGGATCGCGACCTGATCACGGAGGCTAATGTGCGTGCTCTGTATGACGCTGAGCCTTGGACGGCCTTACAGACGCCTGTGATTCCCCACTCCTTCGATCTCACGGGATGGTTCGCGGAATTCGCCCTGCAGTATACCACCTTCGAGCAAGACCACCTCCAGGCGCTGTGGGAAGCGACGCATCACTTCACGCTCACTTCGGAGATGCGGAGAGCGAGTCCCTATCTCGATCGCCTCAACCACGATCGCAAGCAGCGGCGCTCACGAGCCGGCCCTCGTTGGAAGAAGGTGTTGGAAGTCGCCCTCCAGGGGATGATCGCCGGTCATTGTGATCTCGATCTCTTCTTGGATCCGTTCATCCTGCACTTCCCTCGCCGAAATGCTGAGCAGAGCGCTTGGTGCCCTGGTCTTGGGGCGCGCGTGCGTCCTAGCGACTTGTTAGAGGCCTTGGCGCTCACGGACACCTCCGATCCATGGCGTAATCAGTTTCGCACCCACCCTCAGGATCATCCCGGCCTACAAGTAGCGCGCCTCGATGGCAAATTCCTGCCAACAGTAGCTCCCGGTAGTGACGGTAGCGGTCAGGACTAGATCAGGTAGGCTTATCCCTTCGGCAGTTAATCCTTGAGTGATCCTTCCTTTTACATGTAAGAGCCCTTGAGCTCAATCGTTGGGGACGGCCCCTCCGATTTAACAACACTCCTTTCTTTTTCACAAATATCCACCACTCATCTGGTATGTGACGTGCCCACATACCTTTCTTTCCACATTCTCCCTCTTGCAGCATCCCAACTACTGCGAAGGGTCTCCCTCGTCTTCCTCGTGCGACTGCATCGCATTAAAGCGATTGCGATTCGCCCTCTTCCTCTCGAACTCCCGCAACAGCGCGCCGCAGTTCAAGTCAGCCTCGTCAACCCACGTGGGCTCCTCATAGCCCTTCCAGTGTACAAGAAACTCGCGATGCACGCGACCGTACCGCGTTCTCCGGCCCGATCGCACGTCCACAATCTGTTCCACCTCGTACTCGTCGTCCTCAAGTGCGGTCTCCCAGCTATCTTCTGGCAAGAAGGCTTCGTCAAAATCGAAACGATCGGCGTCCGGATCCACAAGTAGGGTCTTCGGCCGATCGGGGCAGTTCCTCACCAGCTTCAGTTTGGACAGATGTACGATCGGGAATACGTTATATTCCGATCCGGCAATCTCAAGACGAGCAGCGTGGTTTTCGATCAGTTCCGCGACGCGGAATGGGCCGTGCCACATGTGCGCTAATTTCTTCGCATAGCCGACCTTCACGCGATCGAGATACAGCCATACCCTCGATCCAGCCTCAATCCTGTGCGGGCGTACTTCCTCGTTGTGGCGATCAGCTCTGCTCCGGATGGCGTCACGAAGGCGCTCATTCACATGTTCGCGTGCCTGCTGGTACTGCTTCTGGATGTGATTTCTCCAGCGGCGGGCGTCTCGATCACGATGTCCCGTAATGGCGATCGGCAGGGCAGCTTCCAGCGTCGATCGTGGGTCCCAGCCGTGCGCAAGGTAGAATGGTGTATCTCCACGCGTGCGATCGTGAGCTGTGTTGAGCGCGAAAGTGAGCCGTTCGGCATATTCATCCCAGTCTCGCTGATCGACATCTGCAACATACATCTTCAAGGAGCGTGTCAGCGTCTGTACCATTCGTTCTGCCGTCCCGTTGCTCTGTGGTCGATACGCCATCGTGGGGCTTTGTTTTTGCCCCACCATTCGGTTGAACGCGCGGAAGAAATCGGACATGAATCCAGGTTCTCGATCGTGTCGGAGGACTTCGCTGGCACCGAACCGACGGAAGACGCATTCCTCATAGTTCTCTGCGATCGTTTGTGCTGTCCGAGAGTTGCTGGCTTTCGCGATCACGTAGCCGGTGAACAGGTCGATCCAGATCAGCAGCTCGGTATTTCCCTTGAACGATTTCGGTAACGACGGGATGTGATCCATCGCGATCACCTGGAAAGGGTACGTAGCTTGTATATTCCCTGGCGACTCTCCCTGTATGAGAGGCCGTCCTTTTCCGGTCTCACAATCGATGCACTCACCTACGTACTTTTGCACACTCTTGAACAGGCCACGCCAATGGAAGTGTCTCCTGATCCGCTCGTACGTTCTTCCGATTCCCTGGTGTCCTCCTTCTAGGCTGACGTGGTAATGATGCAGGAAATCTTGTTGGAGCGTCTCCGGTACAACCACGCGGACGATCGGATCTCGATCGGCATTCGATCTTGACCCAGTCGGGCAATAGAGCAGCAGTCCACTTTCGTCCAGATCATACTCGTTGGCGATCTTGGCGCAGACCTTCGCATCGTCGGCTGACAAGTCTACCACGTTGCCTTGCAGGTAAGCTTTCAGTTGCACGATCCATACTTCTTCATCTTGAGCTTGTACGATCCGCTCAACCCTCATCTGCTGTACGATCGACTCCTGCAGGATTTCCGGTCGCACTTGACGTCGTCGCCCCGCGGATCGGGTAACAGCAGACACGCGGACAGCAGCGTTGTCTTCCTTCGGCCGCAGAATTTCGTCCAGACGATTGAGCGTGGCCAAGTCTTGCCGATCCACTTCCAAGGTAACGATCTCTCCAGACTCTTGCTGTAAAGCTGTGTTGGCTAACTTGTCTGCACTTTGATTCCATTCCCGCTTGACGTGTAGAAATTCATGCTTCGGCCAGACTCTCAGTTGATCCATCGCCTTCTGCCTCAGCAGTTGGAGTTTGGGCGCCTTGCAGTCGATCTCACCCCGCATCTGGCGGATGATCAAGTTCGAATCACCGCAGATCACGATCCGCCCCCGGTCTGATGTCGGAAGGAGATCGAGCCCAAGTAAGAGACCGTGGTATTCTGCCTCGTTGACAGTGATCTCCGGCATGAATCTCGACCCCGCAGACACGACCGTCCACTCGGGGAGCTTCCAGATCACAGCACTGAACGCGCCGACCTTCCTCTTGACGCTCGCGGATCCATCAAAGGAGACTACCAGCAAGTCTTCGTCCGGCTCTACCGTTGGTGGCGGCGTGACGATCAGTTTGCGTGGCTGCTTCCTCGGAGCGATGGCGATCAAGGCGTGATCCATCTCTGATCGAGGCGTGATACTAGCCGCAAGGGCACCCAGGATCTCGTCTTCGCCTCTGGAACACTTCACGATCTCCAACGTCCATCCTGACAGCAGCGCAGCCCACTTGCCCAATCGTCCATCGAGCCCTGACGAGTTCAACAGCCACGCAAGCGTGGAGTGTCGAGACAAGACTTTGATGGATCGGCCAACCAGTTGGGTGTAGCATACATCTAGCATTCGGAGAAGCGCCAAGACCTCCTTGTCGACCGTGCTGTAATTCAACTCGTTGGTCTTCAGGGTGCGACTGGTGAAGGTCACTGGCCAATACACGCCATCATGTTCCTGCATGAGCGCGGCGGAGATCGCCCACTGGCTCGCGTACAACACGATCACAGGACCTCGATCGGGATCGAAGTGTCGGAGGATCGGCGTGGCCACGATCTTGGCCTTCAGCAAAGTGAAAGCGGTGATCGCTCTCGCCCACCGATCGTCTTCAAGCGACTCGTCGCCCCCGGTCTGATGCACCCCAGATCCCTCGTTCCGCAGCCGATACTCGTGGAAATCCACCTCACGCAGCTCGTACAAGATCGCGGCATAGATCGAGAAGTCCTCGATGAACCGACTGTAGTAGTTCAAGCTCCCAAGGAACGACTGCATCGATCGGAGCGAAGTCGGGAAAGGTAAGTTCCCCAGTGCTTCCAGATCTTTCGGGCTCGCCTCCAGACCTTCTGCCGACACTTGGTGTCCCAGGTACGCCACTTTGCTGTAGCCCCAGAAGCTTTTGACCACACTGATTGACAGATTCCATCGATCGCAGGTGTCTAGGAGCCGCTCGACTTTCTCGCAGAGATCATCCCAGTCGGAGCTAGTGATCAAGATGTCATCGATGTATGACCGTCTTCCGAGTACTGATGGCTTCAGCTCAGGGTCAGGTTCACCGTCTTCAAACACGTCGATCAGCTTCGTCGACTCTTGATCGGCTCTGATCCGAAGATGTCCATACAGCGCGTTGTCGATCAAGCGCTGGTAGATCTGCGGGGCGTTCTTCAATCCGAAGGGCATGCGTGTCCATTCGAAAAGTCCGAAGGGGGTGATGAACGCAGAGATCAACCGGGCTCTTTCCGTCATGCTGACAACCCAGAATCCACTCGCCATATCCAGTGAACAATACCAGAGGATTTTATCCAGATCGTCCAAGAGGTCGTTGATCAGCGGCATGGGGTATACCATCAACTTTGTCAAGCTGTTCACCAACCGGTAGTCGATGCAGAGACGGATGTCGACCCCATTCTTCTTGATGATCACCACGATTGGAGATGCCCAAGGTGAGGTCGAATGGGTGATGATTCCCGCGGACAACAGTCCCTTGATCAAGTCTGACAACTTCTCCCGAAACTGTGGAGCGACGCGTCGCACACGCTGGGCGACAGGGGTTGCGTTACCGACATCGATGTCACAGACGGCGCCGCGTGCAGCCGGGGGCAGAGCGTTCCCTTTTCCGATCAGGAGATGCCTGCGCTTCCAGATGATCTGCCTCAATCGGTCGATCTGTTCCGGCGTTCTTCCCTCTGCCTCTTCGATCTGGATGTCTTCAATCTTGACTTCCTCCGTGGTGGCGCTTACCTCCGGAAGTATGGCCATTTGATTCTCCAGATCTTCAGCAATCAGGTCCTTCCCTTCATGGTAGCAGACTTCGTCATCTTCGGGCGTCCCGCCGACCTCGATCTCCGGCTCCATTTTTGGATCATCGACGGTACCGGACGCTGAGCCAGTCAGTGGTTGGTCGTCAATCAACGGCTTCGGATTGTCGATCATCGGGCTGATCGACTCCCGATCTACGGGGTTCGATCGATTGTCGATCTTGCATTCCGGATCGACCATCCATTTTGGATCTGAGTCCTGTCGATCTTGCTTTGTATCGACTGGATCAGCCCATTTCACCGCCACGGCGGCTACTTCGGGCTTCGGTTTGGATCCTTCCCGCTTCAGGATACCCTTCGGGGCATCGTATGTTGGTCGATCCACCAGTGGCCCCATGTACGTCGGTTCAGGTTCCGCTTCTTCCTGCTGATCGGTGGTGGCTTCGTACGCAAGGTTCTGCCACTCAGCATATCGACGCGATCCTACGGAGATGAGTCCAGGCGTTCGCGGTACGAGATCTTCAGCCAACCACAGCCCCAATTGCGTGAGTCTCTGCAACATCAGCTTCTTGTCGCTGATGTTCGTGATCTTCAGGTACTGCGTCCGGCCAAGGCCCTTCACCAAGGTAGGTACCCATCTTTCTCCACGGGCGATCCACAACTTCTCTCGCTCTAACGCTCGGGGCTTTTGTATCGGTATCTCTACAGATTCTCCGACTTCCAGGTGAACGCTGTCATCGAGCGCGATGTCGTGGCTGCTGCAGCCATACGGAGGGCGACGACCTGTCAGCTGGACCCGCACCTCGTTCGGGAGGCACATAGTCCCGTCGGCCAGATCAAGGCGAATACCGGCCGGGATCATGAAATCCATACCCAGAATCACGTCCTGCCCAATCATGTCGCCAACCCAGGCGTCGAAGAAGTAAACCAGGAAACCAGCCAGCGTGATCTTGATCGTGGTACGTCCCAGGGTTGCGTACACATTTTCTCCGATTCCTATGCAGTCTTGTCTCTGACTTTCGTCAATGATGCAGCCAACCTTACGAGCAAAGGTGGTGCTAACGATCGAGACTTCAGCGCCGGAATCCAGAAGCAGAGTCGCTCTGGAGTTGTTGATCTTGCCGGTGGCCTTGGCTTGCTTGAACCATTTGCCAGGAGCGTGATACTTCCAATAGCCGCGCGATTCACCAGGTAAGAGATTCTCTCCTGAATCAGAAGGAGTTATCCTGGCGTTGCTGACTATCGCTGGTCTTCCGTGTTCTACCTCAGGCAGATGATCCTTCCAGTATCCACGCAACTCTCCGTCTGCTAGGTCAAGTTCCATCACAACATCCGATCGAGAGAACTCATCATTCCGCAAGCTCGCTATCGTGGCGGTACGTCTTCCATGAATTCCATATGTATTGTTGATCGGGATTGTCGGTTCACTGACTCTTGCTTTCGGCTGCCTTTCAACGTATGCAAAAATACAGAACTTAGAACGCTCGGCTCGTACCAGATTCAAACCTGGCGAGCGTCCTAGTTTAACATCTTCTCCGCATTGGATGGCAGCATCCTGGCGTGGCGCGTCGGGTTGTACCACTGGCGGATCAAGTTGTAAAACTCTTCCATCGGGCATTTGCCGTCTTCGTGGAGCTTACCGCAGGCGCGGCACACGTACAGGCAGTGATCTGCGGGGTGACCACGGCGGCCACACTTCTCGCAGGTCAGGCGTTTCCAGCATCCAAGATCGGAGTGCCTCGTGGATCCACAGTGCGAGCACTGTGGCGGACGTTCCTCCGGGCGCGATCCATCTTCACGGTCGGTTCGGGCCTGCGACTTGCCTTCTTCCCAACGACCCGGGTGTTGAGCTTCCTGTTTCCGGTGATCGGCTGCCGCAGCCAGGTAGACATGCGACGGAGCTCGATCATCTTCCGATCCACTAGAATCCAGATCGGATCCCGACCCAGCGCTGTCATATGAGGCGCGGATTGCGCGGACGGCGCGAGTGGTCTTCGAGGCAGCTTGCGGCGGGCCACTTGGCGCCTTCTGCCGGAATTTGTTTGATCCAGCGACTGCTTTGCCTTGGCGAACCTTGGCACGCTGGCGTGCACGCAGTATCTCGGCAAGGGAGTCTCCGTCGGTGATGCGAAGCAGAGTTAGCTGATCGGCCAACTCGCGATCATCCAGAGTCTCGATGAAGTGTTCCACATGTTCACGTTTCGCGGACGCCGATCCAGTCTTGATTTCCAACTTCGCACGCAGACCCAACACGGTGAGCCTATGAAGATACTCAAGAGGCTTCTCGTCCGATCGCTTCCTCGCGTGGTAATACTGCCTCGCGAGCGACACGCCTAGCCCGCAGTACTCGACCCGGAAGTCGCCTAACAAGTCGTTCCACTTGCTACGGGTGGTCCTTCCCAGCTGTTGGTACCAGTTTCGCGCTGGACCTACTAGGAGGTTGCTGAAGACGATACACTTCTCGTTGTCGGTCGCTTGGTCTCGGGCAAATGCGGACTTCACTTTGCTCAGCCAGCTTCTAGCCTTCTCCTCGTCGAAATCCTTGCCAGAGAATTCCTTCAGCTCGGAGATCGCAGAGATCCTGACTCGGGGAACTGCCGAGGTGCCAGCGGACGATGTGGCATCGGCGGACGACACAGCGTTAACGCGTGGGACTTCGATACTCAAATCGTCTGGATCGTACTCGTCTGGGTGATCATGATGTGATCCAACCGATTCCATGTCGACGTCTTGGGCACCGATGTTTTTCGGAAGATCGGGCGCACGTGGCGTCAGGGCGACCGCCGCTCCTTGCTCTTTCTGGTAACGATCCATCGCAGCATTGAAGAACGACTGAAGGCTACCACTGGACGCTACGGTCGACACCGGCGCCAGGTTCGACTCCTTCTTCCTGGCTTCCAGCATGGCTGCTCCAGCCGGTCCAAGCGTCATCCTGCTTAGCTCGATCGAGCTATCAGAACCCGCCTCCGACACCCTCGCCGATGTCTTCGCAGACGCGAACGAGGAGTGGGGTGACCCGGACTGACTCGAGTATGTTGTCGTCAGTCCCTGATCGGCGGTCGAGATGACGGCGCCTACCAGCGGTGTGAGCAACCTCACCAGGTGCTTGGTGGATCCTTCAAGTGTGGGAAGATCAAGTTCGAGCAGTTCTTCGGCGTTGAAGTTCCCGGCGACGATTCCTGCTTCCTTCAGCATGCGCATTAGGGCGCTGATCGCTGCCGCTTGATCTACCGGCTTGGCAGGCTTGATCACCGGGCCTTGAAGATCGCCGATCAGCTTCGGCTTCATCATCTTCATGACCGGGTCGTCGATCAAGAACGTGCGGAGTTTCTTCCGGTAGAGGACGACACGTAGCTCGTCTTCCGTCCAAGTCTTGGTGTCACCCCTCTCGTCCGCGTCGGGTGCCTTCAGCTTCATCTTCGCGGGCTTCGGCGTCGCCTTCTTCGACTTCTTCGAGGAGGGGAGCGGAGTGGGGGTGGTGGTTTTGGGTGAAGGTCCTTCCGTTTTCACGGATGGATCTTCATCCGGCGGATTACGACTCGCGTCGCGATCCGCGGGGGGCCCCGAAGGGCCCAAGGGAGGAGGGTGAGGTTTTTCTTCAAGGTCCATCGCTGAACCTTCCTCCTTGGCCCCGCCAGAGCTCCTCCCAGGGCTCTGACGTTCGGTGTACTCTTCGCTCTTCAGATGCGACGACGGCGATACACCTTCCGTCGACGCGCCGATACTTCCTGGCTCAACCTTGATCTTGGCCTCTTCTTGACTGGACTCACGGTGATATCCAAGGTCACCAGAAGATCCGGGCACGCGCACCATTGTGGTGTAGTGGTTCGCGAAGAATTTCGACGCGAGGGGCACTCACACACAGAGGGGCCGGACTGCCAACTGACGGAGGGGTACTCCGATCGACCGTGGGGTCTGAAGATCTTCTCACCTTGTGTACCCGTTGACCTGGCGGGGTTAACGCTCTTCCTGGGTGACCTGGAAGGGGCCAAGGTGTTGGTTCTTGGCTGAGTTGGAGTGTGGACGGCACTCAGGGGTAATCGGTTGACGACGTGTGGATACTTCTACACACGATCGTCGGTAGACAGGGTAGGTCGAAGCTTGAATAAACTTGATCCACTCTGGGGGTTGTCCTTCGGGCTTGTGTTGTTCCAAAGGGGGCCAATGGGTTCCAATGTAGATGCTTGGGCCGCCTACTGTTAGCGGTGGAGTTGAGGGGGGTGGAGAAAGAAGCGTTGACCTGGCCAAGCTTTCCAGGCGTTGTTGCGTGTCTTGTCCTTGAGCGTCTTGGGGTCCTTCGTCAAGGGGGCCAATATACTTCCCAGCCTTGGAATTCTGTGGAACACCACTTGCGTGCTACAAGGAAAATCTCTCTCTCTGTTAACCATCTTAGATCCTTCCTATCTGTTCCCTTTCCTCCCATCCTCTGCCCATCTCCTTCGCAGCTGACTGACTACCTTGAACTTCATCCGATGTACCAATTATTCGGTACATGTCATTCTCGATCGCCGTCGATCCAAAAGTGTACCTAAAAGATTGCACCATTGTCGATCCAGATTCTCGATCACGATAATGTCCCGAAATGATTGCGCCATATCGATCCACATTCTCGATCGGGATAATGTATCGAAATGATGGCACCCTTGTCGATCCATTTCTGGATCGCCAGCCGTGTACCCGAATGATTGCGCCACATCGATTCACTTGACTGGTACCCAAAAGTTGGTACCTGATCCGACTCAGTATCAGATCTGAATAGATCTGGATAGTCCCACTCCGGTTCCGTCTAATCGCTCCACATCTCTCTCGATCATGTCTTCCCCGATCAATCGCTGTCGACTGGCCTTCTCGCTTCACCACACCCCGGTGGATTGAGTTTAAAGGGTTTGTCGTCGAACTGAGATCGCATTTCCTCTATAGCAGCACGAGCTTCCCCTTGGTAATGAGTCAGGTGTGTTTTCCTAACTTTTTCTACCAGATCGTTGCGTTTTTTTCGCGTAATTGCTTCCCGAGCTTTGAACGATCTTAGTTGGATTTCCAAAAGCTTCATCCAGCGCGCACGTAGTCGGCTTTTAAGGGGTTGGTTCCAAGCAATATCCGCCGGCTGGCACACATACGTGTAGCGCGGTGGGACCTTGAGTAGAACGACATTTATGCTTGTAGCATAGTCAACAACTTCATCGGTCCAGTGGCCGCTGAAGTCGCCCCACAGAAGCAGGACGTTTTCGTGTACATTTTCGCGACTGGCAAAATGGTATCTTAAAAACTCGATAGACAACTTGGAATTCCACCAGGCCGTTCGATTTCCATAAATTTTGCAACGATGGATATCTTGTAAGGGGAGCACTTCCTTCCACACCGTGACGCCAAATCCATTTCGCTCACTATTGTTTTGTAGCTGTGTATCGGCACGTTTAGCTGGGTTACTCTTGAAGATGATAAATGGCTGGTACTTGCAGCCGTCAGAATCCCCAAGGAGCATTGCTGTTGCCCTCACCTTTTCTTTATTTCCGCACTTAATCCACACTGTTTTGCTGCCACGGGGTGTTATAGTTTGCCTAGGTATGTACTCAAAGAAAATGGCTTTAGAGTAACAATTAGCAATAGAAAAAATAATAAAAAAACTAAAGTGCGAGCTACCTGTTTGATCTGCGTTGAAGAGTTTTACACAGCTTTTTTCCACCATTGTCCCCAGCACCTCCTCTCTAAAAGCCTCTACAGCTTCCTTGGCATCAGCTGGAGTAGTTTGGCCTTGTCGTGTTCGTGTTCGTAGTGCTAGCTTATGTCGACGAAGAAATAGTTTAATCCAAGTATCCGTAGCGCTAAATTTGGTCGTATCGATTCCGTGGTCAGCAGCCATGTCCTTGGCATGCATACGTAGCATTAAACGCGAGACAGGAGCACCATCACGACGCAGGGCGTTGATCCAGCGTACGATTCCTTCTTCAACCTTTCTAGGAAGAACTGTCGCATCTCCAAGGCGACGTAGATTCCTGTGAGTTCCTCGACCAGAAGAACATGCTGTATGAATGGTGGCGGTTTGTTTAATCCACTTGTTGATCTGCTGTTTTTTCGCCCTGCGTGGCTTGTGAAGAAGCTCGCCGTAGAATCGGTCAATTGTTTCGTCAAGGTTGTGGCCCTGTGTAAGGTAGTCCAGCACCTCTTTCTTGTGCGCATAGTCCACCGCAATCCTGCTGTAAGTCCGGGAGCTTCTACCACCCCCGTTGATGCGAGGGCGAGGCATGAGCACGATGATATACTTCTACCCGCAAATTACGTCGTGCTTCTTCTAAAATTAGCAGTTTCATCTGTTTTTATCAATGCAATCTAATTGGTCAAATCTTGGTGACCCTTAGGAATGAGCGACCCTTACGACTACGATTATGCGGTACACATTATCGAGAGTGTTTGTAGGTCGCAAAAAAGTAGCGGAGGACCGAAACCCATTAAGCATTTATCACATTTCATGGCAAGCCACAGAGATTTCTTAGACGAGTTAGCCGAGTTTCTCGACCTAGAAGCACCAGTGGTGGAGAGCCACGTTCAATCCAATGGGACTGAAGACGACGAGCTCCTGTTGGCTAGTCACGAGTTGTTGGCAGAGACCGAAGAGCTGCTGGCGTCCTGTGCTGAGCCACAGGCAAAAGACGCAGTTCCTTCCTCAAACACTGCGGAATCGTCCACAAAAAGCAATCAAAAAGCTGGACCGAGAAGTAAATTGTCGGATGAAAAAAGACGCGAAATTCGAAGCGCCCAAGCTGCAAAACGTCGACTGCGTCATCGTCAGCAGCTGAAACAAGATAGAGAAACACTGAAGATTCAAGCGACTGAACTGTCGATACAGTTACAAGAGCTTCAGGCTGCTCACGCGGAGCGGGAAGAGAGACAAGGGGGGAGTTTAACGTATGGGGCATGGAGGGCGACTGCTGTGCGACAACTGGAACGACGAGTACAAGCGGAGCAACAACAGAAGGTGTTGAGAGCGGAATTGGTTGGAAATGCTCGAAAAATCCACGAAATGAACGTGCAATTGCACGACATTTTGCAGGGTGCGAGGGAAACGTCTTTTGGGTGGATAGAGACGAATGTTAATGCTAGTGGAGAGAAATTGCTCGATACAATGGTGTCCGAAATGGATAGCCATTATGCTCGGACGGATGCGGTTTTCCAGGGCCTGGAATTCAAGACGGCGGTCCCAGGGGCGTATAACCTTACTAGAAAGTGGCAGGATGGCGTTCAGTATTTGGACAGCGCCGATCGAATGGAATTCCCGCAGGATTTTGAGCAGACTGCAAACGCGATGGTGACCTTTATGATGTCAGACCAAGAAATGATTACGGGGAGTGGCCAGACTCAGGACATGAAAGATCGTGTGCGGTTCAAGTTTCACGCCAAATACCAGGTTAAACCGGAGCAGTTCGCCAACGTTGATCTTTACGGCGCTGTGAGGATGTATCAGGAGAAAGATCGAGTTGTGTTCGTTGGGCGGGTCTTTACTGAGGGACGTGGGGAAATCGAGGGCTTCACCTCGAATGAAACAATGTGGATGGTTATTAGACCGGGCGAGGCTGAAGATGAGGGAAACTGTGGTTCTACAGTTATTGAGTGCTACTCACGTATGGTGCCAATGGGTTTTGGTGAGTGCAACGAAGATATGGACAAGTTTCTGAAGTTTCTCGTTAAAATGGGCACAGAAGAATCTAAAGATATGGTGGAAATGTTGGGAAAACTGCAACTTTAAGTAGTTAGCAAGCGTGAACAATAATACTTCAAATATATCATTCGCATATTGAAGGCCAGTCTGAGTATAGTTTAATGTAGCCATGGTAAAAGGCACGATTCCTAAAAAGGGATGACAGCGTTCCCAGCATTGGATCGAGCGAAGAAGCCCTTCCTGCTTCGGAAAGATGCGGAAAAGCGACGTGAAGAGAAAGCACATGAAAAATCTGACTCGCAACAATTCGTCTTCGAAGAGATCGGAAGTCAAAGATCGACGAAACCCAATTCCAAAACGGCAAGGGACTGCTACTACACACCAATGCACTAGACCGTTGATTGCCTTCTGCTCAGATTATGACGAGCAATTGCAGCTTTTCAACAACGACTTAAAACTATTCAACACGTCTGTAAGACGCGAGTACAAGCGCGAATTGATCGCTCTCGAGAAGCAACTGCGCTGTTATCGAGCCCACAAGCGCATCGAAAACTGTTGGTCTTCATTCGCTCGTTCTAGAGCTTTCCAAGTGGTGGAGAATGAAGGAAAGAAAATACGCTATGGCAAAAACGTTCCACCACTCCAAACTCTTGGCAAGCAGCTTTTCGTACTGGTTAAGATGGTACCAAAACGCAAATTCTTGTCCTACGTAGCATCTTTTTAGTCCATCGCAAATTCTTCACTTTGCAGCATACACAAATCAAGATAAACAAATCATTTTGATTAACCTCATGTTCATTGCACAAATTCAGTAACGGTTGACGTTGACAACCATGGAGCCATCCCCTGCTAGCCCCTCGACACAGACAACGCGTGCCCGGTCCATCGTGACGCTCGATGGATACGTCAGTCGTGGTAGGTCTCCACCGAGCTCCGTGCCTCGTGACCACGCCATGTTGCAGGAATTTGCACTTTATTTGGAGTTACGACTCAAATGCATCAACATGGCGATGCTGCGTCGAATCTTCGCTGATTTCCTCAACGAGCAGGAGAATACGCTCGTTCCGATGATGCATATGGGGTTTTCTATTGTTACTATCTACCCAGTGCTGCGAACAAGTCCTAAGAGACTCGAGAAGGCAAAAATCCTGCTCCAGAAGCCAAAATTTCACCTGGATACGCGCGGATGCGTCTTCCTGTATTTGCAGTACCGCACGGCGACACGAAACATGGTTCTATTCAAGCAATTATTCTTGGAGTTCGTGGAGCAACGCGAGACCTCGCTAATGATCTTCGTACAGAGGGGGTTCGAAGTGATTAGTGTGATTCCGTTCGAGCTCTCGCAATTACCGGCGCCTATAAATGCCGGACCGCAACAAGTGCAGCAGGAGTCTCCAAGGACAGTGGATGCTGTGCAAAGACAACGTAAAGAAGCAGAAGAATCTGCGGCGAAAACGACCAAGAACAAATCAACCGAGAAGGCTCCGCAGAAGCCCGTGACGCCGAGACGGTCGCCCACAACCTCGTCTTCAGCACCAGTTGCTTCACCTGATAGAAACAAGTCACCAGTGGTGAAAAGACTGAGAAGAGGAAGTTCTAAGCGTGCTTCTACTACTGGAAATGCTGACGAATCAGTGACAACACAAGCTCCAGAAGCTCCAAAGGAACCTCCAGTTCCATCGGCAAGACGAAGAAGTCTACGTAAAGCTGTCTCTACTGATGCAATTGCTACCAATGAATCCGACGAGACAAGTGATCTTCCTGTTTCAAGTTCTGCGGTGGTAGCTGCTCCAAAACGAGGAAGAAAGCCAAAGACTACTGCACTGTCAATACAAAAAGGAGCATCTACTGAGGAACCAGTTGACTTTGGTTCACCTGACGTTCCAACACCGGCGGCTCAACCTCCGACGCGTAAAAGAGGTCGACCACGTAAAAGTGGTGAGGGTACCAAAGTCAAGCAGAAGCGTGGCAAGCCCGTAATGAGCGAGGCGATGTTGCACAGTCAATTGGAGTTAACGCGCAGGGTCCAGGCGTTTGAGGAGCAGATTCCATGGGAGGTAGCGTATTCCAATCTGCCTGCCCCCTTTGATGAGTCAAAACATGCTGAGCTCTCTACCATGTTCCGCAACTTTTGGCGAAAGCATGCACGTGCTGTGTGGGAGCGCAACTTCTGGTCCGTCATGACGCGTAAGCTCAACCCGAAGGATTTCCATGAACGCAACAGCCGCCAAAACTCGGCGAAGAACGCGTTCGAGGCGCTCATTGTCGCTGCGTACAGTAAGTTCGGAGCGCAATTCTTTGTCAAATTGGATGAAGAGCGACACCCTGGCTGGTGGTACCGAGGGATTGTTGTGTCTCTGTTCTCGCTGCAGCAGATTAAAGGGGAACGGGCGATGTGGAAGTACGTCAAAGAGGAAGCGCTCAAGCGTTTCCCGGACTGTGAGCTGCAGCTTCCTTTGGCGGCGTCAAATTCTGGGGCTATGCGTGCTCGCCATGCACGAGAGAGCCGTTCGATGTGGATGTCCAACCACGAGTTGACTGAGACGATTCTGAAGGAAATAGCAACTCTCAAGGAAAAGCAAAGGATGCATCATGAACAACAAACACCCAGTTGATGTCAAAGAGATGGATGAAGGGACGCTACTGGAGTGAATTTTGATATGTAAGTACGATTCTGGCTATGAAGAAGTGTTGAAACTGTGTCAGTTGTGTTGAAGTAAGATTGAATGTAGGCAGAGTGACGGATGTTGAAGCTTCTAAGCCAATGAATTTAGCATAAGAAACATGCTGCTGTCCATGCGATTTATGATGTACATATATGTTACAGCAACTTTGGTAATTTCAAACCAAGACCGTACTTTTACAGGATCATTTCTATAGTACTTTCTTTTCTACTTGACTTTCCAGTCAGATAGTCTCATTAACTTTGATGATCGTGTTCGACTTCATTCATTGACTCGGGATGTCGGTGGTTAGTAGTGTTGTGTTCTGTTTTGGACGTGGCTTCCCCCATTGATGAACGTCCGCTGTCGCTTATTCCAAGGCAGCGTGAGTGAGTGGAGTGATATGAGAAGTTAGTGAACTCATTTGTTTTATTCAATTTAAAGTCATAGGTTCCACAGAGTCTCTTTGCCTACAAAACTTTAGATGATTAAGGGGAGTCCTCAAACACTTAAACCCTATGCGCAACTCCAGCTGGCAGCGTCATCTTCCTCAATTATGGGCTTGCACACTTCGACTTGGCTTTTCGTACCCTCTTCATTTTTAGGTGGTCGATATCTATTACGCTGTAACATGTCTCTTTCAGTTCTGCAGAGGCTTAGACTTAAAAGATAATCAACCAATTAACAGAGTTCAATACAGATATACAATATACACAACCGTCACTTATTCTTTCCTGTGGGCTAGTACTTCCAGGTCAACTGGGTATGTGTCTCAGACCCCTGGTCTGTCTGAAAACCTGTTCCTTTCGCGCACCGCCCTCTAATATATAGAGGGAAATAAACCAATACAATCGGTTATATACAACAGTCAATCAAGCGTCCTGAGAGCGACTGTCTAGCTCCCAGAACCTGTCCAATCGAGCAATATGAAATGGGCTACCGTTAGAGACAAGACAAACGACCCAACTAGGAAATGGAATAGGCGGGTCACTTCAGGTCTCTATGTTACGCTGATCTCCGCCTAAAGGGGTTGGAAGAAGGCGAGAGATCACGTAACACCAAACCTTGTTACGGCTGTATGCATAGCAGATGGAACTCGGTAGCTTGAGCTTCACGAGGCAAATTGAACTCTATTTAACATTTATCTTCTGGCATGTCTTCTTCATATACATACTTCGATCTTCTTCTTGGTCTTCTTCTAGATTCCTTGAAGTCCGTCATCGTATCACATGTTGTCTTGGTTTCACTATGTGCCAGGGAATTATCACTTGGTCTCAGTATTGGAGTCAGTGGGGCAGATCTTGACGAATGAGCACGTAGAGACGTCATTATAGTGTCTTCAAGTTGCGTGCCACTTGATGGCGGACATGATTCTCCGATTTGACTTGGGCTCACTATCACTGTTGGTTCGGATGCAATCGGATACAATGCATCCGAATCCTGCGATCTGATTGGTTATACCAAATTGCGGGACGGAGCCCTTGAATTTTCGCGCCATTCCACTTGAAGCACGAGCACCGATCTTCCCAGTGTTCAACAGCGTGTACGAGTTGCGAAGAAATGATCAGTCTGCTTCTGGCAGCACTGACTGTGCCATTGGCACTGGCAGTGGCCCGTCGCCGTCGTCGGGGAGGCCAATTCACGCCAATTTGGGACGAATTTACGATTATTGAGGGGACCGAATCGCTGAAATACAAGAGCGTGACGTGCAACCACTGCGATGCTGTTTTGGAGGAAGTGCAGCCATCACGTGAGCTCCTACGTCACGTCAGAAGATGTGCCACCATGCCAGCTTATCTCAAGGAGAGATATGAACGACTCGATGCTGCAAGAGAACAGAAAAAGAAGCGGAGACAGTCAAACGCAGAGCATGAGGAGCCACGTGGACTTGATGAGGTCGGCTCAACATCGCTAGCGCCAACAGACATGCCTGAACGTCCTGAAGACTTCAAGTTTCGCTGCCAAATGACCATCGCGAATTTCTTTTTTAAGACCGCGGTTGCGTTTCGAGTCGTGGAGCATGACGCTTTTCGTCAGATGTTTGCCTTCGTTTGTCCAGAGCTGATCATGCCTGACCGTCATCAGCTGGCAGGTGAACTTTTGGACGCTACGTACGAGGCGGAGAGGAAAGAAGTTATTAAAGTTCTCAAGAAGCAGTCTTACGTTTCACTTGTATCCGACGGATGGTCAAATCCACGACGCGAAAGTCTGATCAACTTTATCGTAACGGCTCCCGATATTCGTCCACTCTTGTGGACGTGTCGAGTAACCGGTGCAGATACGAAGACTGGAGCTTACATGGCTGAAATGTTCAGTGAAGTCATCGAAAATATTGAAGCTGAAATTGGCCGGGGAAAGGTAGTGTCTATCACGACCGATAATGCATCTGCAATGAAGAGTGCTTGGGAAATTCTCGAAATGGATCGGCGAGGATTCCTGGCAACTGGCTGCGCAGCACATACGTTAAGTATGTGCTGCATCGAGTATCGATGGAGCTTTATTCACAAGGCTGCTATGGGAATTTCATACCTGCTGGATCACACGAAGCCTACTAGCACTTTCGTCGGTACTGATAAGATTGACACCATTAAGGAGCTCGTCAGTTTGGGAGGATTGCTGGGGTACAATTTAGAGAAACGCAACAGACTGGAGACGGAGATTACAACATTTTTGAGAGAAAAACTTGGATGGAGTGATGAGGATCAATCTATTTATTACAAGTCGTCGCCCGTGGACTGGTGAAAATGGGATGGACTTGACAAGTATCCTTTGCTGTCGCGTATCGCGATACGAATTTACACGATTCCGACGTCGTCAGCAGCATCCGAGCGATCCTGGAGCATATTCAAGTTCGTTCATATGTCTCGTAGAAATCGGCTGAGCAACGACAAGGTCATCAAGTTGGCATTTATTTATTCGAACCACGGACCCAAGGATGCAATCGCACCAGTTATTTATGATCCCATCGTGGACCTGGTCCGTGCTCCAGGGGATACACCAAACTCGGCAAGCGCCACATCTAGACCGGACACGCGAGCTAGTGACGAGATGTTGCGCAGTATACTTGAAATCGAACGGCTGTTTGAAGGTACTACTACACCACAGCAGGACGAGGATTGGTCTGACGGAGCTCACTGGGGTGACGAAGACCACCTTCCTAGCGAGGTAGTAACAAACTGGACGTTTTAGGTTTTAGCCACCCGTACGGAACTTGGCTCGATCGACACCGAACGGTGCAAACGTGAACCCTCTTCGATGCAGGGATAATTTGGTTAATTGATGCATCATTTATTTTGGTCCACTCGGGCTCCTTTTGATTCGGATGCATGCATCCTTTGCATCCCAATATTCGGATGCATGCATCCGATTTTGCCCGGTTGCATCCGAACCAACAGTACTCACTATGGTGAGGCGTCAGCTCCACTGGGTATATGCCTGGCAAGTCTGGCACGTAATCATCTGGCTCTGGTATTCGTCTTCAGAACAGTGATTCTCAGGCTTGGCAGCATAATCTTCAGACATGTGACTTGCTTCCCAGAGTGTAGAACCTTGCTCAATACGCATGAAGTCTTCGACATCAACTGGAACATACTTGGGCTTACCGGTGAGGCTTGGGACATGAATGATCCTCGTGTGAGAGGTCTAGGATCAGTATCGGTCTTCACTCTGGCATTGGTCTTCAGAGTGGCATTCTCAGACTCCTGGTTCTCAGACCCAGAAGCTTGATCCTCAGACTTGGGACGATGATCCCAGAGATACGTTAGATCTGAGGGACTTTCCGCCAGAACTTAGGCACTCGTCGTAGGGGAAAGTCCGGCGGTTGGACTGAGAGCTATAGAATGGTTTTTTTTTAATGAATTTTCGTTTTAATAACTAATCGGTTAGTTAAATTAGTTTTATTTGGTCTTTTATGATTTTAAAAATTACTTTTAGTAAGCCAGCATGAACATGCCGTATCCTAAGAACGAGCGACAATGCTAACGATGAGCTACTTCGGGGAGATAACTGATGATGAACTGCTGGAACAAGAAACGCTTGCGGGCAGCATTAGCGCTATCGCGCTTTGTACTGAATGCCATAGCACATTTTGTTCGGTGGATGGGACTGTGTCGCTGGAATTTGGAAACTTGTCGATGTCAGCATCAATCTTGAGTAGAGTTTCAGCAGCAGCACGCATGGGGAAGTTCGACAGTTCACACTGAGGGATACCAGCGAAGATAATCGAGGTGAAGATGGCTCGACAAGCAAGTAAACGGGCCATCCCATCAATCTGCTGCAGCGACGGGTATTTGCCGGAGAACGGGAAGATTTTGTGGACACGCAAGTCTGAAAGACCATGGTGTTTTTCGCGCAGAGTCCGCGACAACGAAAGCCTCGCAGCTGTTGTCAGTAACAAGTGCGAAAGTGGCGTAACTCAGCACACTGCTAGTTGCTAAGCTTTCGCCTCAGGAGCCGACAGATTTTCTAATGGTTTAAAACTCGATTGGCCTATAAAAAATAAACTGAAAATAACTGATAAATAGCTGATATTTTTTATGGTTTAAATAACTAACCAATCTATACTGAGAGCTAGTATGCCCAGACTTGTGCACACTGTGCACTGCAGCACTTTCCAACCCGTTGGGCACCTTTACAAACAGGCGAAGGATGAATCCACAAACCAAAATATTACACCACAGCGGGTACATATCTTTGTTGAGTCGCCGAGTCCCAGGACGCCATTTCCCCCATAAGCCGGAACAATTCTGCATACGTCGTAGAGGAATAGCAGCTCTTCGCTTGAAATCGGAGATTGCGCAATCATCTGTTATCCATCCGGTCAGGCCGCCAACCGATAGTAATTGGTACTCCAGCGCATAGTGCCCTGCTCGATCCCTACGTCGTCGACTCGGTCGTTCCATCAGCTTCTCACTCGTGTCGACGCCGTCTTTCGCACCATCCTTGTCGTTCTCACTCGTTTCTCGCCTTCTAATGGCGTCGGTCGCCTAGTAGCTGCCGTCGCTGCTCGAACATCCTCCGCAGCCGACTCGTCATTACCTCTTGCGTCTTCCTCCTGCAGCTCGTCGATGTGCTGGTATTGATAGGGGGAAAGCCAGGCTCGTAGTAACTAACAAGGAAGGATATCGTACTTTTACGGATAATTTCTAGACTACCTTCTTTTCTACTTGACTTGACCTTCACTGCAACCCTATCCCGTTATGCGGGTGGCAGAGCAGACAGCAAGCCGTTTGACCTTTCTCCACGACGCTGATGAGTTATACGATGCTATAGCCGGTACGGTTCCACGTACTAAGGTTAATCCTACATTTCCAACGGCGCTGGCCACTGCGGCCATGGCGCAGCTTTGGTCGTGCGCACTCGAGGACGCTGGATTGGAGAATCCTCTGCGTCCAACGACACGACCAAGAGGCTCACGCCAACTTCGTTCCTTTGAGGCGAGGGCTGATCCAGTCGTGACACTGTTCATGCGCAACGCCGCTGTGCCCGTACAGACCTCATCAACTTGCAGAACTCCACAGAGAACACAACTAAATCGGACGAAAAATAAGCACAAACACACAAAAATAAAGGTATCAAACAAATATCTATCAAATCACACTAAGTGGTATACATTTGGACATACGCACAAACGTATCACACAAGATCTGCACTCCGAGGGCCCCACAAGCGTAATTAATTTAAATTTTAGGGTACGGTACAATGCTACACACGAAAAGCGACACGGAGGCAGTGACTAGCCTCAACTTACTTTCGGCGATACCTTAGCCGCACGAGATCCTCTTGTTCTGTGACGTTACAGTACGTTTCGTGTGCATACAAACAAGCGATTCCGCTAGTTACGCAGCGGTGCCGTTCATTTGACCAACTTTGAGGCTGCTGCATTTTTTTACTATAGGTTTATACTGAACCAACTAGTTACCACTTACTTCCGGCGATACCTCAGCCGTGCGAGCTCCTCTAGTTCTGTGACGTTACAGTAAATTTTGTGTGCATACTAACAAGCGATGCCGCGAGTTACACAGCAGCGCCGTTCATTTGACTAACTTTAAGGCTGCTGCGTTTTGTTACCAAAGGACCTAATCGACAATGAGGAAGAGTCAGCGTGCCCAGTTTTAGAACAAAGGATACGTTGTGGGCCAAAGCTCGCTACCAAAAGCGGCATTTGAAGCTGTAGCTACGGAGACAAAGAGGCTATCGTTTAAAAGAATATTTCGTGACGTCTACGATGACAAACACGAACCCTACCGCCTTCAAGCTGAGTTGAAGTAATTTAGCAAGGCTATGGCGATAATTAACAAGGGAGTTGAGACCATTGTCAAAGAAACCAGCGCTAAGCTTCAGCGATTGTATCCCTCCAACCCAACACCAGGTTTATAGTTTTTCTGAGGTGCCTGGGGAGGGGGAGGGGGGGAGGGTCCTGTCGAAGCAGACAACGCCGAAATTCTCGAGTTGGACGTGGGTGAAATTCTCTTCTTTTGTGGTGACCTCGTTCACGCTGGCGCCGACCACGATGAAGAAAACGTACGTTTATTTTGCTACATACTTGTAAAAGGAGTTCAACGCGAGGACAACGCTACAGAAGCCGCGATGTTCGCGCCTTCTTATTTTTAAGTACGTATAGCAGGCACATGGAGCAAAATCATAGCAATGGGGGCATCAGTTGCGGTACCAACCGTACAGTAACGACAAACGCGGACATGTCATT